>CM060325.1:16992423-17002423 GCA_030674155.1 Stramonita haemastoma | reverse complement strand
TTTTCTCTCTTCTCTTCATTTCTTCTCATCTCTCTCTCTCTTCTCTCTCTCTGACTCAGAGACTGGAAGAAGAAAACAAACAAAAAGACCCAAACCACAACGTCCCCAAACAATGTATTGATTCCTGTCAAGAACCAAAGTAAAGCTATGAGCTTAGAAAAAAAATCTGCAGGACAATTGAGATGATTAAAAATCTTTTAACCACGTTAAGGGAATTAAGAGAAATAGCACACACTCACAAACATACACACATACACGCACGCACACACACACGCACGCACGACACACCGCACACACCGCACACAGCGACGCGCGCGCGCACAACACACCACCCACACACACACACCCCACCACACACACGACAACTACACCACACCACACACACAACACAACCACACCACAAACAGTGCTTTCGGAAGAGTAGATCATTGTGTGCCGGTGGGAACGGATGACAACAGCCACAAAAAACGCATACACACGAGTACTGGCAACAAAAAACACAAGAATACTTATTCGGAATAACATTATCTTCACGAATAGAAAATCGATAATGATTGATGATGAATGATGATATGATGATGAGATGATGATGATGATGAGAGATGATGATGATAATAATAATAAAATATAATAAAAATATAAAATAATAATAAATAATAATTAACTGATAATGGTAATAGTAATGATAATGATAAAACTAATAGAAGAAGAAGAGGAAGAAGAAAAAGAGACATTGTTGATGCTTTATTCTGGAATATTATAACAAATAAGTAAATATTTATTGTCTATAATTTTGTTTAGTATAATTTGTAAACATACCCCCCCCCCACACCCCCGCCCCTGCACCAACATTCTACTGAGAGAGAGAGAGAGAGAAGAGAGAAAGATAGTGTGAAGAAGAGATAGAGAGAGAGAGAAGAGAGAGAGAGAGAGAGAGAGAGAAGAGAGAGGAGAACAAAAAATTCCCTACCCTCTAATCTCAATACTCATTTCCCTCTCTCTCTCCTCTGTTTCTCCCCCACCAGTACTGAATGCCCAGCTCGGCCCCCAGTCACCCTCCCTCAAGCTCACCCAACCTCGGCGCTGGGACAGAGAGAGAGTGGAGGAGGAGGAGGAGTGGGGAGGCTCAATCTCCAGTAGGAGGCGGAGGCGGAGGAACAGGAGCCAGCCCCGGGGTGGTGGGCTCAGGCAGGGGGGTGCTGTGAGGGTGGCCCGGGTGCTGGGCACCAACCCCCACACGGGGCAGCCCCTGTGCTCCTGTCAGTACAGTCCCGGGCTCCTCACCTACTCCCGGGTGGCCGCCGGGCTGTCCGACTCCGTGTACCCGCCCTCCGCCCTACGCCACCCCCGGCTACGTGCCCTTCGGGACCGACCCCTCGGCGTTTTACCCTCCTCTGGTGAGTTTGGGGGGTGGGGTGGGGTGGGGTGTCTGTTTTGTTATAGTTTTTTTTGTGTGTTGGGGGGGTTTGGGGTTGTTTTGTTTGTTGGTTTTGTTTGTTTGGGTGGGTTTTGGGTTTTTTTTTCTGTTTGGTTGGTGTTTCTTTTTTTTTTTTTTTTTCTTTTTTTTTTTTTTTGGGGGGGGGATGGTTTTGGGGTTGGGTGGTTGGTTGGTTGGTTAGTTTGGCTGGTTGATGGGTAGGTTAACTGATTGGTTGGTTGGTTGGTTGGGTGGGTGGGTGGTGTGGTTGGCTGGTTGATGGGTAGGTTAACTGATTGGTTGGTTGGTTGGTTGGGTGGGTGGGTGGTTGGTTGGCTGGTTGATGGGTTGGTTAACTGATTGGTTGGTTGCGTGGTTGGTTGGTTGGTTTAGTTGGCAGGTTGATGGATAGGTTTAACTGATTGATTGGTTGCGTGGTTGGTTGGTTGGTTGGTTAGTTGGTTGATGGGTTGATTATCTGATTGGTTGGTTGGTTGGTTGGGTGGGTGGGTGAGTGGTTAGTTGGTCGGTTGATGGGTTGGTTGGTTGGTTGATAGGTAGGTTAACTGTATGGTTGGTTGGCTGGTTGCTTGGCTGGTTGGCTGGTTTTTTTGTTGGTGGGTGCCTTGGTTGGTTAGGTTGGCTGGCTAATTTGCTGGTTGATTAAAATTCAAACGAACACACATAAGCGTGCATACACATGCATATATATCAAAAAAGTTTACACAAATATAGTCAAGTACGTACCCCCTTCCCCAACCTCCTCCTCATAACCCATACACACATGTAGGGATGCACGTATACGCATACATGTGCACATATTTGTGGATTTCGATCCCGTTGCACAAAGGATGTTGAAGGCAAAACTCTTACACAAAGTGCACACGTTAAATGATTTAGGGATAAATGGGAGGTTAAAGTCAACACACACGAAGAGAGAGAGAGAGAGAGAGAGAGAGAGAGAGAGAGAGAGAGAGAGAGAGAGAGAGAGACAGAGACAGAGACAGAGACAGAGACAGAGAGACAGAGAGAGACAGAGAGAGACAGAGAGACAGAGAGAGAGAGAGAACAGAGACAGAGAGACAGACAGACAGAAGAAGAAGAAGATGAAGAAGAAGAAGAAGAAGAAGAAGAAGAAGAAGAAGAAGAAGAAGAAGAAGAAGAAGAAGAACGTTTACAAAACAAAACAAAAACCAAGAATGCTATAAAAGCATAATAGAGAACAAGAGAAAAAGAGAAAGGCTGTTTTAAAAATGCAAGTAAATGAAAAACAAATGAAAGCAAGCGCCAACAGAATATGAAAACCCCCCAAAGTAATAAACAACAAGAAAACAACCAAAAGATACATAACATTCACTAAAAGAAATGAGAAAAAAAGAAAAAAGTAAAAGATCAATCAATTTGAAAAAGCCAAGAAAAAACAAAAAAGGATCAACCCCAAAAAAAAACGAAAAAAAGAAAAAAAAAGAAAACGACACATGAAAACTAAAATATGACAATCTCTCTCTCTCTCTCTCTCTCTCTCTCTATCTCTCTCTCCTCTCTCTCTCTCTCTCTCTCTCTCTCTCTCTCCTCTCTCTCTCTCTCTCTCTCTCTCTTTTTTGTATTTAAACGTTTATATTTCGACCCAGTTCCGCAGACACTAGTGACCTTTTGACACAATCTAGACCGCTGAGGTTATATCCCTCACCTCTTTCTCAAGTGACCAGCAAACACCCCCACCACCCCCACCATCCACCCACACACCCTGACCACCCGAGAACCACCCCCATCCATACCTCACTTGAAGGTGTTTGTCAGGTACCACTCAGTTACCACCTCTCTAAGTGCTTTTTATCTCTGAAAACCTTTGCCTGTGTGCTTCGTGTGGTCACAGTGACACCCCCCCCCCCCCCCGCCCCCCCACCCTCGCATTTCGCAGAGTTTCCCAGGAAAGAGATTCGAAGCTTCTCCAAGATTTTCGTCATGGCATATGTTATGTTTGGCTGTGTGTGTTATTTATTTATTTTTTATTTATTTCTTCTTTTATATCGAGGATAACAGAATAAGCAATCATGTGCTTTTTTTCACCCGGTCCCCGTGTGTATGCAGTTTTGTAAATATTGTCATCTGTTCCCACCGGCACATGATGGCCTACTCTTACGAAAAGCGGAACAGGATTTAACGTGTGCGCAAGATGTTCTGCGTGCGTTCGCACAAGGGGCCTCGGTTTAAAGTCTCGTGTGTGTGTGTGTGTGTGTGTGTGTGTGTGTGTGTGTGTGTGTGTGTGTGTGTGTGTGGTGTGTGTGTGTGTGTAATTGTGTGTTCAATTTTAAGACTTGTTTTTGGATTCGTTTGTTTTGGTAGACACAGGTTTAAAAGAGGCCAAATATCATCTTTTGTGTGTGTGTGTTTTGTTGCTGCTTTATTAAGTAGACACCATAATAAATTGCTCAATTCAAATATGGAGATTTCTTTTGGTAAACTCCGAGAATTCAATTTGTTGAACAAGTATGTAAAAACAGATTTCTTTCTAGACAACTTATTCTAGATTTTTCCCCTTTCCTTCCTGGGCTAGAGCTCCCAGGTTCACCAATGGCGAGATTTTTCCCCCAGCCATTCAGGTTGCCCCATACCGATTTCGCAGATACTATTATCTAGTTAAAGAAAAAGCTCAAAAAGTCTGAAACGTTTAGAGTTGGCGACCATCCTGGATTGTTTTCAAGGCAACAGTACATGTATACAATTCAGTAATTTATGGATGTTTAGGCTTTTCGCGTGATGCCCTTTTAATATATGGTACGTTTTCTAACATAAGTTTGTGAGCAAAATTTATCACTTTTGACCTTTATGTTTCACCTAAAAATGATGTTTTGAGCTGAGCACGATCTTTGCTCTAAGTTCTGTATTGCTTTAGGTTGCGGTATGTGTGTTCTGATAGATCTAGACGCCATATTTCCCAAAATGAATGAATGAAATTAATGTTCAAAATAAACAAAGTCGCAAACGTTCACGCAGATTTTATTCAGCGGCTTTCCCACATCTCTTTCGTCCAGAAAATTGGAGACTTTTATATGATAATGAAAATAATGACAATTATAATAACCTTTTCTTCGTTTATTTCCTCTTCTCCCTGTTCTCTATCGTAAAAGTTTTCATGTAGATCTAGCTTCAAAATTTTTTCGCGCCAGCTATGTCTTAGTGTCAAAGATTTTTTTTTTCGTAATAGCGTAAATGCAAGATTGAAATACTGAAGCCCACTCATGCCTATCTATTGAGACTAGCTGTCGAATGATAATCCCACCAACAATGAATCAGTTGACACATCACAGAGGACTAATCGCACAACATAATTTTTTTACTATGACTCCCGTTGGGTGAGAGGAAGGCTTAACTGGAAATTAAGATAAAGACTTTATTGAATATTTATTTTTTGATAAATGCCTGATGAATTCTCCCCCCTCTCCCCTCCCCCCTCTCCCTCAAAAAAAGATGCCGATTACTGATTTTCTGCCCCTGTTTTGTGGTAAAGGTCAACACTGCGACCTTTAAACAACGACAGAAAAAAGACAGAAAAATTAAAGAGAGAAAAGAAAGAAAGAAGGGAAAGACATTTCTTTTAAAGGAAAAATAAAACCGCAAGGAAGCTCACTCACTCTCTACGGGCAGTTTCGCCCCTTGTGCACTGTTTTAATTTGCTCCGCACTGACAGGTTATCTCCCATAATACTGACAAGATGGCAGGCGGCGTAAGACCTTATTAATAATAACAGAAAACGGGAAGAAGAGAAGAGAAAAAAAAAAAGACACTTGGCATTAATAATTCATTCATTTAAATCAGTTGATGATGAAGCGGCAAGGGGTTACAAAAAATGCGATTCAACTCCGCGATTAAATTAAACTTTAAAAAAAAGAAAAGAAAGAGACAAAAGAAACTAGAATTGTTGCATTTTATGTACTTTTAGCGTGGAGCTGAACACAAAAGTCTCTTGTTTTCACACCGAGCGTACGTACGTGAATGAAAGATGAGGTTTCGTGTTGGTAAAGTAATATTTGTTTCTTTTCTTTTTTTTAAAGTGCAAGCGAATCAGAGGAGGGGAGATAAATTAAAGAACAAAACCCACAACACATACCCCCCCCCCCTCCCAACCCAAAGATAATGAAACATGCAAGACATTTTTCTCCTTTTTATTTAGTCTATTCATTTTTGTTTTGGTTTGATTTTGGTTTGTTTGGTTTGGGTTTTTTTTTAGGTGGGGTGGGTTGAGTGGGTTACATCTACTTCACTGTTTAAAGCGATTTCAAAAACAACAACAAAAATGTTTCTGTCCACACACCAGAAAAAAGGCAGTGTGTATTGCCATTATGATTGCATTACACTTTGTGCCGTTTTTTCTATTAGCATATAAACAGCAAAAGTCTCGCATTGGGTGACTGAAGAAGACATTAAGACCGCTAGATGTAAATGAATGCTTCTTTGGTAAATGTATGCTTCTTTGTAGTATGTTGTACTGCAGTACTTACCAGCAATCTCAGTCTTCAGTCTTTTCCTTGCTAATGTCGTGCGTGCCTGGGGCTTTGAATCTTGAAATTCTGTATCAAGAGAAAAAACAACAATAATAAGCGACTTACTGAACGTATTTAGATGAAGAAGTTCGAATCATTTGCAAAAGATAGATGTGGAATAAAAAGAAAAACAAGCCAACAAACAAAATTACATTCACACACAATAGCATCCCCCAAAACAAACAAACGCACACCATAACGCCCAAACCGAAAATTGATATAGAATTCTATCTCAAACAGACGATAGAAAGTACCCGAAAATTGATATAGAATTCTATCTCAAACAAACAGACGATAGAAAGTACCTGACAAGACGAGATATATGTTCACACTCGGAATATCTGGGTATGAATAAGTAGCATGGTTCCCTATTCTTCGCAGATGGCCAAGTATGTTTATTCTATAAGATAGAAACAAGCAAAACAAAACAGAGAGCAAGGCCACAAACAACATCGTTAATTCTACAATATTATACATATTTTTCGGTTCTAAAAAAAAAAAAAAAAAAAATAGCAGGACATAAATTCTACCACTTATTTATTTTTTTATTTATTCTTTTATATCGAGGATAACAGAATAAGCAATCATGTGCTTTTTTTCATCTGGTCCCCATGTGTATGCAGTTTTGTAAATATTGTCATCTGTTCCCACCGGCACACAATGGCCTACTCTTACGAAAAGCGTAACAGATATGGTAGACGAGTAGTGCGTCACGGGAAACAGCAACAACAAAAACGTGGAGTATGATTCGAACACCGACTCCACATTCTTTAGGTTGCTTAGGACAGGGGTCGTTACCTCTGGGCCACTGCTCCATCACTTTTGGGGGGGGGGGAGGGGGGGAGGGGGGAGGGGGGGGGCTGAAGGAGAGAGAGAGAGAGAGAGAGAGAGAGAGAGAGAGAGAGAGAGAGAGAGAGAGAGAGAGAGAGAGACAGAGACAGAGACAGAGACAGAGACAGAAACAGAAACAGAGACAGAGACTAATTATATGTGTGTGGTCTACCTTTAGGGGAATTAATCAGTACCACTTAAACATAACTCTTACCAAGTCCCCAACTTCCAACATTTTTTTTCTCTCTCTCCAAATTTCTCAACCCCGAAACTTTCCCCAACTAAACTTCCAACCCCCTCTCCTTCGACAACAACCCCCGACCCCCTTCCCCTCTCCCTCCTTCTTCTCTCCCATCCCCCACAAAGACACCAACTACTAGGTAGGCTAGCTAGGCCGTGGCTGTGAGTGCTGTGTGCGGGTCCAGTGGACAAGGCACTTAGGTTCAGTTCAGTCCGGCACGGCCTGTCACGGCTTGACAGATGACCCACCGCCGCACAGTTTTCGCTGGACCAATCTCAGCTCTTACTATTCTGTGTTTTCCCTTCTATTCGCGCACGTTTCGTGCCCATGGTGTGTGTGTCTGTGTCTGTGTGTGTGTGTGTGTGTGGGGGGGGGGGGGGGGGGGTGAGGGGAGAGGAAGTGGGTGGGTGGGGATAGTGTGTGTGTGTGTTTGGGGGGGGAGTTGTGTTTGTGTTGTGTTGTGTTGTGTGTGTGTGTGGGGGGGGGGGGGGGGGGTCAGAGAGAGTGAGAGTCCACACAGCGTGCCATGAATGAATAAAAGCTTGTTTATCATAACCAGTGGCCAACAAGACTTAGTTGTACAGAAATTTGCGAGCGTGTGTCGTTCGCCCAGATTCACATTATTTTATTATTTATTTCTTATTCATTTTATACCACTTATACCACTCGGTACATTGCGTGAAATTTTGCCTACTTTCCCTGGGGAGAGCGCGTCGCCAAAAATGCAGCGCCACTCATTATGTTTTTGTTTTTTTCTTTTCCCGTCTGTATGCGTATTTGTTTCCGTAACAGAGTGGCTTTTTTCTACAGAATTTTGCCAGGGGCAGCCCTCTTGTTGCCGTGGGCTCTTTCGTGTGCGCTAAATAAGGATGTGTAATACACGGGGCCTCGATTTATCGTATCATCCGAAAGACTAGCACCTAGACCACCAATGATGGGATGGGGGAAAGTTTTGAGCCCGAGCGGGGATTGAACCATCTCACACTTCTGACCAAGACTTTTCTCTTTCTAGCCAGGTGTGTTTCCTCTAGACCACCGATCCACCAACTATTACTATCATCATCATCATCGTCATCATCATCATCATCATCATCATCATCATCATCATCATCATCATCATCATCATCATCAGTAGTAGTAGTAGTAGTAGTAGTAGTAGTAGTAGTAGTAGTAGTAGTAGTAGTAGTAGTAGTAGTAGTAGTTGTTGTTGTTGTTGTTGTAGTCGTGGTAGTAGAATTATAGTAGTAGTAGAAGTAGTAGTAGTAGTAGTAGTAGTAGTAGCAGCAGCAGCAGCAGCAGCAGCAGCAGCAGCAGCAGCAGCAGTAGTAGTAGTAGTAGTAGTAGTAGTAGTAGTAGTAGTATCATCATCATCATCATCATCATCATCATCATCATCATCATCATCATCATCATCATCATCATCATAGTGTGAGTAAACATGGGGGTTCTTTCGTTGTCGCAGGAATACAAACAACTCAACGAATGACTAATTGTTTCTGAGTATCGACGTCCGAAGTCGGAATGCGGCTACCTGCATGATGGTTGAAAAAAGAAAAACATGTCACATACGCAAAATCTCACCATTGATGAACCTTGGAGCTCTAGCCCAGGAACAAAAGAAAAGAATGGTATAAACATAGGTTGTTTTAGCTCATTTACAAGTCAAATCACATGAATCGACATCATAGCCAAAAAGAACCTAACCAACATCACAACATTAATAAGTGAGAACAAAATAAGCATGCGAGCTTATAGAACTTTATAACACATGGCATGGGGGCATAGACATTGTTCTGAGTTCTCATATATACAGAGAAAGAAAAGAAAGAAAGAAAGAAAGAGAGAGAGAGAGAGAGAGAGAGAGAGAGAGAGAGAGAGAGAGAGAGAGAGAGAGAGAGAGAGAGAGAGAGAGAGAGTGAGAGTGAGAGAGAGGGGGAGAGGAGACGGACAGACAGACAGACAGACAGACAGACAGACAGACAGACAATCAGAGGAAGGTGGCAGACGTGTGCGTGTATTCCAGAGAGAGAGAGAGAGAGGTGGGGAGGGGGGGAGTGGTGTGGCAGGTGTGTGTATTCCAGACAACCTAAAGTCAATATTATCATTCAATCAAAGAGGTGGGAAAACCCAAGTGCTCTCTGGGGAATTTGAAGAGCACACGCTTTAGGTATGGTACACCATTATGAAGGGGTTTATTTCTGAACTTTTTTAGCGCTAGTTGTCAGATATAAGCCCCCCGCCCCCCACCCCCTCGCCCTGCTCCCCCAAACCCCACCCATTTTCTATTCCTTTTACTTTGATTTTGCTTTTAAAATCGTCATCATCCTCTTTTTCTGTTATACTCGTTATCAACCGATTTTCCTTTTTAAAAGGTTTTTTTTTTTTTTTTTTGCTGGTGGCGTGATAAGAAGCAGACAAGACGAAAATGAGTGGTGGGTGGCGCTGCTCTTGTGGCGACGCGCTCTCTCCAGGGGGAAAGGAGGGAGAGAAGTTCATGCAGAGAAAATCTTTCAGAATAAGACCATTCACCTCACACTATAAATAACGCTGTCACAAATACGTATCACTATTTATAACACTCCACATTACCGTAATTCCATTGATTATTTTTTCCCACCAAAAGAATGTCTTGATTTGCGCTTGCAACCAGCAGGAGCAAAATCCCATGGGAAAAAAGCCAGCTCGCTAAGCACAGCATTGTGTCACGAGAAACGCCTCTTTTAATTCCAGACTACTGCAGTATGGTCTGCCACAGTTCCAGACTCTGTTATAATAATGATAGCGGCTCCCCTCTGTCTTGGTTTGCAGGGGTGGCCAGACGGGGCTGTCATTTGTTCCTCAGTCCATAGTCATTATCTGTGTCATTAGTTCACCCCTAAACTGAACAAGTTTCTTGTAATGATCGTGTTTATGAGGTGTGTGTGTGTGTGTGGTGTGTGTGTGTGTGTGTGTGTGTGTGTGTGTGTG
>CM060325.1:16982423-16984923 GCA_030674155.1 Stramonita haemastoma | reverse complement strand
ACACACACACACACACACACACACAACACCACCACACACACAACACACACACATACACACACACACATACACAACACCACACACACACACACACACACACACACACACACACACACACACACACACCAACACTGCCCCTTAGTGCTCGGAGGGTCCGGCAAGACACCCAGTGACTTCAAGATGAATCTGTGCGGCCCTCGACACTTTTGATGGACAGGCGAATCTGAGACTGTCACAATTCTCCACGGACCCCCCGACCCCTCGGGGTCCTTCCCCCCTCAGGCCAGGCCTTTGGGGGGTGGGGATGGTGGGGGGGAGGAGGAAGGGGGGAAGGGGGAGGGATGGGGGGTAGGGAAAGTCACGGAGAAATCCTTAGGGAACCTGGGGCTGGACGGACTGAAGTTAGCAGAGGGTGGGGGTGGGTAGAGAGAGAGAGAGGAGGGGGGTGAGAGGAGAGAGGACCAGGAAGAGGGTGAGTATGAGAGAGGTGGAAGATGGTGGGGGGGGGTGGGGTGAGGATGGTGGTGGTGGTGATGGTGGTGGTGGGGGGGGGGGTTATTACTAGTGCTCTCTCACTCTTTTCGTTACTTGTCATATTTTCTGTTATGAGAGTTGTGTGGTGGAGGTTGTGGAAGGGGTTGTGTGTGTGTGTGTGTGGGGGGGGGGGGGTCGGGGGGGGGGGGTGAGGGAAAAAGCACACAGAGTAGAGTTAGTGTGTGTGTGTGTGTGTGTGTTGTGTGTGTTATGTTGTTGTGGCAAAACTGTTTAGGGTTTCGGGTGTTTTTTTTCATTATCAAGAGACAATACTAGGCAGTTATAGGTACTGTCTCATGATAATTTTTCTAGTATATCTCTCATGTATAATATGTATATGTATAGAATATTCGATTCTTTGTCTTGTCTGCATGTGCTTTTCTTTTCTCTGTGAAACTGACTTTTTTCTAAACAATTACATTTTTTCTCAGGACAAGTCTCTTGCTGCTATGCGTTCTTTTACGTGCGCTAAATGTGCACTGCACACAAAAGATTTCAGTTCATCATCTCATGCGGGAAGTCTAGCACCCGGACCACCATTCAAGGTTTAGTCGACGGGGGAAAAAATTCGAGATCAATGGTGGACCGAACCCAAAACATTTCTCGCTTTACAGCCACGTGCGTCACCACTATAGACCATGGATCCACCCTTCTTCTTTCAACGTTTTTTAATATTGTATATCTTTTTATTTTATTTTATACTTTTATATTGAGGATAATGGAAATAAGCACTCGTGCTTTTTTTTTACATCCAGTCCCCGTGTGTATGTAGTTTTGTTAAATCTTGTCATCTTTTCGCACCGGCACACGGTGGCCTACTCTTACGAAAAGCGGAACAGGATTTAAACATGTGCGTAAGATGTTCTGCGTGCGGTCACACACGGGGCCTCGGTTTATAGTCTCATTCGAAGGACTGTTTGTGGAGAGTGGAGTCAGACAGTGTGTACAGGTCTTCAGTTCATTTTCATCTCCATTCCCGAAGACGGAATGGGGCTACCGTAATGACGGGGGACAAAACGGTCACTGAGGAATGAAAAATAAAATGTCCCTTCCAGACGACAAGTTCTTAGAATACACCCAAGATCGGATCGGAATTAATTTGGAAGCAAATAAACGAATCCTGCTGCTAGCGGAAAATAGAAAAATGGTGAAACGCACGTTGCATTGAGTGTGCATTTGTCAAGTTTGTTTTCAGTTCGCAGAGTGTTAGATGTCTCTGTTGTGTAATTATGGTCTGGTTCCCCGAAGTCGGAATGCGGCTACCTTTAGGGTGGGCAAAAGCCGGTCGCATGCACCAAAATCTCACCCTTGGTGCACTTTGAAGCTCTAGCCGAGGAAGGACAAAAATAAGCAAATTTAATATGGTTTGCTAATGATCCTGTAGTGTTATATCATGGATATGTAGAGAGATGTAAACTGCGTGTTTCTTCCGACTCTGTTTTAACCTCTCTTCTCTCTCTCTCTCTCTCTCTCTCTCTCTCTCTCTTCTCTCTCTCTCTCTCTTCTCTCCCCTCTCTCTCTCTCTCTCTCTCTCTCTCTCTTCTTTTTGTGCAACTGGACAAAGAAAAGAAATGCAGACCTTTACATGATCACATAATGTCGTTCGATCTTTTCAATGTTCAAAGCTTTTTCTTCTTCACGTGCGACACTTTTAATAAGGCATCGCTGAATGTTTAATGTTTACGTGAATCTTCTGTACTGGTTCCCTGGTTATTTCACAGATGGAACACAGAATGACATTGCTGACAATCATAAAATTGTATGTCTTTAGGGAGTGCACGAACATGCTTTCTATAGATGTGTTAAAAATGCAGAAATACTAGGTGACCTTCTGGACATTTGCACGAGGAAACCCTCACACTTTTGTTCTTGTGTTTCAACATGCCATTCATTAATTAAGGGATCGTTGGGAGGAAGGGGGGGAGGGGGCTCGTCTTAAACTCATAGGTGTGTGACAGGACGTTGA
>CM060325.1:16972423-16974923 GCA_030674155.1 Stramonita haemastoma | reverse complement strand
TCCTCCTTTCCTTTCTCCACTCTATTTCGTGATGTTATAACACAAGAAGTCAACAAAACAGGAAGAAGAAAAAATGGACTGCACCGATTTGGAGTCGGAAATTATGTGACAATTTGGTCTGGAACATCTTTTGTACAGAAGCTGAAAAGGATCTTTAAAAAGTCTGAAACATTCTGGGTAACTCCCCAACAACATATGAGAGACTTTTCCATACCGTAAACCTGTAAATTATGCTTGAATGCTAGCGCTTTGGTTTGTTATTTGCAAAGATATAGTGCTGTGTAGATTTCATTTATTATTTTATTTATTGTTATTATTGTTATTATTATTATTATTATTATTATTATTATTTATTATTATTATTATTTATTATTATTATTATTATTATTATTATTATTCAAGAATGTTGAATGTGTGACTTAAGAATCGGCAAACTATCAAGCAAGGGTCTGCCAACATCCATTTTAAAGAGATAATAATTAAAAAAAAAATTAAAAATCGTTGGTATCATCACACCACAAGTTGCAGTGACGTTGATAAAATCCATTCTCCAGTGGTGGTCACCACCTCGGGTATGCGTCTCATCCAGTCTGGCACTGCCACTGAGCATGTACTGTCGTCAGTAGGGGGGTTAGGATGATAGATGGTGTCCAGCATGTGTTAACTCAGAACTGGCACAACTGAACATCACCTAAGTGACCCAGCGGCTCTGCAGGGCCCCTCTAGCCAGTGTTTATTATAGATTTAATTTATATATATAATTATATTACTATTTAGACTAATATATATATAAACATATGAATATACATATAAATAAATATATATAATCATCATTATCAACAACAAGAAGAACAGCAACAACAACCAAAATACCTACCCAAACCAACCAACCAACAACAACACCAAAACCCGGATACAGAGGCGAAATAAACAGTGATGCGTTCAACCAAGTTCTTTTGATGTACTAGCAATACGTTTTCATGTCAGAACTTGATTATCTGCTTCCAGTCGTAAAGAAATCTATGATACTCGATGTATGGTCAGTCCTCTACAAGTGATGACACTGTGCATTTTACTGGTGGTGACGTCACACTAACCCGACATCGGGAGGGTAGAATATACGCCATGCTACTTCTTTACCCCCCCCCCCCCCCCCCCCCACACCCACACCACACCACTTTGACACGCTGGGGGGGGTGGGGGGAGGGGGGGGGGAGAGGACAGCGAGTTTAAAACTCGTATGAAAGAAAACAGCGGAGGATGGAAATTGGAGTTTGGTGTTATGGTGCAATGCGTTCATCTCTTTCCTCTGTTACGCATAGTGTTTTAAGGGGGTCTCATCTCTCCTTCCAAACTTTTAATTTGAAGATTGTCGTTATCTATCAAGTCATTGATCTCCAACCACAGGTAAAAGGTAAAGGTGTCCCATAACCTATGGTATCGTTGGGGAGCAAGGCATCAAGACCTCAGTTTCTCCAGGGGCCAGCATATTGAGGGCGGCATCCATCATCCATCTCCTTCCCTCGCTGCTTTACCTTCCCTGAACCTAAAGAGGGCAGGTACCCATTTACAGCTGGGTGAACTGGGGGACTGTACTGAACTGATGCCAAGGCGCACGAACGGTCACCTCTGTGCAAG
Source organism: Stramonita haemastoma (assembly GCA_030674155.1). Taxonomy (NCBI): domain Eukaryota; kingdom Metazoa; phylum Mollusca; class Gastropoda; order Neogastropoda; family Muricidae; genus Stramonita; species Stramonita haemastoma. The sequence goes on along the minus strand of CM060325.1, from coordinate 16,973,285 downwards.
GTAACCAGGCTGAATGCAGCTTAACCTTAGCTTGGAGAGAGCGAGCCCTCTGACCACTGAGCGCTCTGTCTCCAATCTTCATTTCAATCTTCACCTGTCCCGTAGTCCGTGGACCGTGGGGACACAACTGAAGATTTTCAAACCAGATTTTAATCACGACTTACCCCCCCCCCCCCCCCCCCCAATATTTTTGCTCCTTTTGCTGTCTTTCAGTCTTTCTTTGTTTTATTCTGTTTTACTTTTCATTTTCAAACTCTGCCTATCTCTCAGTTTTCTTTTTTCTTCCCTTTCTTTTATCTATTCCTTCTTTGTTTCCTTCCTTTCTTCATCACTTCCTTTCTCTCTCTCTCTCACCTATTCTTCTGTCCTTGTCTCGGTCCCTCTTCATATTTTTATTATTTCATTCATTCTGGATCTCGCATTCTTTCTTTGCACTTGCCTGCCCGTGTGTCCTACACCTAAGATGTCCTTGACGAAAAGAAAAAAAAAAGACTTTTTTTTCTGAACGTTCATCCGCCTGTCTTGTTTTATGTTTTCAGTTTATTTCCACTCATTATTTGATCTTCTTCTTTTCTCTCTCTCTCTCTCTCTGCCGCCATACCACAGTTAATGTTGCATATCATAACAAGGTCATAAAGCCTGCAATCATCCATCATATTAAAAAGTTCCTGTCGCCTGCAGGTCCTCGTTATGTGGATGTGTGTAAGTGGAAGATGGCGATAGCCGTAATTACGCGCTAAAGGCAGGAAAGAAAAAAGTACACAGTCGATAAAATTAGTCTTCAATGGTGTCACTTTACACATTAGAGATTTTCTTTTTCATATACTTCTTTCCTTCCCTGTCTTTTTCTTTCCCTTTCCCT
>CM060325.1:16954923-16967423 GCA_030674155.1 Stramonita haemastoma | reverse complement strand
TTTCTTAGGACTCTTTTGCTTGCTGTCTTAGGACTCCTGGCTTTCACATCCAGTGTCATGAACTGGATGTGGGCCGGCCCTCTCTAGAGTGTAAGGAAACACTTGTCTGAAAGGGGAGATTCTCCTCTGAGGACTCTCAACTACTACCACGCTCTACTACGCGAGTTTCGTTCGTACCACTTATAACTCGTTTTGCTTTCTTTCTTTCTGTCTGTCTGCTCCCACACACTAAACAGTTACGGAGCCATGGACATCAACAGCGCGGCTCGAAGGAAGAACGCCACCCGCGAAAACACCAACACGCTGAAGGCCTGGCTGTACGAGCACCGCAAGAACCCCTACCCCACCAAAGGGGAGAAGATCATGCTGGCCATCATCACCAAGATGACCCTCACCCAGGTCTCCACCTGGTTCGCCAATGCCGGCGCCGCCTCAAGAAGGAGAACAAGATGACGTGGTCCCCGCGCAACCGGAGCGGCGACGCTGACGACGACGCGAACGGCGACGACGACGAAGATGACGAGGAAGGGTCCAAGGGAAGGACGAGAGTGATGACGGTGAGGGAGGAGGTGGTGGAGGAGGAGGTGGAGGTGGAGGAGGAGGAGGAGGGGGGAGAAGGGGAAGGAGGTGACGACGAAGGAGGAGAACGGGTTTCATGCCAAAGAAGAGAAAAGGTGAGGTGTGTGTGTGTGTGTGTGTGTGTGTGTGTGTGTGTGTGTGTGTGTGTGTGTGTGTGTGTTTGTGTGTGTGTGTGTGTGTGTGTGTGTTTGTGTGTGTGTGGGGGGGGGGGGGGGGGGCGGGGGGGCTGTTGTATTGTTGTGTGTGTGTGTGTGTGTGTGTGTGTGTGTGTGTGTGGTGTGTGTGTGTGTGTGTGTGTGTGTGTGTGTTTGTGTGGTGTGATGTGTGTTGTGTGTGTGTGTGTGTGTGTGTGTGTGTGTGTGTGTGTAAGAGAGAGAGAGAGAGAGTAAGTAGACATTCATAGATCATATCTATCACAGCTGTTTGTTTAATGATTGATTGATTCGTTTGTTTATTTATCTATTTATGCCCCATGTGGCTGGGTGTGTATGCCTATTGCGTTCGCACGTGCCCGCGTTCGTACCCACGCGCCTGTAAAATAAAATATAAGCATCATTAATCAGTCTCAAAGGTGATAGATTGGTTCAAACTTCCGTGTTCCTTTACAAAATTAACTGTTTCATTTCCGCCTCACTCCATTAATTTTCATTAGGGAAGGAACGGTAACTGGATGAACTGTGATTTCCGCTTTCAATAAGTTAATTCTCTAGGCTTTCAAACAGCGAGAATGATAAGATTTATCCACTTTAGATTTTATTTCGTTTGATACTTTTTTAAAGTAATATTTCTGCAGACAATCAACGCCTGAAACTGAAAAAAGCTACCGATAGATATCTTTAAATTTATCTCGGAAAACAGAATTTTTTCGAAAATGAGGTAATATCAAGTAAATAGTGTCTTTAACATAGCTGTTCCTTTTGTGTTGCTTTAATAAAATAAACAGACAATAAATGAAGTAATTAAGATAGACACACATTTTGTAACAACCTTTCTCTTTGTCAGCAGATCAATTTCGAAACATCGAACACAACACCTGCTAATAATCATCACAGTTTTATGTGTTTTTTAATCCCCACAAATATGAATATGAATATGTAGGCAGCAGTCAGTCCACCTCAAGAGAGTAATGGCTTGATGAAAGAGTTTCTTTTTCCACCAGCAGCTCAATGCTGAATCTTTCGGATGAGACGATAAGCCGAGGTCCCGTGTGTTACACATTATTTAGCGCACGTAAAAAGAACCCACGGCAACAAGAGGGTTGCCCCTGGCAAAATTCTGTAGGAAAAAAAGCCACTCTAATAGGGAAACAAATACAATTGCAGGCAGAAGAAAAAAAAAAAATATATAATGGGTAGTCGCTGCACTTGTTGGCGACCGCGCTCCTCCTCGGGAGGCGCTTGCCCGAATTTCACGCAGAGAAAATCTGCGTGTGAATAAAGCGGTATAAAAAAAAAAAAGCCCATGGTTATATTGGCCCAACTGTCTCTGTCACTGATGGGTCCTCCAGGTCTTGACGTGCGGGCCTCTCCCGTGGGGATGCCGGGGGCCTGTCAGTATAACAGCATCATCCGCCTTCTGCATATTCTGTGCCAGAAATTCCCTCTTTTCTATACCTCTCTTTGTTTCTGCCTTGTTCCTTTTTTCTTCCTTGTCACTCTCTTCTTGTCTGTTGTTTGCCCTCTTGGTCCATTATCCTGCCTTTTTTCCCTTAGAAAAGACTTAAAGATGACAATTCTCTTCCAAACCATTATGCGCTGGGTCTGACTTGACACGCGCTTAACAGCAGTGCAACGCATTTTTCGCTCATATTATTGTGTTCAGACGACAAAAAGTTGCTGTCTGAGCGTTCGACGACGAGAGAAAAAGAAGTATGCACTTTTAACAGTGTATACAATGGCCCGGCAGTGAAGATGGGGGGAGAAGGGGGGATATTAGAGTGTAGCAGAAGATGGATTATGTCCTGAATTCAGAGCTTAAAGAGCATGAAGGAAGGAAGAAAGGAAGGAGGAGAAGAGTGGCTTGTATTCATTTATGAATTCCCCTCAGCACATCATTCGCATAGTAATTCATACAGCAAGTGGCTTTTAATGAGAAACAAAGCCTAAAGCACGGTAGCTGTTCGTGTGAGTGTGTAGGTGTGTGTGTGTGTGTATGTGTGTGTAAGTAGTGTTGTGTGTAGTGGGTTGTACAGTGTGTAAGTGTGTGTGTGTGGTGTGTGTGTGTGTGTGTGTGTGTGGCTTATGCGATCATTTTTGAAACGTTTTCTGCCAGATTTCAGAGAACGGACAACAGAATAACAAATCCCTTAAGAAACTACTTGACCAACGATTTCGTGATTTTTCCCTAAAAGTTTAACTTTGTTTCAAAATTTAAAAAGAATTTAAACCTACCAAAGATTAACCTTGATTGAGAGTTGTACGTGGCTACCTGCAAATGTTTCCTCCACTAACTATTTCCCTCAATAATAGATTAACCTTTTATGTATTACTAAGAAAATCTCAAATCTTAGTTCCGTTCCAGACACGAAAGAAAAAATACACACACAGACAGAGCTCTCAACAAAAGTCAGAACGACCACCCACGTGAAGTGAATTGATTGATGCTGAAAAGTTCAAAGAGCAGTTTAAGCTTTTCTTAATGGCCTCTTCAATGGACTCTGACGAGATCATGGGCAATAATTTTACTAATAGGCATGCGTTTACTTCCTTTAGCCCGTGGGCAAGGACGGGAGAGGGGAAACCCTTTCTTCAAAGCGGGTTTTTTCAGTCATGTTTGTTGAAGGACTGATAAAATATAGGGATTTTTTGGTTTTTAAAAAAAATTTGGGCCCAGACTTAGCCTTCGTCTTTCATCACAGATTTACCGTGTCAGGGTTTTTGTAAATTTTTTTTTTTTTATAACAGGTGAATAATAAATTAAATATTTTGAATTGGGGTTGGATGGTTCTCCGTCTCTGTCTCTCTCTGGTCTCTGGGCTCTCTCGTTTTAAAGTAAATTGCCGAAAACACTCCCCCCTGGAAAGTTTCCCTTTGGATGAGACTTTTAAACCGGGTCCCATGTGCGCCACACGTTAAAAACCCGTTCCGCTTTTTGGAAGAGTAGGCCATTGTGTTTCCGGTGGGAACGAGGACATTTTTGCAAAACTGCATACACAAAGGGACTGGAAGTTTAAAAAAACCCCCATAAGTGTTTATGCCATTATCCTCGAAATAAAAAAAAATAGGAATCAAAAATGATTTTAATCTCTCTCTCTCTCTCTCTCTCTCCCCTCTCTCTCTCTCTCTTTTCTCTCTCTGTGTGTTTTGTCTGTCTGTATCTCTCTCCTCTTCTCTCTCTTACTCTCTCTTCTCTCTCTCTCTCCCCTTTTCCCCTTTTCCCTCTCTCTCTTTTCTCTCTCTCTATCATCTATCCATCTATCAATCTATCCATCTATTCCACCCCCCCCCACCCCCTCCCCCCTACTGTCCCCCCCCCCCCCCCCCCCCCCCCCCCCCCCCCCCCCCCCCCCCCCCCCCCCCCCCCCCCCCCCCCCCCCCCCCCCCCCCCCCCCCCCCTTTTCCCCAAGCATTTTAATTTCATATCCCAAAAACAAAAAATTTTTAGTGAAGAAAAAAGTGCCCAAGGGAAGCAGCCAGGTTTTTCCCCCGCAGTAGGGGAAGGAGCCCGACAACCCCCGAGGGAATGAAGGTATTAGATGGACGCGTGTTCTCGCATTTTACGACACGCGGACGTATGAGAAGGGAAAAAACCCGCCAAAAATTAGCCCCGATTTATCTGGCCAAATTGACGATGACGGATGGGTTTCACCCCATACTTACACGCTTTCTCTACCTCACCCCCTTCCCCCCCCCACCCCCCGGGGCCCTCCCCAGCCAAATACCCCCCCCCCCAACCCACACACAATTCCACCCACACACAACACCACCCCACCACACACACACACACACACACACCACACACACCCCACACACACACCCCACACACGTTTATTTCTTCACCGGTCGACCCCGGTTTGGGACAATTGCGCCCTTTTGGCAAAAATGACCGGCCATCCCTGAAAAGGGGAAACAAAAGAGAGGAGGGGGGGGGGAAGGGGGGGGATGGGGTGAGAAAAAAAACAGTTTAGAAAAAACTCCAGTTTGGGTGGGGGGGGGGGGGGGGGGGGGAAAAGGGGTTGGGGGGGTGAATGAGGAAGAAGAGAAGAAGAGGAAGGGGGAAGGGAAGGTAGGAGGAAAGAAGAGACCCAGAGAGTTTTCGTTGGATCGTTTTGGAAGGGGGGGGGGGGGAGGAGGGGGGGGGAAAAGGGAAAGGGGGGGGGGGAGGAGGTGAAGATCATGAAGAATTTTTCCCCCCCATTGCAAATCATTACCATTCGAAAAGGGGATTTTTTCTGTGTTTTGTCCTCCTCCCCCCCCCCTTCTTCCCCCCCCCCCCCCCCCCCCCCCCCCCCCCCCCCCCCCCCCCCCCCCCCCCCCCCCCCCCCCCCCCCCCCCCCACCCCCCCCCCCCCCCCCCCCCCCCCCCCCCCCCCCCCCCCCCCCCCCCCCCCCCCCCCCCCCCCCCCCCCCCCCCCCCCCCCCCCCCCCCCCCCCCCCCCCCCCCCCCACCCCCCCCCCCCCCCCCCCCCCCCCCCCCCCCCCCCCCCCCCCCACCCCCCCCCCCCCCCCCCCCCCCCCCCCCCCCCCCCCCCCCCCCCCCCCCCCCCCCCCCCCCCCCCCCCCCCCCCCCCCCCCCCCCCCCCCCCCCCCCCCCCCCCCCCCCCCCCCCCCCCCCCCCACACCCCCTTTTTTTTTTGGGTTTTGCTGATGTCCCCTTCGTCGATTTATGCTGACGGTTTTAAACCACTTTGAACTGTTTTTTTACACATACAGCAAGGAGATTAATGTCCAAAAATAAAAAAAGATATAAAGATTATGACTGAATTTTCCCTTCAAAAGCGTTTTTGGGGGGTTTTTTTTTTTTTTTAATTGGGCTGCCTATCTTTTCGACCCTTCCTTTGGCTTTTTTTAAAACAAAACAAAAAAAACCGCCAAAAATAAAAAAAAGTCATATGGCTGTTTGTTCACGTTTTTTTAGGGGTAATCTAAATTCTGCCTTTTGTTTTCAGACCCAGGGACGTAAAACAAACACCCCACACCACACACCCCAAACCCACAAAACCACACCACACACACCACACACACACACACCCCACACACCCACACAACACACACACAGGGCGGGGGGGGGGCTAATAGAAAATTTTAAACCCAAAAACCCCAAAAAAAAAGCCGGGGGACTGAAGGAAAAAAAATTAAAACATTTAAAAGCTATCCATAAACTTTCCGATGGTTTAAACACAGCAGACTTATGTCGTATCATATGTATTTTTTTGTGTATGTGTTGTTTGTTTGTTTCGTATCATACTTGGAAATTTTATTACTTTATGTCACTTTAGAATTTCATGGCGCTCTTCCGGGGAGAGCGCGTCACCCCCCCAAGCAGTGCCACCATGATTAAAAAAAAAAAATTTTTTTTGTCTTTAAAGTGCAAATTTTTCTCTATAAGAGTGGATTTTACCTAAGAATTCTTTCCGAGGCATAACTCTCTTGTTGCCTTGGGGGGTTTTTTTCTGTGCGCTAAATACGTTGTGCATGATAGCAACAAAAAAATTCACCCAAAAAAAAACAAAAAAAAACGGAACTGAATACCATAATCACCACAAATCTCCCCTCCCCCAAAACACTAAAAAAAAAAAAAAAAAAAAAAAAAAAAAACACAAGAAGCAACAACAACCTCAAAAAACAACAAAAAAACAAAAAAAACCCCCGACATCGTAAAACCCTAAATTTCATTAGCAGAGGCAGTCAGGAAATGGGGTGTTTTAGTGGGAGCTTAGTTTAATTTGGAAACAAATGCTTTTGCCATTACGCTTTAGGGGTTTCTTAAACTGTTCCTATCGAAAAAAGTTGTCCCTTTTAAAGCAAAAAGGCACTTAGGGCTATTCCGTCCCGAGGAAAAAAAAGGGGCAAAATCAGTATTTTTTTTTTTAAAAATTTCTGTCTTACATGTCGAAAAATAATGGGGAAAAAGCATCATGCGGTTTTTTTTTTTTTATCCCGTCCCCACGTGTATGTTTTTTTTTGTAGTTTCATCGTTCCTACCGGCACCCCAATGGGCATACTCTTTCCGTTAAAGCGGCGTTTTTTTTTTTTTGGTGTTTTTGGGTTTTTAATACGTGGGCGCAAGTTGTTTTGCGTGCGTTCCGCATACGGGACCACGGTTTTTATTGTCTCCCGAGGAGATATATGGATGTGGGGGGGGGGGGGGGGGGGGGGGGGGGTCAGCACTGATGTTAATCAGAGAAAAAAAATATCCCCTTGGAGGACTTTTCTTCTCTGTTCAACACCTCTCTCCCTCCCGCTTTAAATTAAGGACAAAACTTTCGAAAAAAAGACACAGTCCCAGGTGCAGAAGCCCTAGCAAGAATTAATTCAAAGCGGTCTCTCGCTCTCTCTCTCTCTCTACTTAGGGATCTGCGGCTTAGCTTAGGTAAGTCTGTCGCCTCTTGTACGAGGCCAAATAAGGGCAGTTGGAGGGGTTTAAGAATGCTAATCGGCTTAAATCTTGAGGCAGCGTGGTCAAAGTCCTGGGTCTCCTTACGTGACCTGACAGGACGTAGGGTTTTTTTGTGCACTTTTTATGCACGCACGCGCCGCGGCGCGCAAAGGCATAAATAAAACGTAATTAAGTGTAGGTAGGGCAATTATGGGTTTATACACTCTCTCTCTCTCTCTCTCTCTCTCTCTCTCTCTCACTCGCTCTCTCTCTTCTCTTCTCTCTCTCTCTTCTCTCTCTCACACCCACACACACGCAACACACACCACACCCCACACACACACACACTCACACATGTGGCATACCCTACGAACGTAAAAGTAGTATAATTATGCACGAAAAGCACACTTACAAAGTAAGAAAGTAAGGTGGAGCGCATTCTACATAAAGAAAAACACACATTTGCGTGGTATACAGTAAGCTTTGGATCCTGTCTTACATGCTTCTTTTTTGATTCATTTTTCTTCTGCATTAATAATTTGTGGTTAAACTTCTTTGTCGAATCGCTCTGACAGCAAAATAAAAAGTCTTTCGGATTGAGACTTGTAAACCGAGGCCCAGTGTGCAAATGCACGCAGGAAATCTTGCGCAACGTTAAATCCTGTCCGCTTTTCGTAAGAGTAGGCCATTGTGTGCCGGGTGGGAAACAGATGACAATATTTACACAACTGCATTACACACGGGGACTGGATGATAAAAAAAACCCAATGGGAGTGCTTAAATATGAAATAAGATAATACCATTGTCTGTCATATGAACGAGATTGCATTGTTGCTGCCGTTAAGGGTTTCTGACAAGTCAGGCAGACCCAGTGCAATTCCCACTTCGACATCTTTTTCTTTTTTTTTTTTTTTTTCGTAGAGATTTGTTTAATCTTGGGAGGGGGATAAAAAAAGGGCAGGAGGAATGGACAGAGGCAGAAAAATAGACAATGGAGGAGGTGACAGGAAGAGAAAGGAACAAGTAGGAAACAAAAGTGAGGGATTAGGTTTTTTTTTTTTTTTTTTAAACGGTGTATAATGTTTTTGTCCCATAACCTGGTGGTTCGTAGGGGAGCGAGGCGTGTCAAAGATCTCAGCTTTCTCTAGGGGCCAAGCATGTTGAGGGGGCGCCCATCTCCTCTCCTCGCTTGCTTTACCTTCCCTGGACCTAAAGACGGGCAGGTACATTTACCTGCTGGGGTGATCTGGGGTAACGTACTGTAGCCATGGCGACGGCAAACGGTCACCCATCCAATTGTCAACCCGGTGGAGGGATTGAATAGAAGGATATTTTCCTTAGACCATAAATTTCCGCCGAGGGTGAATATGCTAATCACAGTGACAGGCCAGGCATCTCCACAGGGGGGCGTGTGAAACTAACGGTACAATGGTTTTTACAGCTTACATGTCTTTGTTCTGTGTTGCTCCAGCTTTGAGGTTTTACACTGCAGTTAAAGGCTGTTTCACGGTCTTTTTGAGAGTTGATCGATTACAATGAGTAAGAATACTAGCATGGTTATATTCTGAGGCCTAATCAACTGCGCTTTATGGTCAAACTACCAAAACCCCCACAATGTATTGATTGAGTTCTTAATTGCCCTGCTGTGCATACCAGGGGACAGCACTTCCAATCAGTCAAAATCCAATCCAATCTTGGGTTTATAGCCCCCGGCGAACACACAGGCCATATTATCAGGGCAAGTCACCTTATCATTTTTTTTAAAATCTCAGAATTTAATCTGTGCTAGAACTATAATAACCGAGATTTTAAATGGGTGCAAAATCAAAACTACTATCGTTACTTGTATCAAACGCCCTGGTCAAAACCCATTAAGGGTTAAACCAGGGCGGTACACGTTGTGATGGCTGCATTCTCCAAGCAACATATAAATGGTATCTTCACCCCCACATAATCCTGTTAGTCCTTGGGACCGTTAGGAGCAAACATAAAGATTTTGCAATCCCGCTTCCTCCACTCACCACAGTCACTCTGCTTTCCGTAAAAAAAAAAAACTTCTTCACCGAGGGCCAGTCCACTCTCTGAATGCTGTATTCCCTGCCTAAAAAGACTACGTTTCAGGGAATGAGGATGACAGATGTGGACAGGCTGAACTTAACAATACCTGATGCTTTGACCCCCCCCCCCCCCCCACCAAAACCCCCCCCAATTCTCTGGTTTCCCATGCCTTGAGATTGCTTCAGCAGGAATAGGAAACTGTTTCAAAAAGATCTTACCAAGACTCGTCAAGATAGAAAGATGGGCTCATGGGTTCTATCATGAACTTGCCAAATAATGTCACAACATAAGGCTTACTGCTTTGTTGTGCTGTCTTGCTGATTTACGGGTCATCATGTTTTGCCTTATTCCATGTAATTATGAAATATAAACCGCATTTAAAAAACTGAATGACACTGAGATTTTGCAAAATTGCAACACCCCTCTATCCTAAAAAACCCTTGTTAACAGTCCCTTTGCAAAACAAAAAAACTGGGAATTGCGATTTCGGGGATCTCTCTGCTCTCTCTCTCTCTCTCTCCTCTCTCCTCCTCTCTCTCTCTCTTCTCTCTCTCTCTCTCTCTCTCTCTCTCTCTCTGTGTCTGTCTGTCTGTCTGGTCTGTCTGTCTGGGTCTGTTTCTGTATGTCTGTCTGTTCTTGTCTGTCTCTGTCTGTCTCTCTCTCTCTCTCTCTTCTCTCTCTCTCCTCTCTCTCTCTCTCTCTCTCTCTCTCTGCGCTCGCAAGGCGAGGTAAGTGTGTGTGTGTGATGTGTGTGTTGTGTGTTGTGATTGTGTGTGTGTGTGTGTGTGTGTGTGTGCGCGCGCGCGCGTTTGAGTGGGCGTACGTGACGCCACGGCGCATATAAACGCAATTTTTGGCCTCTTGTCCTCATTCCTTTACTACCGGTGAAGTGCTATACAAAATCATAATAATAAAAAATAATCATAATGAAAAGGTACTTACAGCCTAGCTATTGTTCGCAAATCTTTCCATTCATCTTTTAAGCAACCTCGTCAGTTTCTTGTGCTGGGGTTGGGTGGGCGTTGCCTGCTTTGCTGCAGCAGTGTGTGTGTGTGGCCTGTATGTGTGTGTGTGGGTCTGTGTGTGTGTGTGTCGTGGTGTGTGTGTGTGTGTGGTGCCGTGTGGGGAGTGTGTGTTGGAAACCTCTGTGTGTGTGTAGTGTGTGTGTGTGTGAAACCTCTGTGTTGTGGCTGTGTGTGTTGTGTTGTCGTGTGTGTGTGTGTGCACGTGCGTGTTGTGAAACCTCTGTGTGTGTCGGTGTGTGAAACTGTGTGTTGTGTTGTGTGTGTGTGAAACCTGTGTGTGTGTGTGTTTTGCGTGTCTTGCGGTGCGTAGGGTGGCCTCGTGCCGTGTGTGCGTGTGTGTGTGATTTGTGTGTGTGTGTGTTGGCGTGTGCAAACCACAGCGTTGGAAGACAGAGTGACAGGAGCGGTGTGGCTGGCGGTTGAGGAGAGATTGCCTTTTACGATCTCTGGAGGCAAGCCCGCTGTAATCTGAAATCATGACGCGGGCCTTCTCTGCCTTGGCTGGACAAACCGCCGACCATAATTCACGTGCTCGTTTTTAACGGCTGGCCCCCTTTTGCCCATAACTCACCTCCTGTTGTGGCACATGGGTCCAAGGCACACACGTCGCGAGTCCACTCCCCCCTGAGGGTGCTATATTTTAGTCCACTGTTTTTTATTTTAACCAGCTGCCATGGCGCTGTTTGAGTTACTGGGCCTGGAAGGTTTACAGGTTAGGGATTTTCAGATGCGGGCTGGGGATCCTTCCTACCTGGGATGAGTTTGCTAATTGGCCTTATTTGGGAATGTCCGGGACCTATAGTGGGGTCTTATCCATTGTAGGGATGGAAGATTGAGAGTGTTGTTTCCACTTCACTGCCTAGTTTGCAGGTGACTGTTTTTCTCTTAGGCCTGGTTGACGCCAGGGTTATATTATGATAGGAAGCGTCGAAGTGCAGCCCTCATATTAAGCAGTCTCAAAAAGCCAGTTCCATAGCAGCATGTTTGATCATCCTGGATCACCACCTGATCATCGTTTTGCCATATTAAAATGAAAAAAAAGGATCTCTGATTCAATGGGGCCCAGGTTATTTGTCTGGGTCTTATAGTGACTTCATTTACGGTTTTCCCCATAACCTTCTGTGTCTTTGGTGAAGCTTGTGCCAAAGTCTTTGAAAAATTGGCGGTTCAAGAGAACGGAAGGTTTTTTATGGGAGGACGTTGTTCTTGACGCCTACCTGGGTAGGCGTCCTCTTACTACAGTTAAGCTTCGCAATATGAGGTAATACTGTTGTCTTAGTAGGTGGCTTAGTGGTGGTTGTTGTTGTTACTAGTATGTTAGCTCAGAACAGGCACCACTTAACACCCACCAGAAGGGACCTCAGCCAGCAGTGCAGGGCCCCCTCCAGCTCGTGGCCCACAGCGGCCTGATATTGATGGGTCTCCATGGGAGATCTCTAACCACCAAAGGGACGCGACGTAAAACGAATCTAGAATGACTGTGCGGTCTGAGTATTAGTTGAAACGTAAGTACATAAATGGAATGAGTAAATTGCGTGTTTATGACTGTTTTTGAGTACATCGGCCATAATAAGGCAGCATACCCTGACTTCAGGTGGATTTTTTTCTGTTGCGGGTTAAGGAGGGGTGCAGGTTGTTGATGGTAGGAGCATGTCCATGGCTGGAGGCAATCTCATCACATTATTTACAACATAACAGCAATTTAGTGTGGACTTTGGCATTTTAGCTGGAAATCAATAAAAAACTGACACAGCTTTTGGCCTGGGGCCAAGGTTTCAAGTTTTACCTTGGATTTTTTAAACTGTGTCTTGTGTGCAGGGCGTCCCCATCTCATTCTTTGGCCATTTACATCTGAAGCCTCTGTGCATTGTTACAGAAAAAAAAAATGCTTTGCAAATCTAGGTCGAGAAGAAAGCTGTTTTCTACCATCAAGTGATACCATGATGAAAAAACTTAAGTAACCGTTTACCTACAAAACATCATCCAAAACGCTGATGTTTCATACTAACTCCTAAAAAACTGAACACCAACAAGACAGAGAATTGAGGGGGAATTATTTATTCAAGTTGGGTCAGTTGCTCTATTACATGAGCTTTCACTTAAAACTTCAAAGAGTGATGAAGGTGGCAGTAATTGTGTCGTCTTACAATTATCCTCTTCCTGCCAATCATTGCACACCACTAACAGCAGTGAGAAATAGGACTAGATTTAATGCCCCCCCCCCCCCCCCCCCCCCCCCCCCCCCCCCCCCCCCCCCCCCCCCTCCCCCCCCCCCCCCCCCCCCCCCCCCCCCCCCCCCCCC
>CM060325.1:16905422-16954823 GCA_030674155.1 Stramonita haemastoma | reverse complement strand
CAAGTTTAAATTTTTTTTTCGGGGGCTTACGAAAAACATTCACATACTTTTTTAAAGGGGGGCATTCCCCTGATTGGGGGGAAAAAAAAAAAAACACGAAAAAATCTAAAAAAAGGAAAAAATAAAAAAAAAAAACCCCCTGAAGTAGTGTAGTTTTAGTAACATACTAGTAGAGTCGTATCTAAAACCAGGGGAGTGTAGTTGTTGAGTTGTTGTTGTAATAAGTAGTGCTTATCAGCTTATCATCATCGTTATCATTCAAGATCATTGAAAATTTTATTTTTTTTTGGTTCACTAATTCACAACATGTTTTCACATTTTAAAAATTGATTGTTCTTTTTTTCCTCATCTTGTCGTTAATTAGCAATGATCTTTTTTTTTTGATTGCAAAAACGGAATTAATTTTAAGATTTTGTTTCTTTTTTTCATTTATCTCTTCTGTTGCTTCTTCTTTTCTTCTTCTTCTTCTTCTTCTTCTTCTTCTTCTTTTCTTCTTCTTCTTCCTTCCCTTCTTGTTTTTTTTTCTTTCCTCTTTCTTCCCCGCTTTTTCCTCCCCTCTCTCTCTTCTTTTTCCCTTTTTTTTCCCTTCTTCTTTTTTTCTTCTTCTTCTTTTCCTTTCTTTCCCTTTTTTTTTTTTTTCTTGAAAAAAAAAAAAAAAAAGTCTTTCAAAAAAAAAAAAAAACCCCCCCCCCCCCCCCCCCCCCCCCTTTCTTTCCCCCTCCTTTTTGTTTTCCCCGGCTCAGTTAAAGCACTGTTCATGACGGGACAGCAAGTCACCTGAACCCCATATGTTTTTTTCTGACCCCCGGGGGGGAACGAGGGTAGAGGAGTAGCTAGAGAGAAGAGACAGAAAGACAGACAACAGAAAACGGGCAAAACAAAAAGAGAGGCAGACAGAAACACACACCCCAATTTATATGGATGGTTTCATAATTAAAAAAAAAAGTAACTGCGTTGTTTATTCAGTGTACCATCTGTAAAGAAAGAGAGGAGAGAGAGAAGGAGAGAGAGAGGAGAGAGAGGGGAGGAGAGGAGAGAGGGAGACGCACGCACGCACGCCCCACCCCACCCCCCAAAAAAAACCCACACACCAAAAAAAAAAAAAAAAAAAAATTTGCACGCACGCACGCACCCCCCGCTCAGGGGGGGAAAAAAAAGAGAGAAGAGACAGACAAAAACGGGAGAGGAGGTGAGAGAAGGGCATATAGTTCCGCCATATTCTGGGGCCGGGTTTTTCTTCTCTTGCCTATGTTTCCAGAAGCCCTGCTACAGTAATAACCCTTAAGGCCCCCCTAGCGTGTGTGGCGTGGCGGGGTTTGGGTGGATTTTGGGGGGAGTGGCCGTAAAATGGCAAGCAGTGTTTGAGAACAGGAGCTGTGAACTGTTCCCTTCTTTCCCCTTCCTACCGCCTAACTGTAACCGTAATGGAGAGAAAAATGTGCCGGCTGATAGATTGACCCTAGATTACGGGGTTTTAAAGAAGAGGGAAGAAAGTTAGCAGGGAGAAAGAAAAGGAAAGAAATAGGCAAAAAAAAAAAAAAAAAAGACAAAAGAAAAGGAAAAAAAAAGGAAGGGGGGTAAAAAAAGGAAAATGTAGTTAGGTTCTTAGACTTTGAAGTTTTTGGTTGGGGAAATAAACTGGGGAAATCAGAGAAGAGGGGGAGTGGGGAGAGAGGGGAGAAGAAGAGGAAAGAGAGAGAGAGAGAGAGAAGAGAGAGAGAGAGAGAGAGAGAGAGAGAGAGAGAGGAGAGAGAGAGAGGAAATATCGATGTTATAATTATGTCCCTAAGTCATTTGCGAACGAGTGGTAGATCTAGATCTTTTTATAACAACAGCACATAACATCACATCAAACAACACCCCCCCCCCCTCCCCTAGCAAAGCAAGAACAACACACACCTTTAAGCTTTCAGCTCAGTTGTTGCCCTATTATAATATAATGTAATATATATATATATATATATATATATATATATATATATATATATATATATATATATATATATATATACTTTTCTCAACAATTTTCTTTAAACCAACGTCCCCCCCCTCCCTCCCTCCTTTTCAATTTTCCCCTAAAAAAAAAACAAAAAAAATGAAGATACAAAATTATAGCTATATAGCTGTAACGGTAAACCACCTTTTCGAAAACAACACTTGCAAATTTTTTCTGTGTTCCTCCTCCCCCCCCCCCCCCCCTCCCCGTTCCTCGATTACAGATTTTTACCCACCGTTAAGGTAGCCGCATTCCGACTTCAGAGACACAGTTTTTTTATTATTTATTATTATTATTATTATTATTATTATTATCATCATCATCATCATCATCATCATCATCATCATCATCATATCATCATCATCATTATCATTATTTTGGCCCACGTTAATACTAGGAAACCATTGATATAGCTCATCACAAATGTCACTACTTGCCACTACCGCACAACTTTGAGCAGCAAGAATAATATTAAAGAAAATATTAGAACAATATTATCATCAGTATTGTTATCTGACAGTAATAATGAAAAAGATGATGTAGCGCTCTAACAAGTGACAAGTATATCTACCGGTGGAATAATTATAATCATCACACATAATAGCCTAATTATTGTTATGAGCCTTCCGGACCTGAAACAAAGGAATGGAAGTGATGGTGAGATTGTATCTCTGTTATTGCTGTCGCTCATTATTGATCATCATCATCATCATCGCCATCATCATCATTCTTAATTGCCACTACCATGTCAGATGAATAATAATAGTGATTAACAAGCGCTATTTTGAGAGAGAGAGAGAGGAGAGAGAGAGAGAGAGAGAGAGAGAGAGAGAGAGAGAGAGAGAGAGAGAAGAGAGAGAGAGAGAGAGAAAATCTTATTTCCAACGGTCCTAGATGAGCGATGTGTTTTGGAGTTTTTTTGTGAATTTTTTTTGTTTGGTTGGTTGTTGTTTTTTGTTGTTGTTTTTGTTTTGTTTTTATCTTGCTCTTGCCCTAAGGGGAACAAGCTACACAAGTCACACGCAATCATAATGAACAATGATCAATCAAACGCTCAGAGAGGGAGGGAGAGGGAGAGACGAACAAAAAACAACTACAACGAAAAAACCAAAACGAAGACGTCTTTGCATTAGAAGAAGGCTTGGGGTTTTTTGGCAAATGTTCCGAGACTTACAGGGATATTTTTACATTTATTCCGAGGACTTATAGGGATATTTTGTATTTGTTCCGAGACTTATAGGGATATTTTGTATTTGTTCCGAGACTTATAGGGATATTTTGCATTTGTTTTGAGATTTATAGGGATATTTTTGCATTTGTTCCGAGACTTAAAAGGGGTATTTTGTATTTATTCCGAGACTTATACTATAGGGATATTTTGCATTTGTTCCGAGACCTATAGGGATATTTTGCATTTGTTCTGAGACTTAAAGGGGGTATTTTGTATTTATTCCGAGACTTTTGGGGATATTTTGCATTTGTTCCAGACTTATAGGGATATTTTGCATTTGCTCCGAGACTTATAGGGATATTTTTCATTTGTTCTAACACAGAGGGATATTCTGCATTTATTCCGAGACTTAATATTTTGTAACTGTTCCAGACTTAATCAAAGGTATATTTTGTCACTTAGGGATACAGTGCAACTGTGCCAAGAGTTTGTGTGTAGTTTGTAACTGTTGCAGGAGATGGGCGGATATATCGCGACTGGTCCAAGACCTAGGGGATATATTGCAACTGATCCTAAAACGGATGATAGCACTTAAATCATAGATTTCATCATTACTACATTTATGCTGTTAGAAATCGCTTGCAAGAAATCTGTAACTATGATTCATATTTCTATCACTCTGGCAGGGAACCCTATACCGCTCAATGTCATATTGAAGCATATGTTCCAGGCATGATATAATATAAATCAGCATGGGCTTTTGCCAAGGACGACCATTATTGTTACTGTGAGCTTTTTAGTATGCAGTCCTTATGTGTTAAACACAGGAGCCAGAAAGAAGGTGGCAGGACTGTTAAGACACTGGCCTGCCTAACAACTAAACTGTGAGGTTCGACCAAGAAGAAGAAAAAGTCGATGATTGAGAAGGAGAAGGTGAAAAGAAGGAGGAGAAGGAGAAAGAAGAACGAAGAAGAAGAAGATAAAGAAAACCAACAACAACAAACAAAACACACACTCAATAATCCTCTTTTCTATCTCTCTCTCTTGTATATAACAGGTATCATCCAGCCCTTCCACCCCTACCCCGTCTCGGGGCTGTTGCGAAAATGGCCGACCGGTTCTGACGGACCCTACCACGGGCCAGTCCGTGTGCTCCTGTCAGTACAGCTCCGCTCTGCTCAGCTACTCGAGGCTTCCAGGCCTCTCCGGCTCCCTCTTCTCTCCCTCGTCCCCTTACTCCCCCGGCGCTCCCCCTACGCCGTCTGGCTACGGGGTGGGGCTCGGGGCGGAGGGGTCGGCGTTCTATTCTCCTTTGGTGAGTATTGGGGTGTTGGGGTTTTTTGTTTGTTTTTGTTTGTTGTTTTGTTTTTTGGGGTGGTGGTGGTGGGATTATTATTTATCGTTTTTTTTTTGTTTGTTTTTGTGGATTTTTTTTGTTTTTGGTGGTGGTGTGGTGTGTGGTGGTTTAAAAAAATTTCAGGGAGGGGGGGGGGGGGGTGGGAGATATTTTATTACTATTCTTCTATCTTGAAAATGATAGAATACGCACTTGTATGGTGGGGGTTTGTGTGTGTGTGGTGTGTGGTGTGTGTGTGTGTGTGTGTGTGTGTGTGTGTGTGTGTGTGTGTGTTTAATATAGACTCTAGTTCCCATGTGGATGCAGTTTTTTAAAATTAATGTTGCCATCCATTCCCACTAACACACGATGGCCTACTTTTCCAAAAAAAAAAAGCAGAACAGGTTTTTATAACGTGTGTGCAAGATTTGTGTATGTGTTTACTCTCGGGACCTCGGGTTTATAGTCTCCTCCGAAGGACTTTTTTTCTGTCTATGTCTCTGAGCGTGCGTATCGTAAAATTCCAGATTTCTCGGGGAATGTTTGAGTGTACTGGTTTTATGCTCGCTGTCTCGACTGAGTTTTCACTTTTGTAATATTTTGTTACCATCATTTTTGGTCGTGTTTGTGTTGTGTGTGTGGTGTGTGTGTGTGTGTGTGTGTGTGTGTGTGTTGTGTGGTGTAGAAAACTATGTGCTAAGCAAGTTTAATGATAATTTCCCTGTTCAGTTTGGACCTGGGTTTTGCAGTTAAAGACCCTAACCAGTTAGTGACATGCACAAGAATACTATTTGACGCCCCCCGTAAGAGGATGCCATAAATTTGCTTACAAGCCATTAAGCAGGTGGGTAATGTCATTGAGTTTTGATTAATTATTAAACTAATCGTTCTACCTTATAAGAATATCAAGCATAATTTTACCCTTTTGTTTTAATGTGTTGAATCCCAAGCCTCTTTGACAACGTGTTACGAAAATAATGTCCGTTTTCTTTGCCACTCCTGTGTCTATCATTTCAACTGTAATAACTTTGCACAGAATTTCGATTTCATCTGTTTTTTGTATTGATAGCCACTTTATACACATATAATGTCAATAACTAAATTGACCTCATGTGCACTCCGTCCATTATGGTAAAGCGTACATTTAACGACAGCACCCCGTTAAGAGGAATGTCCATAATATTTCTATACTATGCTTTATAATTATATTCCGGTTCAAAGTTTTTCAATGTTACCATATCCGTTTAAAGAGAAGGAGAGAGAGAGAGAGAGAGAGAGAGAGGAGAGAGAGAGAGAGAGAGAGAGAGAGAGAGAGAGAGAAAACGAGCAAGCGAGCAAGCACTTAATGGAGACTAAATGGCGATATTATACACGTCTCTCAAAAGAGACTTCCCTGTACTTCTCATACTCAATTCTGCTGTGGCTATTTTGTGTAACTACGGGAGCGCGCACAATTATTAGCTCAAAAAAAAGGACAACTTCTTTCATCGCCAAAACCCTCTACAGCAACTGTCATACAAGCAGAAAGTTAATGCATAACAAGTTAACCCCTACTACAACATTACAACAACAACATAGCTCTCTCCCTCCTTCCCCACACCACACCACCCACAGTGTCAGCATGATAGAGACACGACAAGCCTTTGATCGCGGACGACAAACAACAATTCAGCCCAGGGGGAAAGGAACAAGTCCAGCGGAGACAGGGGTGCATCTTTAACACCCCATCGCACCCCAGGAGGGGGGCCTTCGTTCCCGGGCCCACAAACTACAGGCCGTAAAAAGCGGAGGTATTCAAAACGGAAGTCGAGCGGCGACATCTTTTCTGAGGCCTGCTGGGTGATGGGAAGTTTCGGTGTAGGTAAATGGACTTGGGGAGGGATCAACGGAGCTCGGACTCTTGAGGGCCGGGAAATTTGTAGTGGGAGCTTAGCTGTGGAAACTTTATTATTAGGGGAGACAGTTGAATAAGCAAGTTCTTTTTTGTGTGTGTGTGTGTTTTAGTTTTTCTTTTCTTTCTCCTTATATGCAAGTCTTTTGTGTGTGTGTGTGTGTGTGTGTGTGTGTGTGTGTGTGTGTGTGTGTGTGTGTGTGTGTGTGTGTGTGTGTGTGTGTGATAGTTTTCTTTCTACCTATGCAAGTCCTTTTTGTGTGTGTGTGTTTTTTTTTGTTTTGTTTTGTTTTCTTTCTCCGTCCTTTTTTGTGTTTTTGTTTTAGTTTTCGTTGTCTTTCTCCCAGCTGTAAATGGGTACCTGCCCTCTTTTGGGTCAGGGAAGGAAGGTAAAGCAAAAAAGGAGAGGAGATGGGCGCCGCCCTCAATATGATGGCCTGATGGCCCCTAGAGAAGCTGAGGTCTCTGATAGGTTACGGGACATCTTTACTATTTTACCGTTTAGTTTTTTATTGCAAGGTGTAAAAAGTCAGTGTGCTGGATTGCTCTTTTTTTTCTTTTTTCTTTTTGTAACATGTGGTCATATGGAGGAAATGGGACATGTAACCATGGTAACAATGACGTCGGTAGGCAGATAGGACTAGCCATTGAAGACTGATTAAAAAAAAACAAAAAAACTCATGGAAGCATTTTCCCTTTCAATTTATGTTCAGCAAGTTGCAAACTGGATACATGGACTATTTCTCACACACACACACACACACACACACACACACACACACACACACACACACACACACACACACACACACACACACGTCACTTTAAAAAAAATTGAATCTTTGAAAAATTATTTTCAGAATGATGGAAATGTTATGAGTGTTACCTGCACTTTCCTCAACTTCTACTTATCTTGCCATGTGTGTGTGTAGAGAGAGAGAGAGAGAAGAGAGAGAGAGAGAGAGAGAGAGAGAGAGAGAGAGAGAGAGAGAGAGAGAAGAGAGAGACTGTAGGAATGAGTTATATTTCACACATGGCAGAGCCCCATTTCATATTGCTCAGAAGGTCAAAGGAGTAAAACCGACACTTGCAGATCAAAGCGAAACCCACTATAACTAAAAATGATTTGAACAACAGTAAAAACACTAAAAACCACCATAACGCATGAAAACACCATGAGAGATCTGTACCAAAATTGTGAAATAATGATTAATGATAATTATAACGTGCAGACATTACTTTTCGTGAAATTATAGTTAAATTAATCAATTGTAACTTGTAGACATGTACTTCAGTGACTTTTTTTTTTTTCAAAATGTAATATATCATATACTAAACAATTTCTTAGAAAAATCGGCGACTGCTGACGTCATTGAACCACACAACCCTCTGCGTTTTGGGGTGGGTTTTTGGTTTTGGTTTTGATTTTGCTTTAATTTTGTTCTTTGTTTTTGCTCTTTGTTTCTACTACTTTCTCCTGGATTTTTTGGTATAAACTTTGTGTCTACCTTTCTAGTCTATATGACTTTATTTGGTTGACAGTTTCTTTTTTTTATATTATCCAATATTTGTTGTTGTTGATATTAATAACGAACAAGAGTACGTCTGAAGAGTAAAACAAGCACCGAAAAAAAAAACACCCAGCCCTGTAACAGACCACAAACAAACACATGAGAACGTTGTCAAGAAGTGAACAAGCTATAAGCAAAGAGACCGAGTAAGAGTCGCACGACAATAACGATGCCTGCGCATCCTACACAACAGTTGGCCAGGTTGCCTGCCCGCCATACCAGTTCAGGGGGACTAACTCTCCATGTGACAGCGCCACCACCAGCCACCACCACCGCCGTTATCTGTCTCTCTCTCTCCCCCACCCCCATGGGCTCCTCCTTGACGCTTTCCGCAGCCTGAACCCCTCCCTGCAGGGCGGGGGGTCTCCTTTGAAGTGGGACCTTCTGGCAGCCAGGTCGAAAATTAACCCCTCGGGTTCAGCCTCCTTCCCGGCCAAACAATGGGTCGCCGCGCCGCGTGAAATACAGTCCTCCCCCCCCCCCCCCCCCCCCCCCCCCGCTTAAAACCCGATCCTAGTTTTCATAGATTATTACGGCTATTACAATACTGGGACCGGGCGTCTTATAAGCGGAACGAAGCAGTGCATAAACTGCTAGGCCTAGCCCTGGAGGTTGAAAGAGAACTGGGAGGAGGAAGGAGTTGGGGGGGAGGGGGGGTGCAAAAGGTAGTCCTAACCCCCCGCTCAAGCAAAGACCCAAGACCAACCGCTTGTACAGTTCACTGCTTTTTCATTTCAGAGTCCTGAGGCCTTGGCCTAGCGGTTTATTTCCTGATAGAACATTTGTAGGGGGGCTTGGGTAGGGTAGGGTGGGGTAGGGTAAAGGGGGGGGGGGGACTGGTGTTGAGACATTTATTTTCAACCGGTTGGGTTTGTGGGCTTCCTCCTTACGGTTGACATCTGAGGGGACCGGGCACAGCACTGCACATCTCGGGACAGGGAGGTGTGGTGAGGGTTTGCACATCACAAGGCAGCGACAGGGCTGTAAAATCTCCCAGCTCAGGTTAACGGGTCCTGAAATGGATTTGCCTTATAGGCCGTCTGTTCAAAGCGAAAGTAGCCTGATGACGGGAGAGAACTGTGATGGGTGACATCTCTCTCAGCAGGCTGAATGACTCCCAGTTTGGATGAGAGAGTTGTCGGGATTATCGTTCTAAAGCCTACAGTTCCTGTGGATTTTTGCCTTTTTTTCGGGGAGGGGGGGGGGGTCATGAAAAAGGGAGCTAACCCCCCCCCCCCCCCCCAGATATTTGAGCGATGTTAAATATAGATCTATGTTTCAATGATGCTTGCTAGCAAAAGGATGCATCCAAGCCTCACAGCAATTCTTTGGTTGAAGAGGGTGGGGTAGGGAGAGAGGGAGACAACTTGATATGTGATGCGCGGAATATTTGGCGTTTACATACGAATCCCACTTGTGCCAAACATTTCATTTTTACAAGATCTGAAAATGTTTATACAGACGCAGTCACACGTATGCATACAGCACGCACGCACACGCACGCATCACGCACACACGCACCACACCACGCATACCACCACGCACACAGCACCACACAACCACACACACACACACACACACACTCTCTCTCTCTCTCTCTCTCTCTCTCTCTCTCTCTCCTCTCTCTCTCTCTCTCTCTCTCTCTCTCTCTCTCTCTCTCTCTCTCTCCTCCCCTCCCTCGCTGTGGTGTGTGGTGTGATAATAATGTTGTGTTCATTCTGCTTGCAAAGGGCCAAGGCCTTATATTATATACATCAAATCATTCCGAATCCGAGATCTCTCTGTGGTAATCTTTTGACATTCTCCACTAAAAACAAACAAACAAACAAACAACAACAAAACAACAAAAACAAATTAAAAAATTAAAAAAATCAGATTGCAGCAAAAAGCAGGCACAGACAGCTCATCATGTATTACAACACACAGCAAAACCCGCGACATTGTTGCTGATGATAATGCTGATCACCTATGACAGGAAACACCTGTTAACAAGCCACCCTGTTATCACACGGGTCAGGCCTTGCAGCCTGCTAGACAAAGCGTACAGCTTGCTGGGGTCTGATAACGCTAATCCCCCCCTCAGTTCTTCAGGCCACTGATAACCCCAGCGTTTTGTCAGTGATCTTACTGAAGCACTGAGTAGTAGTAGTAGTAGGCCTAAGCCTAGTCCATCGGGAAGACTTCACAACTGCTGTGTAGCCAATTCTAGGCTGGGGAAGAGATAGTGGAGTGAGTGGAGTGGATTTAGGCCCCAAAGTTGCAGTTTTCGATTAAAGGCTGTGTCACATATGCCAGTTTTTGCTTGTTTGTTTGTTTTGAAAAAATTTTGTACCGTAAAAATAAGACAACTTAGATAATATTCATCTCCATGTGAGGATACCAGGGTCTGTCAGTATAAACAGCATCTCCACCATCAGGAAATTCTGTGGTATAGAAATTCCCTCTTTTCTATCTCCTCTCTTTGTTTCTGCCTTTTTTTTTCTTCCCTGTCACCACGTCCTTGTCTATTTTCTGCCTGCCTTCTTGGTCCATTCTCCTGCTTCTTCCCCCCCAGGAAGACTTAAAAGATACAGTTCTCTCCCATGCTGAAGTCGGATGTGCTGGGCCTGACTTGTCAGGCTTTAACGGCAACACAACGAATTTTCACTCCTATGACAGACAAAAATGTAGTTGCTGTCTGAGAGTTCAATGAAGGAGGAGGAGAAGAATATCCAAAGAAACTGGGTTTGGCATGAAGGAAGGTGCAACGGAACTGGTAGCAAATGGCGGTACTTTCTTGTCCTTCGGGGAGAAAGGGGGGGGGGGGGGGGGGTGGAGGAGGGGTTAGGGATCATCAAACTTCTTGCTAGCTGGCTGCTGGCAGGTACTGCAGAGACTTCACAAATCATTGTGTGGTTTAAATACATCTTGCGCGCACACGTTAAATCCCGTTCTGCTTTTCGTAAGAGTAGGCCATTGTGTGCCGGTGGGAACAGATGACAAGATTAACAGAAACTGCATACACGTGGGGACTGGATGTTAAAAAAACATACGAGTGCTTATTCCATTATCCTCGATATAAAAGAAAATAAATAAAATTATAAATATAACTACCTATTCAGAAAGAAACGTACATTACATACATATCGATGCCAAGAGCAACAGGGAGTAAATGAGCTGATAATGTGTCCTTAATTGTACATGGTGAATTGTAGAATTATCAACATGATTATATAAAAAAAAATGAATAATAACCTCACATAACTCAGTAATGAAATAGTATTTACTGACATAAGAATAAGTCATCAGAGTCATGAGGGGACGCCCCCATGATTCATTTTTCATTTTAAACTAAACACTGAAAAAAATATATGGGTTTTTGAGTACAAGTTTCAGCGTGCTGGAAAGAATTTCACCCCATCTTGTGACACATCCCTAACCTGGCAGGAAATTTAGAGAGGTATGTGTGATTGTGTGAGTGTGATTTAATCAGCCATCGATCATCATTGACAGCGGTTGTTATCACACAAGCGGTTGTAGGGGGTCTCGGTTTTGTTGATGAGGAGCTAAGGTCAATCAGTGATAATAATTACACCTGTAGTACGTCGTGTACTGTCTGCCAGATAACCGCATACCAAACACAGGTAAAAGAGGTTCAAGTGGTGGCAAACACCTGCATCTTTTCGTTGTAGATACGATACCGCTACAACTTTTAACTTGCACATAAGCTTAGCAACTTATAGCTATATGATAGTTAATTTCAAAGAGTTCTGTGGGTTTTTTTTTTTTGGTTGTATTATTTTTGTGTTTTGTTTTTGAGTTTTAGTTTACTTTGAGTTTTCCACTTTAGTTTCACTTGAATTTCTCCTCTCTCTCTCTCTCTCTCTCTCGTCTGTCTTCTGTCTGTCTCTCTCTCTCTCTCTCTCTCTCTCTCTCTCTCTCTCTCTCTCTCTCTCTCTCTCTGAACTCTGGCTCTCTCCTCTCGTCTCTCTCTCTCTCTCTCTCTCTCTCTCTCTCTCTCTCTCTCTCTCTCTCTCTCTCTCTCCTCCTCCCTCTCTCTCTCTCTCCTCTCTCTCTCTCCAAACACACAACCACATCACCATCCCCCACACCACACCAACCCCCCCCCCCCCCTACCACACACACTACACACACACACACACACACACAACACACACACACACACACACGCACACACACCACACACTACACACACACACACACACACACACACACACACACACCACACACTACACACACACACACAACACACACACACACACACAACACACACGCGCGCGGCCGTACACACACACACACACACACACGTACACACACACACACCACCACACCACACACACACACACACACAACAACAGAGGAACGTGAAGAAAACAGGAGTAGTTGTAATCAATCACAATGCTACATTATTAAGTGTCTTCACCCAGCCTTTCCTCCCTCCTTCCTCTTCTGTATACTATAGGCTACATACACTATGGGTAAATGAAAAACGTGTGTTACCCAGTAGGCGACGACACTGAAGTGTTTGGGGAGTGAGGAGAGAGAGACACTTGAGACTTGTACAAGTGTTGCTGCTAAGAGTATGTAGTAGGAACAGTTTGCTTGGAGGAAAATATAGCGGTATTTTTTTTTTTGGAAGGGGGGAGAGGAGGAGACAGACAGACAGACAGACAGACGAGAGAGGAGGGGAGGGGAGGGCAGAGAAAGAGAGAGAAGAGAGAGAGAGAGAGAGAGAGAGGAGAGAGAGAGAGAGAGAGAGAGAGAGAGAGAGAGAGAGAGAGAGAAGGTGGAAGAGAGAGAGACAAAGTGAAAGAGAGAGACATATACAAGAAAGAAAGAGAGACACAGAGAGAGAAAGACAGACAGACAGACGAAGAAAGACAGACAAGAGACAGATGAAAGTTTAACAGATCGATGTGGACTCCTTTCATATTGCTCAGGAGGTTATATAGAGTCTAGCAACTGTCTTCATGTTCTAACTGTCGCGAGGGAGAAAAAAATTATAATGACAATCGCACTGCCCATCTGAAGAAATTTAATATTATTTTTTGTGTTGCATTAATGGAAGAATAAAATGCCTTGAAATGTGTGTGTGTGTGTGTGTGTGTGTGTGTGTGTGTGTGTGTGTGTGTGTGTGTGTGTGTGTGTGTGTGTGTGGTGTGTGTGTGTGTGTGTGTGTGTGTGTGTGTTGAGGTGGGGGAAGGAATCCACAAAATGCCACACAGGTCACAAAACGCCAGCCTCCGGCCTAAAAGTTTTTCGCTTTCACCTTATTGTTTGTAAAGTTCATCTGATAAAAAATAATGGTAGGAATGGGTGGAAGAATGATTCGTATAGACCATCACTCCGCCTAACTCCGTCTGTCTGTCTGTCTGTCTGTCTGTCTGTCTGTCTGTCTGTCTGTCTGTCTGTCTGTCTGTCTCTGTCTTTTTCTCTCTCTCTCTCTCTCTCTATCTCTCTCTCTATCTCTCTCTCTCTCTCTCTCTCTCTCTCTCTCTCTCTCTCTCTCTCTCTCTCTCTCTCTCTCTCTCTCTCTCTCTCTCTCTCTCTCTCTCTGCACCTGGCTGTGTTATACATACACGCACGAACGTACGCAGGCAGGCACGCATATATATATATATATATATATATATATATATATATATATATATATATATATATATATATAAACTATATACATCATACACATACATAAACCACACCACACACATTGCAATACAAATGTATATACGTGCATGCAAGCACCTTGTGCATGCAAACACACACACACACACACACACACACACACACACACACACACACACACACACACACACACACCCCAACTCCCCACCCCCACACCAATTACCCACCCCCACACCAACTACCGCCACCCACCCCTAACACACACACACAACAATACTAAACAAAGACTATAATAAAATACTAACAACAATGAACTGATGCTGTGTTGCAGACGGGAGGCAGCAGTAACCTCAGAGACAGCACGGACGCCTGGAGATCGTTGACCCAGACCTCCCTGTACGACACCTCTCCCATGGGCTTCTATCCTTATGGAGGGTAAGACTGGTCACACTCACATTCCCTCTCTCTGAACTGTCTACACCATCCACGATTATGATTATGAATAGCGTGTCAAAAGGCCAATGCTGCTGTGTGCTGTGTCCACCTAAAACGCTTGTTTGCGTTTGGACAACTTGAAGAGCTTCCTTTTCAAATCAAAATTATTTTGCGCACGTAAAAGACCCCCAGGCCACAAGAGAGTTGTCCCTGGCAAAATTCTGTGGAAAAAAGCCACATGATAGGGAAGTAAATACAGCTGCAGAGAGAAAAAGAAGAGAAAAAATTTAATGGGTGGCGCTGTTCTTGTGGCGACGCGCTCTCCGCTCTCGTCGGGGAGAGCAGCCGGAATTTCATGCACAGAAATCTGCCGTTACTTAAAGTGGTATGAAATAAAATATATGTAGTTTTTTCCACGTTTCTTCTCTTTTTGCTATAATTTCTCATGACTCTTCCTGGGGGCTTGTCAGTATAAAAAGCATCCCCATCTTCTGGAAATTCTGTGCTAGAAATTCCTTCTTTTCTTTTGCTCTTTTTGGTCATGCCATGTTCTTTTTCTGTCTGTCACCTCTTTCTTGTTTATTTTCTGCCTTCTTGGTCCCCCCCCCCCCCCTTTTTTTTCCCTCTCCCACAAAGAGAGTTAAACTATAAGAATTCTTTCCCATGCCGAAGTTTACCACTCCCTCATCTTGTTTGATTTTGTAATCATATTTTTAGTTCCAGAAAATGCTGAAATGACAACGTAATATTGACTATGTATCACACATACATCAGTCATTGCCACACCCATCCCCTTATTTGAATAAATTATGAAATACACATTCATTTCCGCAAAAACCCAGACGTCAGGAATTGTTGATAATTTGAAGATATATGGAATAGTAGTTGTGATTTTGATTACAGTTTGAGACACAAGTTTTATCATTCCCATGAATAATGCCGACAAAAGTTTGGCTGCATAACGAGATTGTATTCTATTGACGATTAGATGAATAGTTTTAGAGTTTTATTTATAAAAAAAAAATATATAAAAAAGTACGAAATACCGCTTTTGATTTCGACGATGCGGAGAGAAACAGGTTCGTGACAACTGAAATACCAATTCAAATTTTGGTGATATAATTATCTCTTAAGTAGTTCTGACGTTGAAAGATAAGTGTAGCACAAACATTTCGGATTTTGATCATGTAAAATTATTAATAACTCTAATCCACGAGGAAATAGTATTGGAAGGAAAAAAACAAATGCAGGTAATCAAGCACATCATCTGAACCATTTTGAAAATGATTCATCACAGTTTCAAAAAACAAACAAAAAATTCCCCCCAAACAACCAACCTAACAAAATAATTCTAAAAAAAAAAACCCCACCCAAAACCCTTAACCCTAACCCATGATTTTGGACAACCCTCAAAACAGGTACGGGGGCTTAGACCTGAACGCCCGTCGGAAGAACGCCACCCGGGAGAGCACCAACACGCTGAAGGCCTGGCTCCACGAGCACATCAAGAACCCCTACCCCACCAAAGGGGAGAAGATCATGCTGGCCATCATCACCAAGATGACCCTCACCCAGGTCTCCACCTGGTTCGCCAATGCCCGGCGCCGCCTCAAGAAGGAGAACAAGATGACGTGGTCCCCGCGCAACCGGAGCGAGGACGGCGACGATGAGACGACGATGAAGATGGCGGTGCAGCCGCAGGAGAGGAGTCTGGGGGCAAAGGAGGAGGAGGGGAGAAGGAGGAGAAGGAGAAGAGATTGAGCAGTAAGTGTGTGTGTGTGTGTGGTGGGGGGTGGGGTGTTTGATGTGTGTGTGTGTGTGTAGAACAATATAGTTACAAAAAGACAGCAATGGAGCTTCCTGCATGTGTGTTATAATATATTTATGTCACAGATGCAGGAGGCTTCAGAGCTGTCTTTTTATTTTGATTCGTGTCAATATGCCTGTTAAGTATTGTAATAGCAATATTTAGATTTCGGCCTATGTGCTCTTAAGAATAATTGTTGGGAGAAGAGAGGAGTTATAGCACACAGACACAGACAACCACACACACGCACGCGCGCGCGCGCACACACACACACACACACACACACACAAAACACCAAACACACCACACACACACACACACACACCCACCACACACACACACTTCTGAATATTAAAAAAAATCAAAACTCCAGACTGGATTCAGTAATGACTCTCCTCCACTACTTCCTAGTATAATATCAGACCTTCTTCAACCATCTAAACCCTTCAAAAGCCCAGTCAAATTCTCAAGAGATTCGTGTCATACATGACATTCGCCAACAAGTCAAAAGCTACGAGCGAGACACGAGCTTGAAGAATGATGAGAAAGTGTTGGGGAGAGAGAGGAGGGGTGTCAATAGTTTAGGGGCGGGAGGGGGGGATGGAGTGATCATGGGCCAAAGAATGAGTACCCTTAGTCCGTTCTTCCCAGCTCTCTCCCCCTCCCCTCCCCAAGGGGGGTAAAAAAAAAAAAAAGCCAACTACTAATAAAGCCGTTATGGAGCTCATCAGATGACGCCTCTTGTTCGCCATCTTGTATCTGCCTGCCGAGAGTTTTTTCAAGGGAAGAGAAGGGAAGGAGGTCCTCAGATGTTCATCATCACAACAGCAGACACAGCAACACACACACACAAGAGACAGCGAGCCCCCCAAATTTTAATCCTCCGAGTCCCTTGAGAGGGAGGAATCTTCATCATGTCTCTCTGCCCCCTCCCCCCCCATTTCCTTCCCCCTTCACCCCCCCCCCCCCCTTCCCATCCCCAATCCCCACACACACACAACACACACACACACACACACACACACACACACAACACACACACACACACACACACACACAAACCTCTCTCTCTGTGCCTCTCTCTCTCTCTCTCTCTCTCTCTCTCTCTCTCTCTCTCTCTCTCTCTCTCTCTCTCTCTCTCTCTCTCTCTCTCTCTCTCTCCTCTCTCTCTCTCTCCCTCCTCTCTCCCCCCTCCCCTCTCTCCTCTAGTCCTTTTGAAGGAAGGAAGGAAGGAGTTTTTCGGAGGGAGGGTAGGGGATAGATATCCTTGAAGGCGTTGATCCGCTCTTTGAGAGTTGCTTGAGCTTCAATGAGGCGGGGTGCTGCCTTGTCTTTCACAAGCGGGGGGGGGGGGGTCCCCGGGTCCCTTGGCTATTGTGAGAGGGGGAGGGGGGAGAGAGAGAGGGGAGGGAGGAGGAGCGTGACAGAGAGCATGCGGCGCTCTCTCTCTCTGCTCTCTCACGCCTTGTTAGCAAAGTTGATAAACGCCACAGGGATATCAAAGGCTAATCTGGGTCCTTCCTCCTCTTCTCTTCTCTTCGAGCTAGCGGCTCTTCTCTCCCCCCCCCCCACTCCTCCCCCTCCCCTTCCCTCCCCCATCCTCCCTCTCTTCTTCGTTCTCTTTCTCCTTTTGGTCACTCCCTTCCTCCCCATCATCATTATTACCCCTTTTCTCCATTTAGAAGAGAATGTCGTCCTTCTCTCCCCTTTCCTGTTTTTTGTTGTTGTTGTTGTTTTGTCTTTTTTGGGGTTTATTACTGTAGTCATGTTGTTGATGTAGTTGTTTGTGGTGGTGGTAGGTTAATAAATATTGTTAGCTGTGGTAGTGGTGATGTGATGATTGTGGGTGGTCGTTGAGGGAGTAAAGTGGGTTGTGGTGAGGGTGGTAGTGGTTGTAGTTGTGTGTTATTGTTACTATTGTTATTATTGTTGTTATGTATTATCATCGTCATTGTTATTATTACTGTTATTATCTTTTTATTATTTAGAATTTTGTGTGTGTGTGCGTGTATGCGTGTGTGAGTGCATGTTTGTATGTGTGGTTTGGAAGATGTAGGAGGGTGGGTGAGGAATGGCAGGAAGGGGAGAGGGGGAAAGGAGTCCCATGCCTTTCCCATCGTTGTGGGAGTTATGTTTCTTTATAAACCAACATAACACCTGGCACCTGATTGTGGTAAAATCCTCATATATATATATAATTATATATATATATATATATATATTATATATATTATATATTATATATATATATATCACAAACCCCAACCGGCACAACATAATACACCACACCACCAGTCACAGCCACCATAACCTGTCTTGTCCATCTTCTTTGTCAGAATAGAAACCCAAGACCCCATCAGACTTTTACAGCCCATCTCCATTCACCTTCTGGCTCCGTCCTTTGAGTCCCCCCCCCCTCTCTCCTCAACATCTCCGCTTCCCCCAAACCCCCAAACCCTGTTAAATACCAGCATACGTAATCAAAGGCGGAAGGTCAGGCAACCAGCCCCTCCCTATAATGCAGTGGTAAAGTATCAAACACACTTCACACGCTTTATTATCAACCTTAGGACCCAAAGGTGATCAAGATTGGTCACGACACTCCCCCGCCCCCTTGCCCCCCTCTCCCTATATATCCAAAGTCCCCCCCCACCTTCTTGTTAATCTGATAGCTCTAATTGGTCACAGATGATCTTTTGGTCATTATCATCTCTTGTCTTACTACTACTACTACTATCACTACAAAGAGACCAGGAGGGAGAGAGAGAGAGAGAGAAGGAGAGAGAGAGAGAGAGAGAGAGAGAGAGAGAGAGAGAGAGAGAGAGAGAGAGGTGGGTAAGGGGGAGTGGGGTGGAGTAAGGGGGTGTTACGGCACGTGCCGTTAGTCTGTGATAGTGACTGGGAATCAAAGAGAGGGGAGGGGGAGGGAGGAGATGGAAGGAGGGGAGGGTATGGGGAGGGGAGTTTGATAGCAGTTGAAGGTAAAGTAAGGAAGATGTGGAAGTGATGGATTCGCTGGCTAGATTCTTTGGATTGGCCGGGCAGGGCTAGGCTACTACCAGGCTGTTTGGCTGTCTACTGATCGTTCCAGTGATGCACGCAAACACACACACACACACGCACGATCTGTAAGATATGATTGTAGGCCTGGTAGATTGTAGTATTTCACACACTGTAAACATGTTTGTTATGGTTTTTTCTTGTTCTTGAAGAGTGCATGATAAGAATGTGTGCTGTGTAAACAAGGGATTGTAGTTTTTGTACAAGACGTAAAAGCAGAATTATTATGATGTGAGCGAAATGAGGGTTGCCATGTCGTTCGCGCGTGTGTGCGTGCATGCACACACAGACACAAATAATATATTGTGCGTATACACACACAGACACACGCACGCACGCACGCACACACACATACACACACTACACACGTCTACCTCACAAAACCACCATATAGATCTATAAAGGCAGAGCCGCCATAAGGGAGCCATGGAGAGAATAGGTCTGCGGGAAATACAATAGTGGCAGCAGGCAAGCAAGGACACACACACACACACACACACACACACACACACACACACACACACACACACACACACACACACACACACACACACACACACACACACACACCACACACACACACACACACACACACACACACACACACACACACACACACACACACACACACACACACACAACACACAACACAACACAACACAACACACACACAACACAACACACAACACACACACACAACACACACACACACACACACACACACAACACACACACACACACACACACACACACACACACACACACACACACACACACACACACACACACACACACACAACACACACACACTATACACACATCACACACAAACCCAATCTCTGGCATCATCACTACCACCAACCAGCCTTATCAGGAAGGCGTCACCCACGTATCAGACCTTGTCGGAGGAGATCAAGCCCCACTGGCCCATGGGCTTTCATCTTGCTCACATCTAAGCTAGGCTGAAGCGTGACGAGGAAAGGTTACACGGGCCAGAAGCCGGCTGGCTAGCTTAGACTATAGGCCTAGGCTACCTACCAAGGTTAGATTTCCTTTGGTGCCCCGCTAAAGGAGAATTGCAGGCATGTTGTGAATGTCGCTCGCCTGATTGAATGATTAGACATTATTATTAGTGTGCAGGTTTACTACTATTATTATTAGTGCGCAGGTTTATACTATTATTATTGTGCAGGTTTACTACTCTTCCCGAGTTGTATGTGTAGTGTAGTGTAGTGTTCTTCTTTAATTGATGAATAAAAGTTGTGTTGAATTCGGGTTGGGGGGGGGGGGTAAATGGACGTTTTGTAGGGGGGGTGTAATTGTGTTTTTGTGGTTATTGTATCTATTTGGGGGTTTTTTTGGAGGAGGAGGGGGGGGGGGGGATTGGTCTGCATTTTGTTTATTCTTTGTTATTTGACGATGCGTATTGGAATCTCAACACACATAACGAAACTCTCTGCCACCTCTCTCTTTCCCTTACCTCCCCCCTCTCTGTGTCTGTCTGTTTGTCTGTCTGTCTCTCTCTCTTTCCCCCGTTCTCATCTCCCTCCCCCCTCCCTTTCCTACGTTCTCTCCTCTCTCTGCACATCTGACCCATCCTCTTTCCAAGCACAACATTCCTACATTATTTCCCACCAAAAATGAATATTTAACTAAAACAAACCTACTTACTCTTCCCACCTCATAAAATGAACATTCAACTCAAAATAAAAACCCTACTTCTCTTCTTCCCACCAAAATGACTATTTCACTAAAAACAAACCCTACCTTTCCTCTTCCCACCAAATGAACATTTAACTAAAAACAAACCCTACATTTCTTCTTCCCACCATAAATGAACATTTAACTAAAAAACAAACCCTCCTTCTCTCTTCTTCAGACCTGAGTGACGCGGACATCGACGTGGAGGGTAACAGCTGCAGCACCCCCAGCAGCAAGTACCCCCACCGCTCCAGCTCCAACTCCAAACCGCTCCTGCTGGCCAGCTCGGACAGTGTCTCCCCGACCCCCAGCATCGCCGAGGACGCCCGGAGCCGCCTCTCCCCGCCCCAGTCTCGGGACTCGGACTCGGCTACCCCCCTGCCCTGGAGACCCACCGGGGCAGACAGACCTGGACGGGGGCCCCGACCAGCAGAAGCCCAAGATCTGGTCCGTCACGGATTTTCTCCACCCGGGTTCCACCGTGGCCAAGAACCCCCACCCTGCAGAACCCAGCAGCTGTAAGGAGACGGGCATGAAGATGGACACCATGCGCTGTGTGCCCACCTCCGCTGAAGCCGCCGCAGCTGCTGCCGCCGTGGATCTCACCGGAAGGACTGTGAGTAGCGTCACTTCCGCGGCCGTGCATGCGCACGCCGCGGCGCTCTCGGCGCGGGGCTCCGGGTTCTTCCCTCCCATGACGTCCTTGTCGCCGGCGGCGCAGCAGCTGACGTCATACCAGAACGCGTTGGCCAGTTACGCGGCGCATTCGTCGTACGGGGCGGCGGCGGCGGCGTATGGCGGGCTGGGGTCGATGGAGATGAACAAACTGGTGATGAAGCCCACCGCCACCCGCTTTGGGCCCTATGTGAACTCCAAGCCTGTGGCGCTGGACAGTGGCTTCCCCCCTGCCCGGGATTTCAGTGTCTTGAGGGAAGGGGAGTGACTGAGTGACTGATTCCTGATCAAGGTTTAATCCTCTCTCTTTTTCTTTTTAAAAACGTCATGTTCACCACATTTGTGAGCTTACAGCAGAAATCCGCGTTTGACCTAAGAGGCCCTGAACTGCACCCTCTTGAAGTGACTGCGGGTTTCTGAGACTGCCGGTTTCTGACTTGACGCTGCTGTGGAAACGTTTTCCGTGCGGCTTGCTGCCTGAAAGGCCGAACTGGAAACAAGGGCACTGACTCACAGCCTCTCTAAGCAGTGATGGAAACATCAGTTCCAGCTGACGCAGTTTTGTTCATTTGAATGACTTGCACCCAATTTATCGGGTCAAGCAACTTGCAGCTTAAAAGGCTATGGCAAAATATAGCAATTAAAGCATGTTGCGGATCATAAGCTACATTACAAAAGGCAACAAAGCTGGTGTGAAGACTGTATGGCTTTACTAGAGTTGCAGTTGTGGTAGCTATTCTAGACAAAAATTCCTTAACAAACAAACAGTGGAAAGGATTGACTTTTTCTGATCCAGTAAAATGATACACAGTGTGAGCAGAGATTGTGGACAGCCTCAGGAAAAGAAAGGTCCCAGAATATGGTGTCAGTTGAGAATGAGAATTCACTCCAGTAAATATACATGGGCGATACTGCTTTGGTCTTTTTACCATGAGTTACGCTGAAAGCTTTTAGGCCAGAGAACATAACGTGCACTAAAATGCTTCCATTGTGAATGCTGTACTGAACTCTACTGAAAAAAACACATCAGCACCATACCTGAGCCTATATGGACATAAAAGTAATGCACATGATGTGTTTACAGGTGTCCACTTCACCAAAAATGCTGAACTCTCGATGATGACTGCAAGTTCTCTTGAATGCACATGACAGACCGGTATAAATTCTGATTTCATGTCTGGGTTTAGGGCAAAATTACACCTGGGAGGCAGACGTGTCTCAGACGTGGATGTAGATTATACCGAATGTTCCAAAATGAAAATATTGCTTTGCCTGCAAAATTCTCAAGACACTAACATGAATTATATCGGAGTTGGGTTGAAGAATCTCAGAATTTTATTTAAACTACGCCAGATTTTTTTTCTTTCTTTTTTCCTTCTCATTACTTGTGTTTCTTCTTTGTCTTTTGCTCTTTCTCCTCCTGTTCTTGCTTTTGTTATTCTTTACTGTCTTTCCTTCTTTATTGCAGCCTTTCTCCTTCCTTTTTACTGATCGTTTTTCCAATTCTTACTGTTCAATTTCGTGACTCATTGTGTCATGGCATAGTAGCAATTAGACGAAAGAATTGACTCACTGAGACTGGAAAAAGGACTGGCATTCATTCATGCCACAGTGTAAAAACTGACAAAATCAGGGTGTTGTGTGTAGTTCTCTGAACAACTGGGGGAAGGTGTGTGCCTACCCTACAGACTGATAGGTCTATTTGCCCGGATCTAGGACAAGCGCCCAATTCTTACAAAACTTCATGCTGATTCGTAAGTTCTTCTGGAGTGGCTTAAAGTCGAAGACATTCTTCAAGAAGTTATTCTGAAGCGGCTTAACGTCGAAGACATTCTTCAAGAACTGTCTCTGGAACGGCTTAATTGAGGACATTCTTCAAGAACTTTTGACTCTTTCCTAACCGCTTAACGTTGAAGACATTCTCAAGAACTGTCTAAAGACATTCTTCAAGAAGTGACCCCGGAACGGCTTAACGTTGAAAACATTCTTCAAGAACTGAGTCTGGAATGGCTTAAACCTTGAAGACAATTTTTGAAAGATGCTCTCAGGACCATGGTGACTTAATTATGAAAATGATGTCGAATATTATGGTCAAGGTCATGGGGAGGTCAGGTCGGAATGATGATGGCCTTGACCTACATAGGCCTCCTTGACCTGAGTGTTAAGGGAGAAACAAAACAATGGAATGTGTTAGATTTATTCTAGTGATTGGTTGGCTGTCAAAAGATGAAATTTGGATCGTGTTTTCTTGATATCTTTTTTTATGGATAGATAGTCTGTTTTATTCTCTCAGTGTTTTCTTTTATGGTGTGTGGTGTGTGTGTGTGTGTGTGGTGTGTGTGTGTGTGTGTGTGTGTGTGTGTGTGTGTGTGTGTGTGTGTGTGTGTGTGTGTGTGTGGAGAGAGAGAGAGAGAGAGAGAGAGAGAGGGCTTATTGTCATGCGATATTTATGTGCCCGCCGTTTTACAATATTAATTAATAATGGCCTCAATCGTGTCCCAACTTTTTGAGAAATACTTACCTCATGTCCGTGATTGTTTTTCTTCTTCTCTTGGGTCAAAATTTATACTGCTTAATGCTACGTCCTTATCTTTTTTTTTCCACTTTCTTTTCTTTTCTTTGTTTTTAAATATTGTTTTCATTATTGTGGTGATTTCGATTCAGGGTTAGTTTAGGGTAGACAGCTTGTTGCCGCTAAAGTGTTTTTATTTTGGGTGATATTTTTCTTGATAAAACCATTGTGCTATCACATCAGTTGGAATATTCTTATTCTTAATATTATCGTCATTAATACTACTACTACTGTAACTACTACTACTACTACTAACACGACTACCACCACCACCACCACCACCACCACCACCACCACTACTACTAAAATAAGACACCTTATTCATTCGGTATATAGACTTTATCAGAGTTCTGAAAAGACAAACAAAGCTTAAAGAGAGGAACAAAGTCTTATTTGCGCGATTAAGAGGTGTTTCAGAAACTTTTTTTTACGTGTGTCCATTTCTTTTTGTCAAGTGACTTAACTAAACATAACTGAAACCTGAAACTATAGGTAGAGTATATTATTATATCTTTTGGGAGTGTCATTTTCGAAGTTGCCTTTTTGGAATGAAATTTCAAGCAAAAATGAGTTTTAGATCGTGTGTTTATTATCATGAAACAGAAAGTGTGTATATGAGTGTGTGTGTGTGTGTGTGTGTGTGTGTGTGTGTGTGTGTGTGTGTGTGTGTGTGTGTGTGTGTGTGTGAGAGAGAGAGAGAGAGAGAGAGAGAGAGAGAGAGAGAGAGAGAGAGAGAGAGCATATATTTCTTTTCAAATATGAGTGTTATTGTTTGATAGTTTTTATACCACGCATGATACGGACTTTAGAAAAGGTCACACAATTTAGAAAACGCCGGCTGCCCTTCAGAATGTTTTATTTTAAAATCTCTTTTACTTACAAACTAATACATCATCCATCATTTTAAAAGAATGTTGGACATTGGTCAGTTGTGAGCTTAAAAGTGCGTCAGGGATTTGATTTATATTTCTTTTTAAAAACCAAACTGCTTTCTGACAGAGTTTTCTACTAGAGTTTTGTTTGTAAATATAACTTTCTTGTCTTTTATTTTTTTATTTTTTTATTATTTTTTTTTTTATAAATCTCAGTGATATTTCTCTTCCGCCGAATATGTGAAACCTTTCTTTTTTTTTTTCTTTTTTTTCTGCTTTAGTCGTTGAATGTACTTGAAGTTTCGACTTTTTGATTATTGATGAATTAATTATCTGTTGATTGTCTTGGTCATGCAAATCCATACTTTTCCTGGGGGAAAAGAATAAGTGTGGTCTACTTTGTCGGCAGACACTTGAATTGATATAAACAATATAATTATTATTTTTTTGTTTCGTTTTTCTTCTCTCCATTGTCCAGTATGAAAAAAAAAATTAAAAAAAAGAGAGTTGCATTGAAAAAACATGTGTCATGTCATATTTGCTTGTCGCGTGTGTGTGTGTGTGTGTGTGTGTGTGTGTGTGTGTGTGTGTGTGTGTGTGTGTGTGTGGTGTGTGTATGTGAGGGAGAGGAGGAATGGAGGGGAGAGAGAGAGAGTGTGTGTGTGTCTCAGTGTGTGTTTTATTTGATTTTTTTTTTATTTTGAGGATAATAGTCTAGAATAAGCTCTCGTGTGTATTTCTACATCCAGTCCCCTGTGTATGCGGGTTTGTAATTTTTCTCATCCGTTCCCACCAGCACACAAAGGCCTAATCTTCCGAAAAGCGGAACAGGTTCTAGCGTGTATGCAAGATGTTCTGCGTACGTTCGCACACGGGGCCTCGGTTTAAGGTCTTATCCGAAGGACTTCTAGGAAGAGTGAGTGGAATCGGCACTGAACTTAACTCCAGGAAGAAAAATCCCTCTAAATGGGATTCGAACCCGGGTCAGCAAATCACGAGCACGATGTGCAAGGCTGTAACCACCAGGCTATACTTTCAGTGAACCCACCTGTTGAATCAAGCAGGTTGAGCACCAGATAGCATTGTCATCATCATTGTCATCATCATCATCATCATTGTCGTCGTCATCGTCATCATCATCATCATCATCATCATCATCATCATCATCATCATCATCATCATCACACATTGTCTTAACTAGGTAAAGGTACAGGTGTCCCATAACCTGCGTGGTCGTAGAGGGGCAAGGCATCAAAGACCTCAATGTCTCTATGGGGGCCAGCATACTGAGGGCGGCGCCCATTTCCTCTCCCTCACTGCTTTACCTTCCCTGACCCTAAAGAGGGCAGGTACCCATTGACAGTTGAACCATCGCCATGAATTCATTATAACTTACACCAACATTCCTTTCGTCGATGTCGTCATCACCTTCAGTTGTTATCACCATCATGATCACATAATTATCGTAGCATAAAGAAGAACATTCACAGCCACAACAACAATTACAACAAAGAAAGCAACTACCTTAATGGCAGGTAAAAAATGGTCGCATACGTAATAATCTCACCATTGGTGAACCTCAAGGATCTAGTCTAGTTTAGGAACCAAAAAACAAACAAACAAAAAAGATGTCAAGTTAAAGAAAAAGAAGAGAGAAGAATAGGAAATCAACAGAAAAATTTATGAAGCCTAGGATTGAGAAAATTACGATGAAGGAACAGTAAAGTGATTTTCAAGTCACTTATATTCGAAACCACCCTTCAGTTTGGGTATGGACAGGCCTATAATTAAATTGAACAGAAAGAAACGGGTGGGGGTTGATGGGGGAAAATAAAAGAAAAACAAGAAATGAAGCTTTTTGGAAGAGTAGGCCATTGTGTGCCGGCGGGAACAGATGACAAAACTGCATACACATGGGGACTGGGTGTAAAAAAGCACATGAGTGCTCATTCCATTATCCTGAAATAACAACAAAAAAAATTGACATCGGGTATTTCTACGAGTCTATATGCAACTCAAGGGAAGTAGTGAAAACAATTAGCCGCACATATCACATAAAAACAAAATACGTTTCTGTTGTTTATTCTGTGAACGCCTGTGTGTATGTTCACTTCATCCTCTGTTTTAAAACTCGGGTTTTAACTCTAAATTATCCGGTCCTTGTTGCCTGTCCATTTTTTTTTTGTAGCCTCCTGTCCACTTTAACCTTCTTTTTTTTTTTCCTGCAGTCCCTTCTGTCAGTTGTGACAGGCTTGAATCAATGTTGCGGGGTTTTTGTTGTTGTTGTGTTTTTTTTGTCTTGTGTGTCTCTGTGTTTGTGTGATGGTTTTTAGCAATCAGATTTTCAACTGGGCTCATATCCGGCCTTTAGAATTTAACACCAGTTTACTGAAAGATTACAAACACAAAGAACAAAACCAAAAACAAAAATCTGGACCTCTGAATGTCAAATTCTTAAAGCGTTCTTTCTGTTTCTTTTGATTTCGTTTATTGTAGAGAACTGCCTTCAGCTCATGAAATCGATTTCTGCTGGAAAGGGGGGGGGGGGGGGGGGGGGGGGGGGGGGGGTTCTTAGATCCTTGAAGATGTTACAAGGCAAAGTTTGGCTCTCCTTCTTCCTACGCACACCCCCACATACATGTAAGACTTGCTGGAGAAATGTTTGGTCAAAATTCGCATTTTATTGTTATACTAAAATATCTAGATCTAGCCTGCTGTGACCCAAAATATATTGTGTGTCTCTAGCAATAATCTTGTCTCGGTGTTTTTTGTGGAACACTATCATAACAAGTTTGGAGTCTCATCAACTCTTCATTCAATTTTGCTTAGAGTTTTTGCATTGGATTTCTTTGTGTGTGTGTGTGCATTTTGGGGTTTGTAAGAAGTGACACAGAGACATTGGCTACATCATCATTTGAAAAATGTAAACACACTGTGTGTGTCAAGTGACACTCACCCACCTCTAAACATCTGCGTTTTGATGTAGTGTTTCCGCAGTAAAAACGAGCTTACACAGATTTTGCTATGTTGATACGAGAATTTATTCCTGTACGAAAAAAAATTATCACAGGCATCATCACCTAAATATATCTAAAAATGTAAAAGTGCAGACTATTTTTGCATGCGAAATGTGAAGCAGTTTGAAAAGAAGAGATGCAGAGATAAAGAAAACAAATTAATTGTTTTAGAATAATTCATTCCAAAGTTTATCTAAAAGTAAAGTTTTCAGAAACTGAGTAAGAAATTTAAAAAGGTAATGAATGTTTTTCACTTATGGAGCTTGTTTTAGAGAAAAAAGTAAAAAAAACAAAAAAAGTGCAGGAGGTCAGACCACCACCTTGGCGAAACCCACTAAGTGGAAGTCATACAAAGTAATGGAGAAGGTTATAACCTTGAACCCCTTTAAAAAAAAAAGAAAAAGGTTTGACCCTTATGTACAAACCCAAGTAAATAACAGCCAACGCCAACCCCCCCCTGGACTTCCCCTCTCCAACCCAGCCACCCTCTTCCCACCTCCATAATATACTTGATGTCATTGTCAAAGGCACTGGCAAAATCAGTTAGGCACACAGCAGGGAAGGGTGTCTGACACGCTATATATCGCCCCAAGTTCTGGCTGCCAGACCCAGCAGTGGGCCCTCTGGCCCTCTCTGGACACATGGGGCGATAGCCCTGCCCCCTTATTTTAGGGGCCTAGTGCCTTGATAGTTTCTGATGGACCAGAGGTAGGAGAAAACGGTGTGAGAAACCCTTCAAGATGGGTGATGGAAAACAAACTGAGCTGACCTTCTTCTGTTGTGGCTCCGAGAAGAGTTTTTGGAGGACTACTAATGTCAGAGTAGTAGTATAGAATGTAAACCTTTTATTTTTGTGGCCGTGAGAACCACCGGCCTTGCTTCACTCAGTCCACTGCCTTTTAATTCGGACTTTATGGTGTAGTGCAGGGAGTACCGCTTTCTCCCCTACTGCTTGTTTGGAGTTTCTGTAGACATTGTTTTGTATGAGGCTAGCCGATTGCAAGACATCATTTTCAGACACACTATACATGCATGCACGCACGCACACACACACGCACGCGCGCATGCTACACACGCACACTCGCGCGCGCTCAAGCACCACACACACACACACACACCACCCACACCACACACACCACACACACACACACACACACACACACACGTGATGGTGATGATGACGATGATGGTGGTGGTGGTGGTGATGGAGATGATTATGATGATGATGATGATGATAGTGGTGGTGGTGTGGTGGAGATAATGATGATGATAAATACTATGACTTAATAATGATAATGACAGCAGCAACAAAACTGATGATGATGACGATGACGACAATGATGAGAATTAGCAATAATAATAATAATAATAATAATAATAATAATAATAATAATAATAATAATAATAATAAAAATTATTATTATTCATTATTATTATGATTTATACTATATATATTAAAAAAAAAACAAAACATAATGATGATAAGATCATAACAAACAAACAACAACAAACAACAACAACAACAACAACAATAATAATAATAATAATAATAATAATAATAATAATAATAATAATAATAATAATATGACAGCTACATCCCTAATCTGATGTGTAGAAAGCCCAGGGCGTTTTGCAGACAGCATCAGTTCAGGACAATCGTTAGCATGGAAACTTTTCTGTACAGCTTTGCCCCAGGCTGAACACACACCACATCAGCCCCCGCCCCTCCCTCTCCCCTCCCCCCACTGCTGTCAGTGCCTTAATATCTCTCGTGTATTTACACACGCAGAAGATTCGAATATGCACGTTAAAGATCCCGTCACTTGTGTCAGTGTTTGGTGGGTTACGGAAACACGAACATACCCAGCAATACACACTCAAGTCTGCAGAATCTTCACAATGATAAAGGGGGCAGAGAAAGGAAAGAAAAAGAAGATTTTTTTTCATTTTTTTTAATTTCCTTTCATCCTATTAGGGATACGGAGAATTTTACGCAACATCAATTAACAAAATCATAACTGAACTACATACATGTGCCATGTAACTGAATAT
Organism: Stramonita haemastoma; assembly: GCA_030674155.1. Taxonomy (NCBI): domain Eukaryota; kingdom Metazoa; phylum Mollusca; class Gastropoda; order Neogastropoda; family Muricidae; genus Stramonita; species Stramonita haemastoma. Next base: position 16,925,042 of record CM060325.1, on the reverse strand, counting down.
TTGAAGACATACACTATATATATATATATATATATATATATATATATATATATATATATATATATATATATATATATATATATATATATATATATATATATATATAAAGTGCGTCTCGCAGTAGAACCCTGACAGACAAGAAAAAGGCTGAAAGATTCCGAAGGAATCGTGAAAAGCAAAAGCACGTGGAACTATCCCCCTCCAACCTGTTTATGCCAACTCCACCTAGCCTATATTACAATGCTGACTGGGAGAATAAAAAATATAGGCTATAAGAAGTGGAGCCTGACTCGGTCATGTTGACGTGTTGCCTGTGTCTCCAAGTAAAGCCAGGCAGTGGGCATTGATATGCTACAGTGTGTTAGAGACGCACAGACAGTGACATTGGAGCATAAGGAAGAAAAATCTGTGACACTTGAGATAATGCAAGAAGTAAGTGCAGAAGAGATGTGTGTGTGTGTGTGTGTGTGTGTGTGTGTGTGTGTGTGTGTGTGTGTGTGTGTGTGTGTTGTGTGTGTGTGTGTGTGTGTGTGTGTGGAGAAGAGAGAGAGAGAGAGAGAGAGGAGGGGAGTGTGTGTGTGTTGTGTGTGTGTGTGTGTGTGTGTGTGTGTGTTGTGTGTGTGTGTGTGTGTGTGTGTGTGTGTGTGTGTGTGTGTGTGTGTGTGTTCTCTGTGTATTCTTTGTTGTGTGTGTGTGTGTGTGTGGTGTGTGGTGTGTGTGTGTGTGTGTGTGTGTGTGTGTGTGTGGTGTGAGAGAGAGAGAGGAGAGAGAGAGAGAGAGAGAGAGAGAGAGAGAGAGGAGAGAGAGAGAGAGAGAGAGAGAGAGAGAGAGAGAGAGAGAGAGAGTGGATGGTGAGCCTGCCCGACCACACGTGAAAACCCGTTCCGCTTTTCGAAAAAGTAGGCTACTATGTGCCGGTGGGAACGGATGGACAAAATTTACAAAACTGCACGGAGACTGGGTGTAAAAAAAAACACGCACATGAGCGCTTATTTCATTATCCTCAATGTAAAAGAATAAATAAATAGATAATCAATCAATCCTCGAAATAAAAGACTAAAAGAGTAAAGAGTAAGAGGAAGGAAAGAAAATGTACCACGACTAGCAGAGAAACCTGCTTTTTTTTCTTTTATTACATATTTGTAACAACCACGCAGTCAACATGACTAGCTTATGCAAGTGGATCCTTTTTTTTTTTATATCAAGCATAACTTGAAACTGTTCAGAATACTTTAGCATTTTATTTCTGAAATGCAGCGCTTACTTGACTCAAGGTGTTGAAAATAAAACAATAGAAAGTTTTGCTCGGAATCAGAACATTCGACAGTTAGTAAAGGGATACAACTTTGAGCTCTGCTGGGTACCAGTGACCTAGTTTTGTGTTACAGCAGCAATCGTCCATTGGATTGGCTGATGCCATTCTCATCTCTATACACATAAACGGGAATATTTTAGTTAAAAGTTCAGCAAGATGTGTCTGCATTTGGTAACATAACCGTTCCGTGTATACTAACTTGTTTTGTAGTGTCTTCTAAAATTCCGCTAAGTTCCACTTTTATTTGCAAGTGGTGGCTAGGTAATAGGTACGTTAAGCACAAGTTTTGTGTACATAATATTCTCTAGAAACCCGTTACGCAAGTCATACAATGCATGGAGAGGGAGAGGGGGGGGGGGGGGGGAGAGAGAAAAGCAATACTGCAAATATATATCTATGTGAGAGAGAGAGAGAGAGAGAGAGGGGGGGGGGAGAGAAAGCAATACTGCAATTTATTATGTGGTGTGTGTTTGTTGTGAGTGTGAGAGAGAGAGAGAGAGAGAGAGGAGAGAGAGAGAGGAGAGAGAGAGAGAGAGGAGAGAGAGAGAGAGGAAAGCAATACTGAAAATATACGTGATATTCCTATACAAACCGTTTGCAAGTAACAGGATGCCTAGAAAGTGAAATAGTTTGGAAAAGTAAAGGGGATTTGATTCCAAGTTGGCAGGAGTTTGGTGATTGTTGCATCACAGGTTGTCTGTCTCTTGCTGAGTCAACAGAAATGCAAATCAGTGCATCCATTTTGAGTAGGTTGAAGAAAAAAAAGTAAGGTAATTGATCTAGATGGTGTGTGTGTGTGTGTGTGTGTGTGTGTGTGTGTGTGTGTGTGTGTGTGTGTTGTAACAAGAAGTAGACGCACAAAGTAAAAGTGTACGCGCACACACGCACACACGCACACACACACACACACGCACACACACACTACGCACACACACACGCACGCATGCATACACACACACGTGCGCGCAGCATACACACACATACACACACATTCCACATACGTTCATGATTTCTAAAGAGTAGGCCATTGTGTGCCAGTGGGAACGATGACAAAATTGACAAAACTGCATACACCCTGGCTCCATGTAAAAAAAAAAATGCACACGGGTGCTTATTCCATCATCATCGAAATGTATTAATAAATGAATAAATAAATAGATAGATAATTGAAATAAATAAATAAAATAAATAAATAAATAAATAAACAGGTCATTTCGCAGTGTCTATTCATGAAGCAACCTAAATTATTTTGCCAGGCAGATAAAGATGTCTTAGGGTCGGGCTAAGTTTAATACATTCATTTTTTTATACCACTTTATGTAAGCAGATTTCTCTGCGTTGAAATTCGAGCTGCTCTCCCGGGGCGAGCGCTCGCCACAAGTACAGCGACACTCTTTTTCCTGTCTGCAACTGTATTTGTTTCTCTTATCAGAGTTGCTTTTTTCTACAGAATTTTGCCAACGCTCTTGTTGCCGTGGGTTCTTTTACGTGCTTAAATAATGATGTGTAACACACGGGACCTCGGTTTATCGTCTTATTCGAACGACTAGCACCCACACCACCTCTCACGGTCTAATGGATGGGGGGGAAGTTTTGGACCCGAACGGGATTCGAACCACCACACACTTCGATGACTGGGACTTTTCGCTTTTTAGGCAGGCGCGTTACTTCTAGACCACCGATCCACGTACATAATGTTGAGGGTGACAGGACTGTCCGGTTTGGGATCCGTTTTGCCCTGACCCTCTCGACCCTACAGTTCCAGACGGAGGCTTATTTGTCGCCCCCTTAAGTCACATACATAACTGTCAAAATCTGACTTTGTGCTTCTTATCTATTTTAATGGAAATGCATATGCTGTTATAAAACAGCAACAACAACAAACCAACAATTATAAACCCAGGCATGTTTAGGCAGAGCATTATTATAGATGTTGATGTTTTAACTTCTGCTTAATTGATTTAAAACAAAAGTATTGGCTGCAACATAATGGTACAATTTATCTAATCAAAGAAGAGGCGAAACCTAAATTATTGAACAGACGAGTCCTTTAAAAAACAGAGGAGGAGAAGGAGGAGAGCAGAGAGAGAGAGAGAGAGGGGAGGGAGAGAGGAGAGAGGAGGAGAGAGAGAGAGAGAGAGAGAGAGAGAGAGAGAGAGAGAGAGAGACAGACAGACAGACAGACAGACAGACAGACAGACACAGACAGACAGACAGACACAGACAGACAGACAGACAGACAGACAGACAGCAACCAACAAAAGTAGACAAACATACAAAACAGTCTCCTCCGACCCCACCCAACCCCCCATCCCCACCCCCACCCCCAAAAAAACAACAACAACAACCACCAACAATAAAACAAAACCAACCAAACAAAACACATCCCCAAAACGTTTCTTCCCAGGCACGCACATTTCAGCAACACTCATTTTCCCACCAATCTACCTACCTCCACCCACCCCCCCCACCTCCACACTTCTCCTTACCCCCCTCCTTCCCCCCTCCTCCGCCCCCATACATCACTGACCTACCTACCTACTACTACCATCACCACACCACCACTACTAGACCCACCACAACCACCATCAACAGACACACCACTAACCAACCCACCACACCACCACCCACCATACTACTAGCTACTACTTCTATCATACCAAGAATGACGCATCATGGACCATCTGAAGTCATTTATCTGGAGGTGTCCCCAAAATAGCCAGGCTCCTTGCCTTGCCATGTCCACTCCACCCACTGACCGCCCCCCTGCTTTGCTCTCTTAGTATAGCTGTGTGGTCAGTTGGTTTATGACAAGAGTTGACGTTAACAGTCTCCTGCCCAAACACTGGCCCATTGTTTCAGCAGGTGATGGGTTTACCTTCTCACCTTTACCTTGGGAGGCTCTCTCTCTCTCTCTCTCTCTCTCTCTCTCTCTCTCTCTCTCTCTCTCTCTCTCTCAGACTGAGACAGTCGCGACAGGGGGGAAGGGAAAAGTTGGGAAAGGATGGGAGATAAGCCTCCAGGTAGCCCTTCTCAGTCTCACGGAGTGGCGTCCCCTTCTTATAATGGCGGTTTGGGGGTCTTGGAGGGGAGGGGGATGGTGAAGATAGATTTACAAGGTTTGAAGTGGTTGTTGTTGGGGAGAGAGGGAGGGAGGATGTGGATGCTGGTACTGAGTGAGTTAATTATTTTTTTGTGATGGGAGGATGTTTGTGTTTGTTAAGGTGGGAATATTGGGGTTGTTAGGGGTTTTTTTTTGGTTTGTTTTGTGTTAGTTTTGTTGGGGTTTTTTAGTTTTTGTTTTGAGGGTGTGGTCTTTGATTTTACGTCTGTTTACTGAAGTGATATTAGAGTCTAGTTGAGGTGTTGGTTTGGTTTGGTTTGGTTTGGTTTGGTGGTGTGTGTGTGTGTGTGTGTGTGTGTGTGTGTGTGTGGTTGTGTGTGTGTGTGTGTGTGTGTGTGTGTGTGTGTGTTTGTATGTGTGTGCGTGTGTGTGCGTGTTCGTGCGTGTGTGTGTATGTGTGTGTGTGATGTTTTCAGCATTTACTTATTTATTACTAATTAGCTACTACCGGTAACTACTACCACTACTACTAGATCTACTACTACTACTACTACTACTACTATACTACTATACTACTACTACTACTACTAAACTACACTACTACACCACCACCACACCACCACCACCACCACCACCACCACCACCACCACCACCACTACTACTATACTACTACTACTACTATACTACTACTTACTACTACTACTACTTACTATATCTTCTCTTCTACTTCTACTACTACTACTCCACCGCCACCACCACCACCACCGCCGCCACCACCACCACCACCACCACCACCACACACTACTACTACTACTACTACTGCTGCTGCTGCTGCTGCTGCTACTGCTGCTGCTGCTTCTGATACTGCTGTTGCTGCTGCTTCTGATACTGCTGTTGCTGCTGCTTCTGATACTGCTGTTGCTGCTGCTTCTGATACTGCTGTTGCTGCTGCTTCTGCTGCTGCTGCTGTCGCTTTAGCTGTTGATGGTGATGCTGCTGCAACAAACATATAACAGTGAATCACGTGGCTGCTGGTAAACATTTATTCGTATAGATAAAACTATAATACTTTTCCAAATGTAATTTCACTTGTGAGAATAATGAAATTAATATTGGTTTTTTGTGACTTATACTTTATAAGCTTTGAGGGAATGAAATAAATGATTTCAAAGACTGGTAATAATCAACAATACGCTTCTACACAAAAAGGACAAGGCTATCACACACAAAAACAGTTATAATGGAAATAATTGTTTTGAATTCCTGAAATCAGAATGCGGCTACCTTAACGGTGGATAAACCGTGGCATATGCAACATCTCACTATTGGAGGTGCAAAAACCAAACCAAACGAAACATAAAATATGACTTTATTTCAAGGATTTTTCCAAGCGATAGTAATGTGACTTGAAGCAAAAGTATAGTTCTGTAATTGCTAACAACTCGAAAAAAAATGGGAAAATAAATCATATAATTTTTTGTGGGGAATCTCAAATATTGGAGTAAGGTTATGGTGCCCCAAACTGAAGAAGAAGAAGAAAAAATTTTATTATCATTATTATTATTATTATTATTATTATTATTATTAATATTATTATTATTATTATTATTATTATTATTATTATTATTATTATTATTATTGAGCATTTGTCCATTCATTCCTGTCTCTCCAGAGAAAGATTGTGTGGCCGATGGAGATAACCCTGCAAACCAAGCTGTACGGCCCACGAGAGGAGCTGGAAAGAACATGCTATCATTTCCCCAAACACATCTAACGGTGTAAAGCAAACGAGAGAAAAGGAAGTGAAGAAGATTCCTGTTCCTTATAAAATTTTAATCAGCAATTGGGACTGATCTCTATTGGCATGAACAAGAGAGAAGAAGAAGATTCCGTCCCTTATAAAATTTTAATCAACAATTGGGACTGATCTCTATTGGCATGAGTGTTTTTGTAAAAACCACTGTCACACAGATTCCTTATTCTCTGCTCCCTTTTCTAGTTTTCAAAAAGGTGGCCTTTTCCCAAAAAAGTTCTGAAACATACACTGAAAGAAAGGGGCGTATAGATCCACCACACCTTGCCACTAACTCCGCCAGGCCCAAACTGAGAAACAAGGGGGGTGGGAAGGAAGAAAGAAGATGGGGAGCAAGGGGGGGGGGGGGGGGGTGAGGGGGGGGGGGGGGGGGGGGTAGGGAGAGAGAGGAGGTAAGGGGTTAGAGGTCTGGCTATGTTAGGGGACTGGGTAAACGTCACAAGTCACTCCCTTGTGTTGTCAACACCTGTGCCCACCTTCCCAAAGAATTGAAAGCGGCGTCTTTTGAAATCAGCCACACTCCTCCTACACAACCCCCTTCCCCCCCAACACACACACACACCACACACACACACACACACACACACACACACACACACACACACACACACACACACACACACTCACCTTCTTCAGCTTTTTTTTCTTTTCTTCTTTCGTCTTCTTTTCGCTCTATCTTACTCTTTCCCTTCTTCTGGCTCCTAACACAGAGAAGAGACTGTTGTTAGGATTTCGGAATGACACCCTCACCCCCTTCTCTTTTTCTCTCTCTTTCTCTCTCTCTGTTCTCCTTTTTTCTCTGTTGCCTGTGCCGAAGAAGAAGAAGCCAATACTCATTTTGCAGGTGTGACCCTCAACAGTCTTCTTTCACTGAGTGCTCAGCGTCAACTGTGTGGGATTTCCCAATGTCATCCCCCCCCCCCTTTTTTTTTTCTTCTGTCTCTGGGCCTTACACTGATTGTCGCTGTGATCATTATTAGTTTTCGATACTTAATGCCTCACTGAGAGAATGTTGCTAGCTTGCTTGGCTCGGTTGGTTGGCTGGTTGGTTGGTTGGTTGGTTGTTTTGGTTGGGCTTATTGATTGACAAGCAGCTTGATCAAAAGAAGAAATTAAAAAAGAGTCAGGGGTGCGTGGGAGACGTTAATCTTTTTTTTTTTTTAGCTGGTGGGTTAGGCTAAACAGAAGGGGATAAATGACGTTGTGGTAATTGTGTGTTGTGTGTGTGTGTGTGTGTGTGTGTGTGTGTGTGTGTGTGTGTGTGTGTGTGTGTGTGTGTGTGTGTGTGTGTGTGTGTGTGTGTGTGTGTGTGTGTGTGTGTGTGTGTGTGTGTGATTAATTGTAACCAGCCATGGGATTGGTACAGAAGAAATTAGATACGTAAATGTTGATTTTTAATTTGTATATATTCATATACTTAAAAACTGTTGTTGATTTCCCCCCCATATCATTGCTAGCTCAAAAAGGGACATACCAGACTATCCCTGAATGCCAATTTTCACACACACACACACACACACACACACACACACACACACACACACACACACACACACACACACACACACACACACACACACTGGGGACTGGATGTGGAAAAAAAACCCACATGCTTGCTAATTCCATTATCCTCGATATAGGAGAATAAAAAAAAAAAAAAAGAGAAATAAACAAACACACCCATATAATTATGCGAAAATGTGCGTACATATTGTTTTGTTTTGCCTTTGCTTTTTGTACAGAATATTTCCAACAATCTCAAAAATCACACGTCTTCCTTTTGTTCATTTGCTGCCTTTGAATGTTTCATTTTTCTCTTCTTTTTTTTTTTTTTTTGGGGGGGGGGGGAGTGTGTATGTATAAAGGAGCCTGTCCTCACTTCTCTCCATTTGAAAAAAAAGACTATTATTTTTCTTCTATCCATTTTAGTGGTTACCCTTATGAGATTGGCAGGGAGGAAGGTGGGGGTGGGGGCTGGGGGGGTGGGGGGGTGGGGTGGGGGTAGTATGGAGGGGGTGTCGTCTTCGTTTGACGTTTAATTGTTTTCAAAGCAAACGAAAGGGCCAACTGATGAGATGGCGAGGGGAGAAAAGGACAAGGTTCTCTGGCTTACCTTCTCACGTCATAAGTAAACACAACAGGCGTGGTTTTGCCCCCTTCCCCTTGCACTGTCAAAGTCCAATAGCTAGATGGTGGGCGACTGTTTTGGGTAGGGGGAAAGCCTAGTAGAATGGGGGGTAAAAAAAAAAAAAGACCTCGAAGTGGAAGAAACGGTCACACCTTGCAAGATTATCTCCCCTTATCTAGAATTGGTTTGAGTACGCTGGCTGTGCGTGCACACGTCCAGGTAGATGTGTGTGTGTGTGTGTGTGTGTGTGTGTGTGTGTGTGTGTGTGTGTGTGTGTGTGTGTGTGTGGTGTGTGTGTGTGTGTTTTCCCTGTCATTTTTCCCTAGCCATTTTTTTCTATTTTGGAGCAGCCTGGGTTTGAAAGGCTGAAATTTGAAGAAGACAATAATAAATTATTTTTTGGAGTCATGTTTGTCCGTCCTGTTCGAAGATGACCTCCAAAGCAGCAGAGGAGGCTGCTGCTGTTTCAGAAACCGTGCAGAAATTTGATTATAGTGGAGATGCCTTGCCCACACTACATTCCCACTCTCTCGGCCAAGAGGGCATAAGGACAGTCAGCGTTGCAGATGTTCTCCATAGGCTAACTAGCCCCCAGGGCTGCAGCACATAAGGACTGTACAAGTCAAGCCTCCTAGTCAGAGGGTCATAGTCAATCACTTAAGACTAAGCTGTAAAGTGGAATTCCATGAGTGGGAAAGCCACTGATCATACAGCCTCTCACTTTGCTGTTGCCGCAAGTGTCAGTGGTTTAATCAAGAACTGTGATCAATCCCAGGCGCAGAAGGTACACTTGTAGGTGTAGAACTTCCTACACACTTTTGTGTAGACTATTACGATTTGAGAGTGAGGTCACGAAATGAAAAGTTACCAAAGATGTATTATATTCAGCTGTTAGGCTGTTTAGCAACAAGAGTTTACATGAGATGATTATGTTTTGTTTTGTTTTTATAGACAGAATCTGTGGCCAGGAGTGCTGTGATCGAAGCTTTATCATCCAGTGATGGAGGTCGACAAGAATAGTCTTGATATTTTATGCTTACAGTCTATACGGGACGGGATAGCTCAGTGGTCAGTGCGTTCGCTTTCCCCCAGCCAATGTTAAGCAGCGTTGAGCGTGGTTGCCAACTGGATGGGTGACTGTTTGCTTGCCTTGGCTTCAGTACAGTTCCCCCAGTTCACCCAGCTGTACATGGGTACCTGACCTCTTTAGGGTCATGGAAGGAGAGGAAGAGGAGGGAGGGAGCGGAGAGAGAGAGCAGCGAAGGAGAGGAGATGGGCGCCGCCCTCAACATACTGGCCTTTAGAGAAGCTGAGGTCTCTGATGCCTCGCTCCCCTACGACCACACAGGTTATGGAACACCTTTATCTTTACCTTCACATTTAGTGATATTAGACTGAATCGAAAAGAAGAAGCTTAAGTCATCTGTGGGCGGGGATCAGACAAACTTGCAATCGTGCATTGGGTCCAAAAATTCTGTCAAATACCAACCCCCAGTAAACTAGATGTACTTTTTGTGTGCAAGCAAACCGATCTATGAAACGTAGAGCTCTTTCTTGTGTCTTTCTGAGGCTATGACTGCCTAACAATCATGGGCCTGTTATGGTTGTAATCGCACTTGATGAGATGATTAAAGTATTATTGACTTCATTGACTTGACTATAGATGTTGTTATCTCTTCGTGTAGTTTGTCCTTTAGGATGAAGATAGACAAAGCCCTTAACTACTTCACTCCCCAGTCTTCACCATGATCATCCAAGATGTACCGATTCAGATCAGATGGAATCCACTTCCTTCACGGACTTTAAAGGAATGCTGTTCTTCACTCATATCTAGTCTCTTCTGCAGGACTAAGGTTTTGATTTGACTATCTATCTATCTATCTATCTATCTATCTATCTATCTATCTATCTATCTATCTATCTATCTATCTATCTATCTATCTATCTATCTATCTATCTATCCCATCCATCCATCCATCCATCCATCCATCCATCCATCCATCCATCCATCCATCCATCCATCCATCCATCCATCCCTTAGTCTGGCGGCCGTGGGGGCACCCCTGAAGACTTGGCAACCAGTTCCCTCCATTCCTCTCTCTGATTGATTTGCCATGTTTGCATATTATCTTTGTGGAACTGGAAAATTGGAGAAATTGTTGATGAATTCAAAGAATCAAATATGTGTTTCCAAGGTCAAGCCATTCAGGACTGAGTTGTCCCGGGTTCGATACTTTGCCAGTGTATGTATAAGACGTTCGTCAGTGCCAGAAGATTGAATTGTAAAAGTAGCTCCCCCCCCCCACACACACACACTCTTGGGGATGCTTGTGGCCTGTCGGTATAGTCAGCATCCCTACCTTCTGGACAATTATGTGCTAGGAATTCCTTCTTTTCTATCCCTCTCCTTGTTCTTGCGCACCTTGTTCCTTTTTTTCTGTCACGGTGGGGCTAGGGTGGAGGGGTGTATAGGGAATTTGTTTAGGCAGGGGATGGTAGCTTCAGATAAAAACACTTAGTCTAGATGTTACTTTTCTTTTGTTTTCTGTCTGTCTCTCTTTCGTTTCTTCTGTCATTTTTAACAGTAACTGTATGTTTGTCTGTCTGTCTGTCTACCTGTCTGTCTGTCTGCATGTATATCTATGACTCTGTCTGTCTGTCTGTCTGTGTGTGTCTATCTATCTGTCTGTGTCTGTCTGTCTGTTCTTTGTCTGTCTGTCTGTCTGTCTGTCTGTCTGTCTGTCTGTCTGTCTGTCTGTCTGTCTGTCTGTCTGTCTGTCTCTCTCTCTCTCTCTCTCTCTCTCTCTCTTCTCTCTCTCTCTCTCTCTCTCTCTCTCTCTCTCTCTGTGGTTTCTGACAAATCTATCCAAAAACTGCGAGCTCACACTTAAAACAACAACGACAACAAACGACAAACACACAAACACCAACCAACCAACCAACCAAACAACAGAAGACAACCGACCAACCAACCAACTCGATCAGAATCTTTTCTCCCTCAACACAAGTCACACTATACTCCACCACCCCTCTTCCCACTTCCCCCCCAAAGAAAAATTCCACCCTCTCCTCTCTGCGCCTCCTGTTGACTATCCCCCCCCCCAAAAAAAAAAAAAAGGAAAAAAAAAACCTGATCAAAAGCGCGAGAGAGGTCAGAAGCTCAGTCTAATATTGGTTTGTAACGAATTGAAGTAATCCTCTTAAAGCTGAAAAGGGTATCAGTGGTTTGGGGGGGGGGGGCTTGGACGGGGGTGGGCGGGGGGCGGGGGGGGGGGGGGGGGACGGGGGGGGGGGGGGGGGGGGGTTGTAGGGGACACAACACACACAGGCAGGTCCTCTTTTTCGTCTCTTGCTTGATTTCTGGCTTCTGTTTGTCCCCTATCCTGCGCCTACCCTGCCTTTTTTTTCTTTTTTGGAGGTTTTAGCTTTGCGTGGCGGTACAACTTCAAACACTCGCCTTATGAACACCCCCTCCCACAACAAACACTGGGCGCCCCGTGTACAGTCAGTGTGTGTGAGTGTGTGTGTGTGTGTGTGTGTGTGTGTGTGTGTGTGTGTTGTGTTGTGTGTGTGTGTGTGTCTGTGTAAAAGAAAACACTCTGATTTTGCTTTCTGCTTTCCATGCCTTATATCTATCTATCTATCTATCTATCTATCTATCTATCTATCTATCTATCTATCTATCTATCTATCTATCTATCTATCTATCTATCTATCTATCTATCTATCTATCTATGTATATATTGTATATTATATATATATAATATATATACATATATACATATATATATGTATTATATATATATTGTATATTATATATGTATATATGCCTTATATATATATCTGTGTGTGTTTATTTTTTGTCTATCTATTTTTTTTATCTATTCTTTTATTTGGAGGATAATGGAATAAGGACTCATGGAGGTTGCTGTTTTTTTTACATACAGTTCCCGTGTGTGTGCAGTTCTGTAAATTCTGTCATCTGTTCTCACTGGAACAAATGGCCCACTCTTCCGAGAAAAACTGAAGTTAGATCTAGTTTTTCCTTTATTATGCATTTATGTATTCTTTTATTTCGAGGATAATGAAATAAGCACTCGTGTGTGCTTTTTTACAACCAGTTCCCGTGTGTATGCAGTTGTGTGCGCATGACGTTCTGCATGCTTTCGGACACGAGGCGCCAGTCTATAGTTTTATCCGAATGATTGAACCCGGAACGTCAAATTGTTGTTGTTTTGGTTGTGTGTGTGTGTGTGTGTGTGTGTGTGTGTGTGTGTGTGTGTGTGTGTGTGTGTGTGTGTGTGTGTGTGTGTGTGTGTGTGTGTGTGTGTGTGTGTGTGAAAGTCAAGTCAAGTCAAAGTCAAATTCAAAGCCAAAGTAAAATTATGATTTACAAAACGGTACATTGAATAAGCAAAACACTAGCTTGTTTCCATCAAGCGTGCGCACGCGGGTGTGTGTGTGTTTGTCTATTTATTATTTCTTTATTTTATGTATCTAGTCATTTATTCTTTTATTTCGAGTATAATGCAATAATCACTCAGGTGTTTTTGTTTGTTTGCTTTGTTGCTTTTTATATCCAGTCTCCGTGTGCATGCAGTTTTATAAATTCTGTCATCCTTTACCACTGGCATAAATAACTTACTCTTCTGAAAGACCGAACAGGTTAGTTTTTCCCCATGTCTGTCTGTCTGTCTGTCTGTCTGTCTGTCTGTCTGTCTGTCTGTCTGTCTGTCTGTCTGTCTGTCTGTCTGTCTCTCTCTCTTCTCTCTCTCTCTCTCTCCTCTCTCTCTCTCTCTCTCTCTCTCTCTCTCTCTCTCTCTCTCTCTCTCTCTCTGTGTGCACGTGCATGCTTATGTGTGTATAAAGAAAACACATTTTGTGTTTGTTTTCCGTGTGCATGCACGCACGCGTGTATGTATGTATGTATGTGTGTGTGTGTGTGTGTGTGTGTGTGTGTGTGTGTGTGTGTGTGGTGTGTGTGTGTGTGTGTGTGTGTGTGGTTTTGTGTGTATGTGGTTTTGTGTGTGTGTGTGTGTGTGTGTGTGTGTGTGTGTGTGGTGTGTGTGTGTGTGTGTGGTTTTGTGTGTGTGTGTGCGCGTGCGTGTGTGTGTATGCGCACGCGTGTTTTGTGTATGTGTGTGTATGTGTCTACGCCCGCGCGCGCACGCGCACGCACGCGCGCGTGTGTATATATAAAAAAAGAAAATCCCGCATTGTGTTTCTGTTTGTCGTTCGTGTCTCGCTGTGTAGGCTTATATCTTGTTCTGTTTCTTCTTCTCCTTCTTCCTCTCTCTCGATGTCTGATGTCTCTGCCTGTGTGTGTGTGTGTGTGCCTTTGAATCCGCTACAGCCATTGTCCTTGTCTCTTTGCCTCTTTGTACCTATTAGGATCTGTATAGATAGATCTGTGTCTGTGTCTGTGTCTGTGTGGTCTGTTTTTCTGTCCGTCTGCTCGCCTGTCTCTTGTCTGTTTTGTGTTGTCACAGCTAGCCATTTTTTGTTTTTTTTTCATGTTTTGTTTTGATTGCCAGTTTAAGGTGTTATTCTTTTCCTTTTCTTCCTTATTCTTTCACTTCGTGTGTGTGTGTGGGGGGGGGGGGGGGGGGGTAGGTGGGGGTTGGTGTGTGTGTGTGGGGGTTAAGGCGTGTGTGGTGTGTGTGTGTATGTGTGTGTGTGTGTGTGTGTGTGTGTGTGTGTGTGTTGTGTGGAGAGAGAGAGAGAGAGAGAGAGAGAGAGAGAGATGAGAGAGAGGAGAGAGAGGTGAGAGAGAGAGAGAGAGAGGAGAGAGAGAGAGAGAGAGAGGACTCTGTTACTCTGTCACTATGTCATTCTGTCGTTCTGTCTGTCTGTATGTCTTGTCTTTGTCTCTGTCTCTATGTCTTTCTCTGTCTCTCTCTGTATGTCTACCTGCCTGCTGTCTCTCATTCTGTCTGTCTGTCCGTCTGTCTGTCTGTCTGTCTGTCTGTCTGTCTGTCTGTCTGTCTCTCTCTCTCTCTCTCTCTCTCTCTCTCTCTCTCTCTCTCTCTCTCTCTCTCTCTCTCTCTCTCTCTCTCTCTCTCTCTCTCTCTATCTCTATCTATCTGTGTGTCTGTCTTTCTATTTTCGTGGCTGAGATTCATAGTATGATAAATTTTGTGGGAGCTGAAAAAATGGGAAGGAAGGAGGGAAGGAAGGAAGGAAGGAAGGAGGGAGGCAGTGGGTGATTTCGGCCTATCTGCCGCTGCCTTATCTTCATTTTATTGGATCATAGATCGCGTTGTCTCCCCTCTTCGCGCCCGTTTTATTGCTAATGTAATTGCTTTTCTGTGTAAATGGTGTACTCAGACGAGGCCATGTAATGTTTTGTAATGTAAATGAACAATCGGTGAAGCATTGAGCGCGGAACAATCTTGTATCCAGTGAGCATAAAATTCCTGAAACAAAAAGGCTTTTTATCATTATTATTATTATTATTTTTTTTAGATCTATAACCAGTAGCATTGGAGTGCATTTGTCTGAGATGTTATGATATGGTGTGTGTTTATAGACACACATGTGTATGTGTGCACACATACTTGCGTTGTGCAAGCGCCTGGGAATACCGCACACAGACACACAAGAGGGTAGATAAACAGACACACACACACAGGCACACAGAAACACACACAGACACAAGAGCGTGCGAGCGAGATGACATGTTTACAAAGAAGCATACAGACAGGGGCTGGATGTAAAAAAAGGACATGAGTGCTTATTCCATTATCCTCGAAATAAAAGAATAAATAAATAAAACGCACACACACACACACACACTATCTTCTGAACAAAATACACAGTTTGTTCTGAACACAGTGTAAATCCACATTGCTTAATTACGAAAAATGATTACTCTGACTCACAAAATTGATGGTTTTTTTTTTGTTTTTTTTCGAACAAAAGTGGTTCAAAAGAGAGCAAGATAACTGCAATGCCTTCCCCTTATTAGGCAGAACATTTTGCGCACACACGTTAAACCTGTTCCGCTATTCGTAAGAGTAGGCCATTGTGTGCCCTTGGGAACAGATGACAATATTTACAAACTGCATTACACATAGGGACTGGATGAAAAAAGCACATGAGTGCTCATTTTTTTTATCCTCTTTATAAAAGAATAAAATAAAATAAATATCATCTTGTGACAATGGCATCAAGTATTGAGTGATAGAAGGGAAAATGAGGTTCATTGGTAAATGAGAAGACGCTATTGCAAAATGAACAGGTGAGTACGGAGAGATTATCGGTTGTAGGATGTTAGCAATCACTTGGAATAGGTCACGGTGACTTCCTGGTGGAGGTGTGGGGAGGGGGAGGGCAGGGTCGTGTTTGCAGAGGAGGTCAGCTGCTGTTTCGGAAACTGGGCAGAAATTTGATTATAGTGGAGATGCCTTGCCCACAGTACATCCCCACTCTCTCGGCCAAGAGGGCATACGGACAGTTAGCGTTGGAGATGTTCTCCAAAGGCCAACTATCTCCCTGGGCTGCAGCACATAAGGACTGTGCAAGTCAAGCCTCTGGTCAGAGAGTCATCCTCGATCACTAAAGGCTAAGCTGTAAAAGTGGAATTCCATGAGTGGGAAAGCCACTGATCATACAGCCTCTCATTTTCTTTTAATCCAGAAACTGTGATAAAGCCCAGGTGCTGGAGGGCAGGAGTGCTGTCAGTATAAATAGCATCTCCCACCCTCAGGAAATTCCGTGCCAGAAACGTCCTCTTTTCTATCCCTCTCTTTGTTTCTGTCTTGTTCCATTTTATTTCTGTCACCTTCCTTCTTGTCTATTTTCTGCTTTCTTGGTCCATTCTCCTGCCTTTTTTTTTCTCCCAGAAAGACTTAAAAGATAAAACAATTCTCTCTTATGTCGAAGTCAAGATGCACTGGGCCTAACCTGTCAGGCACTTAAGGGCGCAGTGTGGCGCATTTTCACTCATATGACAGACAACAATAGTTGTAGTCTGAGTGTTGGACAAAGAAGAAGAAGCAGACAGAAAGGTGGTCACGGTGTTACTCAAAGCAGTTAATGGTAAGGTAAAGGTAAAAGTGTCCCATAACCTAGGCGGTCGTAGGGGAGCGAGGCTATCAGAGGACCTCAGCTTCTCAAGGGGCCAGCCATATTGAAGGTGGCACCCATCTCCTCTCCCTCGCTGAACCTAAAGAGGGCGGGTCCCATTTACAGGTGGGTGAACTGGGGGGACTGTACTGAAGCCAAGGTGAGCAAAACGGTCACCCATCCATCTGGTAACCACGCTCGATGCTGCTTTTAACTTGACTGGGGGAATGTGAGCTCTCTGACCACTTAGCTATCCTGCCCCAGTTAGGTTAATCAAACCCCACACACATACCGTTTGAGATAATATACAATTGACGTTGACAGACTGTGTGACCAAAAAATGTGTTTTTGCCCTGACCATCTCGACCCAACGATTTGATACGGTCTGTGTGTCAGTAGCGTTTTCTTCTGATCTGAACATGGCCACCCTGACCTCACCTTGTCACAGCTCATTGGTGTGAAAAAAAAAAGTTGTGCGGGCATTTAACTCTCGTTCTGTTTCTTAGTGGTCAAATCTTGTCAAGAGCTCTGATGTCATGTTATTATCTCCCCTCTATCGTCAGTGGGAAAATTACTTAAGCTTTCTATTGTAGGGTTTTGCTTTTCATTTCATTTCATTTCATACCACTTTAAGTCACAGCAGATTTTACGCAGAGAACCCATGAAGAAGGATTCTAGTAAAAAAAATCTGAAACAGTGGTTTAAAACACTTCTTTTGGGTTTGAATACAATACAATACATTTCAATGCAAATACAACCCAATACAACACAGCACAAAACAATACAATACAACTCAATACAACACAATACAACACAATCCTCAAAAGCAACCCCCCCACCTTACCCACACCTATTGTAACACCACACAAACAATCCATATCTGTTATAAGACTTATGCATCCCTTCTTTCTTTCTTCTTTACTTCACCTGGAACCTTCTCCTCCCCCCCCCCCCATTATCAACTTTTTCATGCGCAATCCCTCGCAATGACTGACAACTAACATTTCACCAATCAGAATGTTTGTTTCTTTCAGGTTCAAGGGGAAAAGGTGACTAAAGTGGGCGGTGTTATGACACAAGCAACCAATCGTTGAAGAGGATTGTCTTCACTATGAGAATGGAGGGGGGGAGGATAATGACAACAGAAAGTTTTGTTGAGCGGAGAGGTGGGTGTTTTGTGCAGATGAGAAAGATGTAAAAAAAAAAAGCTTTGGGATTCAGATCCTTGTTGTTCGGGGGGTGGAAAAGAAAAATGAAGAAGAAAAAAAAGGGGGCAGGAGGGTAGGGGCTTGTTTGGAGAGAGCTCATGTGTCAAAGAGATTATTCAGTGTTGCAGTCCAATGTCTTTAGCTTCTCTGTCTGTCCTCCTTTTCTGCCTTCTCTCTCTCTCTCTGTTTGTTGCGCTGTCTCTTCTTGCTTGATTTTCTTTGGGTTTTAGGGTTCTTTTTGTTGGTGTGTGTGTGTTCTTTTTTGTATTTCTTCTTTTTTCTTTCTGTTGTTGTTTTGTTGTTGTTGTTGTTAATGTTAATGCTGTTGTTGTTGTCCTTCTTCTTCTTCTTCTTGTTCGCAATTTCTTCTTCTTCTTCTTCTTGTTCGCAATTCTTCTTCTTCTTCTTCTTCTTCTTGTTCGCAATTCTTCTTCTTTTCTTCTTCTTCTTCTTCTTCTTCTTCTTCTTCTTCTTCTTCTTCTTCTTCTTCTTCTTCTTCTTCTTTCTTCTTCTTCACAATCTTCTTCATCTTCACAATCTTCATCTAAACAATCTTTTTCTTCTATTTGGTACTATACTATACCTAATACTACTATTACTACTACTACTATTTACTACTATACTACTACTACTACTACTACTACTACTACTACTATATTTGCTGCTGCTGCTGCTGCTGCTGCTGCCAATACTATACTTCTACTACTTTGTTTGTTCCTTTGCTGCTGCTGCTGCTGCTTACTACTACTGCTGCTGCTGCTGTTTCTTCCATTCAGTTTTTTCTTCCTTATTTCTTAATTTCCTTTTTTTGTGTTTTTATTGTTGTTGCTGTTTTCTTTGCTTTTTCTTTTCTTCGTTCTGTTTGTTTTTGCTTGGTTTTTATTTGTTCGTTTTACTTGACTGCTTTGTTTGTACTTTTGTTGAATTGTTTGTTCCTTATTTTCTTCTTCGTTTACATATTAAAAAAAACAAAACTGTCTACTTACTTTTCTGTCACCCTTTTTTTCCCATTTATTTCTCTCTCTCTCTCTCTCTCTCTCTCTCTCTCTCTCTCTCTCTCTCTCTCTCTCTCTCTCTCTCTCTCTCTTCTCTCTCTCTCTCTCTCTCTCTCTCTCTCTCTCTCTCTCTCTCACCTTCCTGTCTGTCTCTGTCTCTCATACTTTCTGTATTCCTCTCCCCCCCTCTTTCTCTCTTTGTCTCCTTTTCTCTCTATGTTGCGTCTTCTCCTTTCTTTCTTTCTTTTTTATCCTTCCTTCCTTCCTTCCTTCCTTCCTTCCTTCCTTCCTTCCTTCCTTCCTTCCTTCCTTCCTTTCTTTCTTTCTTTCTTTCTTTCTTTCCTCTCCTCCGCCCCCCATCTTTTTTCTTTTCTTTTACACTTTCGTTCTTTTTTTGTTCTTTCTTTCTTTTTTGCTCTTTCTTTCTTTCTTTATTTCATTCGTTAGTTCTTTCACTTTCTTCCCTTTCTTTCCTTCTTTCTGTCTGTCTGTCTGTCTGTCTTTCTTTCTTTCTTTCTTCTTTTCCTTCCTTCCTTCTTCCTTCCTTCCTTCCTTCTCCTTCCTTCCTTCCTTCCTTCCTTCCTTCCTCCCTCCCTCCCTCCTTCCCTCCTTCCTTCCGTTTTTCTTTCTTTCTTCCTTCCATCCTTCCTTTCTTTCTTTTTCTCTGTCTGTCCATCTTTTGTTTTTCCAATCAGCTTGAAGAGTGGTAAGATACTCATGATAATTATATTGAAGTCAACCAAGTCTACACCAGACGGAATTAAAAAAACTACAAACATCATGCTTCGTAGATGATTGGGTTTAAACCTTGGATGATAAAACCACATGTAAATGAAGAAGATAGTGATCATATTTTTTTGTCTACCTAAACCTTAGAACAGCGTCTAGAAAAAAATGAAATAAAATGAAGTTGAATAAAAAGTTTTTAAATAGATCCAGTGAAAAATAAGAAAAAAATGGGTTAAAACAAAAATAAGAAGGAAAAAACATGATTCCAACACACACCAAAAAAAATCGAGCAACATTTTAC
>CM060325.1:16892922-16895422 GCA_030674155.1 Stramonita haemastoma | reverse complement strand
TAACGCCAGAACGGGAAGCCTTCAGCCTAATTCAGACATGTTCAGCCTTGACCCTGAAGACATAACAAAACGTAACTGGGACGAATTAATATCATGCAGACACTCAGAAGATAGGACTGTGAATGACTTTGGAAAGACACTGTTGTCAATGTGCACATGCTTAGAGCTACTTATTTTAAACGGTTTATGTACACCTGATTTGTCTGACAAGTTTACATATATATCATCAGCTGGAAGCAGCACTAATGATTACTTCTTGAGCTCACCAGACATTCTACATCTTTGTTCTAGACTTGAAATACAGGAGCGAATAGAATCTGACCACATGCCCTTGAAATTAACCTTAACTGTATGTACTAACTGTGATGTTGTAACAAATAATGAAGAGTATGTTCCAGTTACTAAATACACATGGGATCCCAAAATGCATGACCAACTAATTGAAAAATTAGAGAGCACAGCTTTCAGAAACAAAATTTCTTTAGCAATCTCACAGATAGACTCCTCGTGTGACGATGCTCTGGAGACCTTTTCACAGGCTATCCTAGAGTCAGCATCTTGTATGAAGAAAGAATTTGGTAAACCTAAACGTGTGAAAAATACTAACAGTTGCTGGTATGATACAGAATGCAAAGAGTCAAAAAAGAAAGTATTCCAAGCCCTCAGAAAGTATAATCGTAAAAGAACAGATGCAAATCGAGCACTCTATACTTTAGAAAGAAACTCATACAAATCACTGATAAGACAAAAAGAGAGGTTATTTAAGAAAGAGAAGGTAAACAAAATTCTTCAATCTGCTCACAACTCACAGGATTTCTGGAAAGAAATGAAGGTTTATAAACATAAAAATAATGTGGTAAACAATATATCTAAAGAAACATGGTTCAACCATTTTAAATCATTATTGAATGAGAGTAACTCTGATACTTCCAGTGATGTCACTTCTAATGCAGTATCTGATGAAATGCCTGATTTTAACAATATTGAAGATAACATTGACAATATAAACAAGGAAATAAGTGAAACAGAGGTTAAGAATGCAATAAGGCATGCAAAACCAAGAAAAGCTGCTGGCCCAGATAAGATAATAAATGAAGTCCTTAAATCAACAGAAGTTATTGTTCCTTTCCTCACAAAACTGTTTAACACTTTGTTTACCAGTGGACTGTATCCCAAAGAATGGTGTAAAGCTATGATTGTCCCTCTCTTTAAAAAGGGAGATGCAGAAAATCCAGGAAACTATCGTGGTATCACCTTGCTAAGTTGTGTTAGTAAATTATACACTCATATTCTTAACTCCCGATTAACACAATGGGCTGAAAGCAGTAATAAAATTTCAGAATCCCAAGCAGGGTTTCGGAAAGACTATAGAACTACTGACCATATTTTTACTTTATATGCTATTGTGCAAAAATATCTACTTCAAAAGAAAAAATATATGTAGCTTTTGTGGATTTTCAAAAAGCCTTCGACACAGTTAACAGAAATGTCTTGTGGAAAATCTTAATAAAGGTAGGTGTAAATGGTAAAATGTTAAAGGCCCTACAAGCTATGTACTCATCGGTATTGTGTTGCATTCGTTCATCCGCAGGATATTCTGATTATTTTGAATGCTTCCAGGGCCTCAAACAGGGTTGTCTTGCTTCCCCTACTTTATTTTCCCTTCTAATAAATGATCTTGCAACATATATCATAAGCAATGGACATCACGGAATTCAGCTCGGTCAAACTGCAACAGAATTGTTCCTCCTGATGTTTGCAGACGACCTGTTACTTTTCTCGTACTCTCCTGTAGGCTTACAAAATCAACTCAACAATTTACATAATATTGCCGATAAATTTGGGTTAAAAGTAAATCTTGAAAAAACAAAAATTATTGTATTTCGTAATGGTGGACACCTATCAAAATATGAACACTGGCATTTTGGACAACAAAAGTTAGAAGTTGTTAATTCATATAAATACCTAGGTCTTACCTTCACAACACGTCTCAGTTTGAATGTTGCCACTGAAAGCTTGACAACAAAAGCTAAAAAATGTGTGATAGAAATATGCAGGACATTACGTAAACTGGATTGCTCTTCCCACAAGATATTCTTTAAACTATTTGATGCACGGGTTGCTCCTATACTACTGTATGCAGCTGAGGTGTGGGGTGTCCAGGAATTTAACCAGATTGAAAAAGTCCATCTCTTTGCATGTAAACGCTTTTTAAATGTTAGTCTGCATACACCAAACTATATGGTGTATGGAGAATTAGGCCGTTACCCTCTCCTTGTTCTGTCAGCTGTTAGAAGTATTTCTTATTGGTTACGTCTGTGCTCCTTACCAAGTCAGAGATATGCTAACATGGCTTACCTTATGTTAAAATCGTTAGATGAAAAAGGTAGTATAACTTGGGTAACACACATCAGAAATCTTCTCTGCTCCTCTGGCTTTGGCTATGCATGGCTTTTTCAAGGAGTCGGAAATCATAAAGCTTTTTTACGTGAATTCAAGC
>CM060325.1:16860422-16885422 GCA_030674155.1 Stramonita haemastoma | reverse complement strand
CTAGGGGCCAGCATATTGAGGGTGGCGCCCATCTCCTCTCCCTCGCTGCTTTACCTTCCCTGACCCTAAAGAGGGCAGGTAACCATTGACAGCTGGGTGAACTGGGGGAACTGTACTGAAGCCAAGGCGCTTAAAACGGTCACCCATCCAATTGGTAACCACTCTTGACGCTGCTTAACTTGACTGGGAGGAAAGCGAGAGTTTTAAACCACTGAGCTATCCCGGCCCCCTTACCGTAGGATTGAACCCCTCCTAAGAATGACGCTATAGCCGAGTGGTTTTAGACTATTCAACTTCAAGTGGATCGGTGGTCTAGATGTAAAGCGCCTGCCTAGAAAGCGAAAAGTCCGGGTCGGACTGTACGGTGGTTTGACCCCCGTTTGGGCCCAAAACTTTCCCCCCATCCATTTTAGACCATAAGTGGTGGTCTAGGTGCTAGTTTTTCGGACGAGACGATAAACCGAGGTTCCGTGTGCTACACATTATTATTTAGCGCACGTAAAAGAACCCAAGGCAACAAGAGGGTTGTCCCTGGCAAAATTTTGTAGAAAAAATTTACTGTGATAGGGAAACAAATACAGTTGCAGACAGGAAAAAGAAAAAAATAAGGGTGGCGCTGCACTTGTGGTGACGCGCTCTTCCCGGGGAGAGCAACCCGAATTTCACGCAGAGAAATCTGTTGTGACATAAAGTGGTATAAAATATAAAAGAAAAAACCCCAAACACTTCATATCCCATGGGTCCATGAAGTCGTGGGTTCGAATCCCGGTGGCGTGATGAATTAAGGGTGGGGATTTTTACGATCTCCCAGGTCAACTTCGGGTGCAATCCTGCCAGTGCCTTAATTTCCTTCATCTATAATATAAACACGTGCATCAGATTAAATATGCTCATTCAATCTCTCGAAATAAATGTGAACGTTTTGAACAGACAACATACGTCGGATGTTGTGGATACTACTTTTGTAGTGATAAAAAAACAACAACAAAAGACAGTTGCATACGTAAAATCTCACCATTGGTAATCCTCAGAGCTCTAGCCGAGGAACGACAAAAAACAACCCCCCCAAAAAAAACCTATCCTTTTAAACAGTTTGGTTGGAACTGGGTGCATCGATGTGTCAGCACCCAATGTAGTCTTCATACCAAATCATGCCCTTGCCTCTTTCTTTCTCTCTGCTTGCCTTTTTTTTTATCTACCTTTCCCACCACATTTCTTCTTGTTACAACTATTATTTTCGTCATTGTAATCGATAGAATTATACATATCATCATTGTTATTATTGATACATTACCATTATTATCATCGTTATTATACACGTTTGATCACCTTTCTAATCTATTTTTTGCAATCCTTCATCATTGGATACAATTTTTGAAAAGTTTCAAACAGATGACTCGTTGGTGTGTCACATATCCAATGGAAATGAATCTTTCATTTAAGTCTGCACAACTGCTTACATATATATGTAACTGTTGATGTTGGTAAACTATAAATGTCAACTGTTGTAATGTGAAGTCATCGGTAATAATATATGTACGTAAATATGACAGGACTGTTATAAGTTTACTTGTTGACCTGTCAAGGTATATCTGTATTTTTGTGACACTTTTCGTGAATAAAATCCGTTTAAACGAATTGGGTGGGATACTTTTGTTTTTTTCATTTTTGGAAAGTTGGCTTGGAACAGATCGACTTGAATATTTTCAGGATGGTCATTTACCAGGAGGTTGTTCATCTTCTGGGGATATTGGTGAAGTACCCACTGATGCTGTCTACATCCATACCGGTCACTTGGACTCCACCACCAACACACGTGTACAGCCCAGGCTCAATCTGGCTGTTGTTGTTTTAGAACCTAGAGCCAGCGATTCATTGAGAGAGAGAGAGAGAGAGAGAGAGAGAGAGAGAGAGAGAGAGAGAGAGAGAGAGAGAGAGGAGAGAGAGAGGAGAGAGAGAGAGAGGGAGAGAGAGAGAGAGAGAGAGAGAGAGGACACACACACACACACACACAGACAGACAGACAGACAAGCACACAGGCACACAGGACACAAAGACTCTCCTTTAAATTTGCAGAATATACACGTGTTTACATACATCACTTATCCCTATCCTGTTCAAAATTAAATTATGGAAAGAAAAACAAAGGAAACCTTTCTCCACCTTTTCCCCTTCACCTACATATAAGCAAGCAAAGTGTAAATTTTCAGTCAACAGTAAACACACCTGAAAGATTTCAGGGTGGAGCAGAGAGTACCAATAATCTTTAGTCTGTTCTAAATAGGTTGATTGGATTGAAAATTTGATAAGTTTCAATATAATTTTTAAAAAATTTATTTTTTTAATTTTATTAATGGGACCATTTGAGCACTATTTATTATTTATATTATTTATGATTAGTGGATAAGGCCTTACTTTTAGTTTGGTTGTGTTGTTTGTTGGGTGTGTTGGTGTTTTTTTTTTTGTTTCTTGTTTTTGTTTTGTTTTGGGTTTTTTGTTTTGTTTTGTTTGTTTGTTTGTTTGTTTGTTTTTTGTTTTTGTTCATATGTGTAGGGATTTTTATTTATGAATATAATCATAAATCATTATCATAATTCTTCTGTTTGCTGTTTGTGTTTACCCCCTTCCTCCTTGACACCCCCTCCCCACCCGTTCCCCCCCCCCCCCCCTCCCAATTTTTTCTTTTTTGTGTGTGATTTTTTTGTTTTTTGTTTTTTGCTTTTGGTTTGTTTTGTGTGGGGTTTTCGTTTATTTCGTTTGTTTGGTTGTCTGTTGCTTTTGTTTGTTTTGTTAGTTTTTTGTTGTTTGTATGTTTGTTAGTCTATATGTTATTTCCTCTCAGTGGAGATCGGTATTATCATATGGTTTTGTTGCGTTTGTTTGTTTTGTTTTTGTTTTTGTTTTTTTGTTTGTTTGTTTGTTTGTGTGTTGTTGTTGTTGTTTTTCTTCCTCCTAATATATAAGTATGAATTAAAGTGTGGAGATATTGTAATTTGACATAAGTTGCTTAATGACATTTTATGGATTCCTTTTCTTAAGTCTGAAATAATAGTTGGTGACATTGTAACTGATATAAGCTGGTTTTTTGTGTGTGTTTTTCTTTTTGACACTATATAATTTTTAAAAGACTCTAAATGTGTGCATGTACGTAGGAGTATACGTGCTGAGTGGATGAGCGCAAACCGTGTGTGTGGTGTGTGTGTGTGTGTGTGTGTTGTGGTGTGTGTGTGTGTGTGTTGTGTGTGTGTGTGGTGTGTGTGTGTGTGTGTGTGTGTGTGTGTGTGTGTGTGTGTGTGGTGTGTTGTGTGTGTGTGGTGTGTGGTGTGTGTGTGTGTGTGTGTGATGTGTGTGTGTGTGTGTGTGTGTTGTGTGGTTGTGTGTGTGTGTGTGTGTGTGTGTGTGTGTGTGTGTGTGTGTGGTTGTGTGTGTGTGTGTGTGTGTGTGTGTGTGTGTGTGTGTGTGTGTGTGTGTGTGTGTGTGTGTGTGTGTGTGTGTGGCTTTTGAATGGTTTTTGTTGTTGTTGTTATTGTTGTTGTTGTTTTTTTGTTTTTTTTCTCCTTTGGTTGTTTTTGCTGTTATTGTAGTTGCTTGTATTATCTATAGGCACATTTTATTTTAAAGCTGTTGAAATCATGTTGGCTAATTAATGTTGGTGAAATGATTGATGTTGTTTTATTTGCTTGTTTGTTTTTTACCCCTTTTCTTTCTTTGTTGGCTTTATTGTTTGCTAGGGATTTTCTGCTTTGTTTTTTGTAGGTTTCTTGCTTTGTTGTTGTTTTGATTTTCTTTTCTTTTCTTTAGATAGATGGCTTGATGGAAAAAAGCAAATCGATGCTTACTCAATGTACCATCTGGAAATAAAAATTTGATTGATTGATTGATTGATTGACATACACACAGGCACACGGACACAGACAGACAAGCAGACACACAGACATACATCCAGACAGAGAGAGACAGTGACAGAGCCAGCCAGCTAGCCAGACAGACAGACAGACACACAGAGACAGACACAGACACACAAACACACACACAGATGTAGACAGACAGACAGGCAGACAGACACAGACAGAGCCAGACAGCCAGCCAGCCAGACAACCAGACAAACAAACAGACAGGACCTACCACTACACCAAATTAAGAAAACTTTTATTTAATTTTGTCCTCTTTCTTTCTTTCCCACAAGAAGACTAAGAAGAAGGCAAACTCCCTTAGACATAGACGTCTCTCATCTGTTATTGCTTTCACTGCACCTGCATTGGACTGCGGAGATGAATGAGGGGGCACAGTGGTTAGTCACCCTCCCCAAATCTATCAAAACCACTTAGAGAGAGAGAGAGAGAGGGAGATGGAGAGAGAGGGGGGGGGGGGAGGGAGAGATAGAGGGGGAAGTGAGGGAGAGAGAGAGAGAGAGGAGGGGGGGAGGGGGAGAGTGAGAGAGAGAGGGGGGGAGAGAGAGAGAAAGGGCGGAGAGGGAGGGAGGGAGAGAGAGAGGGAAAGAGACAGAGAGAGAGAGTGTGTGAGAGAGAAACGGGGGGGTATGCACTGAGAGGAGAGAGAGAGAGAGAGAGAGAGAGAGAGAGAGAGAGAGAGAGAGAGAGAGAGAGAGAAGAGGAGAGAGAGAGAGAGAGAAACAGAAGAGAGAGAGAGAAGACGAAGACAGACGGAGAAAGACAGAAGAGGAGAGAGAGCAGACAGACAGAAGAGACGACAGACAGATAGAGACAGACAGATAGACGAGAGAGAAGACGACAGAGAGAGAGACGAGAGACAGAAGATAGAGAAGACAGATGACAGAGTAGGAGAGAGTGAAAGAGAGAGGCGGAGAGAGACAGAGAGTGAGTGAGTGAGAGAGGATGAAGTGAGGAGAGTGAACGTGAGAGGAGAGAGAGACAGAGAGAGAGACAGAAAGAGAGAGAGACTGAGAGACACAGAGAGAGACAGAAAGAAGAGAGAGAAACGACAGAGAGAGAGAGAGAGACAGATAGACAAACAGAGAGTGAGAGACAGAGAGAGAGAGAGAAAACGACACAGACAGAGAGAGACAAGACAGACAGAGAGTGAGAGACGAGAGAGAGAGAGAGAGAGAGAGAGAGACCGAGAGGAGAGACAGAGACAGACAGACATACAGACAGACAGAGAGAGAGACACAGAGAGAGAGAGAAACTGGCGTGGTACGTAACTGTGACACCGGACGCGCAAAACGGTAACTTGTGTGACACAAATGGATGGCAGGAGAAACGCTTTGCTATCTGCTCCCATTTATTTGTTTGGTCCAGTTTTTTTTTTGTTTTTTTCTTCTGCGTCTTGTGTTTTGTGTGTGTGTCTGGCAATGCACGAACTTGAAATAACTGTGTGTTTTGTTTGTGTGTGTGTGTTTGTTTGTTGGTTGTTTTTTTGTGACGAGAGAGGGAGGAGAGAGAGAGAGAGAGAGAGAGGAGAGAGAGAGAGAGAGAGAGAGAGAGAGAGAGAGAGAGAGAGAGAGAGAGAGAGAGAAGAGAGACAGACAGACAGACAGACAGACAGACAGAGAGACAGGCAGACAGACAGATTGACAATGGGAGAGAGACAGAGAAACAGAGAGAGAGAGAGAAGGAAGTCCATTCTCCTGCCACTTTTCCCCCCAGAAAGACTTCAGAGATAACAATTCTCTACCAGCCTGAAGTCGGATGCACTGGGCCTGATTTGTCAGGCACATAACGTCAGCGCGAGACATTTTCGATCATATTATATAGAACAGAAGTTGCTGTCTGAGCGTTCGATGAAGAAGAAGAAGAAGAAGAAGAAGAGAAGAAGAAGAAGAAGAATGCAAAGAAGAATGCAAAGAAGAGGAAGAAGAAGAAGAAGAAGAAGAAGAAGAGGAAGAAGAAGAAAGAATAAGAAGGACAATGAGAAGAAGAAGAAGAAGGACAATGAGAAGAAGAAGAAGAAGAAGAAGAAGGAGAAGAAGTAGAAGAAGAAAAAAAAGAGGAAGAAGAAGAAGGAGGAGGAGGAGGAGGAAGAGGAAGAGGAAGAAGAAAAGGGAGGAGGAGGAGGAAGAAGAAGAAGAGGGAGGAGGAGGAGGAGAAAGAAGAAGAAGAAGAAGAAGGAGGAGGGGAGGAAAGAAGGAGGAGCTCTCTGCTTGTATCCTAAGTTATAATATCATTGTTATCACCTTTTTAAATGCTACCTGAAGTCTATTTCTTGCCCATTCTCCCATACCCCCCCCCCCCCCCCCCCCGTTCCCCAAGTCATATTGTCATGCCCCATTTTTCTCAACCAGTTATCGAGTCACGATTTACCGTCGTACGCATATGACAAACATGTACAATTCTCTTCTCCTTCATTTGTCCTCCCCTCCTTTGGTTCATCCGTCTGTCTGTCTCTCACTCATTCTCTCTGTCAGTCCCTCTGTCTGTCTGTTGTCTGTCTATCTGTCTCTATCTCTTTCTCTCTCTGTCTCTCAGTCTCTGTCTCTGTCTCTTTCTCCATGTCTTTCTCTCACTGTCTCTCTGTCTCTTTCTCTTTCTTCC
The DNA here is from genome assembly GCA_030674155.1 of Stramonita haemastoma. NCBI lineage: Eukaryota > Metazoa > Mollusca > Gastropoda > Neogastropoda > Muricidae > Stramonita > Stramonita haemastoma. The sequence goes on along the minus strand of CM060325.1, from coordinate 16,878,910 downwards.
TCTGTTCCTCTCCCTCTCCCCCCCAAGATATATATATATATAATTATATATATATGTATATATATATATTATATCCCCCTCTCTCTCCCATCCTCCCTCTCTCTCTACCCCCCTGTGTCCATCATTACATCCCCATCCACACACCTCAACTTAATAAAACTGTTCCCATTTACCCCTGCCCCCTCCCCCTCCCCACCCCACACCCCCTTCTCCTTCCCACTTCCCCTCCCCCCCCCACGTCCCCCACACCCTTCCCCTTGAAAGCCCAGGTGCATCCAGCGGACAGACGAAAGAGGGTGAGAGCGAAAAAGACAGGTAGGGTCACAGGGAGGGGAGGTAAGTGACACATCGTCATTTGTCCTGCAGTGTCACCTCCCTTGGAGAAAAAAAAATGGCCGCGCCGGCGCCAGATGTGTGTGTGTGTGTGGTGTGTGGTGTGTGGGGGAGGGAGGAGGGGGTAGGGAAAGAGGGAGGGAGGGAGGGAGGGAGGGAGACAGAGAGAGAGAGAGAGAGAGAGAGAGAGAGAGAGAGAGAGAGAGAGAGAGAGAGAGAGAGAGAGAGAGAGAGAGAGAGAGAGAGAGAAAGAGAGAGAGAGAGAGAGAGAGAGAGAGAGAGAATGTAATATATATATATATATATTTCAGAATATGTGTGTGTGTGTGTGTGTGGGGGGGGGGGGGGAGAGAGAGAGAGAGAGGAGAGAGGAGAGAAGAGAGAGAGAGAGAGGAGAGAGAGAGAGAGAGAGAGAGAGAGAGAGAGAGGGAGAGAGAGAGAGAGAGATTCAGATGTTTATTCATTAGGCCATAGCCCATAATGAAGGGGAATGTGAACAAAAACTTAAATGATCAAAAACATTCAAACACAGTATACTATCATCAATTTGATATTCACAATTGTTAACTATGACGATATATATATGTATATATATATATATATATATATATATATAGAGAGAGAGAGAGAGAGAGAGAGAGAGAGAGAGAGAGAGAGAGAGAGAGAGAGAGAGAGAGAGAGAGAGAGAGAGGAGAGAGAGAGAGAGAGAGAGGAGAGAGAGAGAGAGAGAGAACGTATGTATGTGTGTTTGTGGTATAAGGGCATACGTCCAGCTATTCGTCTCACGAGGAGCCCCCCTCCCCCCCACCCCCCACCACCTTAAAAAATTCAGACAAGCTGATGATGTAGATCTATGCTGTAATTCTGGATTTTTATTGGACATTTTCATTCCTCTCTTACAATAAATCCAGGCTTAATCCTTTTTTGATTTTGATCTTTCTGGAAAAACAAACTAACTTCTTTTGGCTTAAGTTCAATAGCTATGAAAAAGGTTTGCTTTTTTACTCGGTCCAAAGCCATGCCTTATGTTGTATTCTGTATACCAGGGGATGTGGCAGCTCAGCTGTCAGAGCACTCGCTTTCCCCAGCCAATGTTAAACAGCATCGAGCGTGATTACCAAGTGGGTGGGTGACCGTTTGAGCGCCTTGACTTCAGTACAGTCCCCCCAGTTTACCCAGCTGTTAATAGGTACCTGCCCTTTTTAGGGTCAGTGAAGGTAAAGCAGCAAGGGAGAGGAGATGGGCACCGCCCTCACTATGCTGGCCCCTGGAGAGGATGAGGTCTCCGATGCCTCGGTACCATACGACCACAAAGGTTATGAGAATATTTACCTTTACCTTTTTATACCCCTTTATATCACAGTAAATTTCTCTGTGTGAGATTGGGGCTGCTTGCTCTCCTTGGGGAGAACGCGTTGTGGGTCGGTGGTCTAGAGGTAACGCACTTGACTAGAAAGCGAAAACTCCGGGTCGGAGTGTGCCGTAGTTCGAATCCCGTTTGGGCCCAACACTTTTCCCCCATCCATTAGACCATGAGTGGTGGTCTGGGTGCTAGTCTTTCGGATGAGGCGATAAACTGAGGTCCCGTGTGTTACACATCATTATTTAGCGCACGTAAAAGAACCCACGGCAACAAGAGGGTTGTCCCTGGCAAAATTCTGTAGAAAAAAAGCCACTCTGATAGGGAAACAAATACAGATGCAGACAGGAAAAAGAAAAAAAATAATGGGTAGGGTAGGCGCTGCACTTGTGGTGACGCGCTCTCCCTGGGGAGAGCAGCCCGAATTTTATGCAGAGAAATCTGCTGTGACATAAAGTGGTATTTAAAAAAAAGAGGAACCCCGCCCATTTTTTCTGTTCGCATGTGTTTTTGTTTCCCTATCAGAGCGCTTTTTTTTTCTTCTACAGATGCAGAATCTGTACTCTAAAGAAAACATTACCATTTCTTCTTAACAATATCGAATATCAGAATTATCACTGTATTCACAATATCAGTATTATTAATTTCTTTGTTTAAATGTCAATATGCCCATAGTTTTCTCAAATTCCTGGATTTCTTTGTTTGAATGTTAATGCCTATAGTTTTCTCAAATTCATGTGCCAGTGTTTGTAACAGTTATGAATACCAATATACCTCAAACAATGGGGAATAATGTTACTTGAACCATATAAGGGCAAAGGTGTTCCCATAACCTATGTGGTCGTAGGGGCGTGAGGCATCAGAGACCTCAGCTTCTCCAGGGGCCAGCATATTGAGGGCCGCACCCATTTCCTCTCCCTCGCTGCTTTAACTTCCCTGACCCTGAAAAACTGAATGGTATATCTGTAGAAAAAAGCCACTCTGACAGGGAAACAAGTATAGTTGCAGACAGGAAAAAAAAAATGAGTGGCGATGCACTTGTGGCGACACGCCCACCCCGGGGAGAGCAGCCCAAATTTCATACAGAGAAATCTGCTGTGACCTAAATTGGTGATAAAATGAATAAATATGGTCATGTCACGAACTCAAAAGGACTTGCAAATTAAAAACCAACAACAATACTGCAGGGCACTGTCCAAGGAGGAAGAAAAAGAGGCAGACCAAGGAAGAGATGGGAGGTCAACATCAGCGAATGGACAGGCCTAGAACTCAACCAAATTTTGAGAAAGGCAGAACAGAGAGAGGAATGGAGGGAAGTGGTTGTCAAGTCTTCAGGGGTGCCCCCACGGTCGCCAGACCATGGGATGGATAGACAGATTGTATGTTTGATTCATCTCATTTGGAAACGGTATGTCCATTCGAGTTGACAACAGGAGGAAGGAAGAGAGAGAAGGAAGAGAGAGGAGAGAGAGAGAGAGAGAGAGAGAGAGAGAGAGAGAGAGGTGAGAAAGAGATGAGAGAGGGAGAGGAGAGAGGGAGAGAGAGAGGAGAGAGAGAGGGGAGGGAGGGATGGGAGGAGAGAGGGAGGGAGGGTGAGAGGGAGGGAAAGAGAGGGAGGGAGAGAAGGAGGGAAAGGGAAGAGAGATAGGGGAGAGAGAGAGGAGAGGGAGGAGGAGAGAGAGAGAGAGGAGAGGGAGGGAGAGAGAGTGAGAGGGGGGCGAGTGAGGAGAGAGAGAGAGAGGGAAAGAGAGAGAGAGAGAGAGAGAGGGGGGGGGGGGGGGGGAGGCGTGAGAGGTGTGTGTGGGGTGAGGGAGGGGAGGTTAGAAGCAGGGCATGTAAGGGCACACGTGTTTACACAGAGAAATAGGATACTTTCTACAACATCAAAAACTTCAAATTCGTCAACCAAATATACCCTTAGGAATGTGGTGTGTGTGTGTGTGTGTGTGTGTGTGTGTGTGTGTGTTGTGTGTGTTGTGTGTGTGTGTGTGTGTGCGTGTTGTGTGTGTAGGTGAAGAGAGAGAGACAGAGACAGAGACAGAGACAGAGAGACAGAGAAAGAGAAAAGCTTCCAATTTTTCCTATTTTTCACCTCATTAAAAACCAAAAAGAACAACAAACAAAAAAGTTACGATACACGCAACCAAAACTTCCACATTTCATTTTATTTATTTTTTAAATAGTCAGCCATTTTCACACATGCGCACTAGCCCCAGAGATCAGGTGACGACGGATGTGACGTCGCACCAAAGGGAAAGAGAACTGGTAGAAACAGATTCCTCTTCTTACACCCCCCTCCCCACCCCTCTCCCACCCCCAACCCCCCCCACCCCCCCCACCCCACCCCCTTACCCCAACCTCCACTATGTCAGAGCCTCTTGCAATTCGCGGCTGAAGGTGAGATAGACAAACCTCCCAGCGACACAAAGCTCCCATTTGTTCCCCCTTAAGTCGCACACAAATCCCCAGCCCCCCCCCCTCCCCCCCTGCTAGCATCCCCTCCCACCCCCCTCACCCCCAACTCCCCCCCCCCCCCTTGCTTGCCCATAATCCCGACATCATAAATGCCAGGGGGACAGGGGTCCGAACAGGGTCGGAGAGTGCACAGCACACAGCAACTACAAGGGAAAAACCAACAAGCACGTGCGCACTAGGCAGACATATAGGCGGCGACTTGAGGTGCGAACCGTCCCGAGTTTTAGTTGAAAATCGATGTATCGTGGGGGTTGAAAAAAAAAAAAAGTTTTGTGGTAGGGTTGTAGTTATGGTGGTGGTGTGTGTGTGTGTGTGTGTGTGTGTGGTGTGTGTGTGTGTGTGTGTGTGTGTGTGTGTTTTGTGTGTGTGTGTGTGTGTGAAAATGTTTTTTTGGGGGGGTTGGGGGGAGGGAGAGAGAGAGAGGAGGGGAGGGTGGAGGGGAGAGGGGAGAAGAGGAGAGAGAGAGAGGAGAGGAGAGAGAGGAGAGAGAGAGAGGGGATAGAGAGAGAGAGAGAGAGAGAGAGAGAGAGGAGGGGGGGGTGGGGAAGGGAGAGAGAGAGGAGATGGGGGTAAAAACTTTTGGACAGAATTCGAGACGTGTGCACACATAAAGGACGCGTGTGCTCTCTCTCTCTCTCTCTCTCTCTCTCTCTCTCTCTCTCTCTCTCTCTCTCTCTCTCTCTCTCTCTCTCTCTCTCTCTCTCTCTCTTCTCTCTCTCTCTCTCTCTCTCTCTCAGAGGAGTGCAAGTGTACTCCTGCGCGTGTACACGTCACCCCCACCCCACCCCCATTCCCCACCTACTCGGACATGTTATATGTTTTTCATAAATTTTTCCTTAGAAAAAGTGTCAAAGCATTGAGGAAGAAGGTTCTCACACGCGGTGACTGACTGACAATCCAACAGAACAATCAAAGGGCGGAATAAGTACCTACTGATTAAGACATGATGAGGAATAGGAGGAAGAGGAGGATGGTAAAAGGTAAAGGTAAAGGTGTCTCATAACCTAGTAGGGGAGCAAAGCAGCAGAGACCTCAGCTTCTCTAGGGGCCAGCATATTGAGGGCGGCGCCCATCTCCTCTCCTTCCTGCTTTACCTTCCCTCACCCTAAGGAGGGCAGGTACCCATTTACAGCTGGGTGAACTGGGGGGACTGTATTGAAGCCAAGGCGCACAAACGGTCATCCCATTCCAACTGGTAACCACGTCGACGCTGCTTAACTTTGACTGGGGGTAAAGCGAGAGCTTACCACTTTGATGATAATGACAACAAAAGATAATAATGATGAAAAAGGTGACGATAATGATGACGACAGATGACGAAAAGTGAAAACAGTTGTGGTTATTTCCTGGTGTCCCAAACAACAGGTTCTGTTAAGAAATCATTTTTTTCTGCAACAGTGCCAAAAGAATAGTAGTAGGCAGGATACCCATTCATATAAAAACACAATACAGTATCCTCGGATGAGACTATAAACCGAGGCCCGTGTGCCGCAGAGCATCTTGCGCACATGTTAAATTCTGTTCCACTTTTGTAAGAGTAGGGCATTGTGTGCGGTGGGAAAGATGGCATTTACAAAACTGCATACCACAGGGGCTGGAATGTGAAAAAAAACGCACATGAGTACTTATTCCATTATCCTCGATATAAAGAATGAATAAATACATCAATAATAAATAAGTAAATAAATGAATAATGAATAAATAAATAAAAGGGGGAAACATATCCGTGCAGCAATGAAGGCTGTTTTTTTAAAGTGGGTGGCGCTGCTCTTTGTGGTGACGGCCTGGTTTTTCCCTGGGAAAGCAGCCCATTTCATGGCAGGAAATATGTCCGACTGAAAATGGTTGCAAATGGATTATGAGACTGGCTCACGGAGTATACTAATTTTGTGGATTTTGCATACACTGTTATCAAATTATGATAACACTGAGAGATGTGACTATTATGAAATTTGGAACCTAACCGCAGTATGATATGCACAAAAACAAATACGAACTCTTTGATATCTCAAACATGATAAATTCATGTGGGTTACACAAGCAAGCATAGCTAAACGGTCGACAAGTACATATCAAACAGAACGAATCAATATCATAGATCCAGGCAACATTCTCTCCTTTAATTTTTTTTCTTAAATCGCATAATATGGACACTGATGCTTAAAAACACGCAAGCATGGGATGCATGCCCGCACCAACTAACACTCACACACACATCGGGGGGAAAGAAATTTGACTTGACTTTGTATGTGTCAAACTAAGTCGATGGGACGTTATTCGCAACAATAGATAATTTCAGATTCTGATTCTGATTCACAATCACACATACACACACACAACACACACACACCACACACCAACGACACACACAACCACTACCACCACCTCACACACAACACACATACACTACACACACACACAACACACACCACACACACACCACACACACACACACACACACACACACACACACACAAAAAAAAAACAAGCGGCAGCAGGATATAGGTCCAATGTCTCAAAGTGTGACATATTTATCGTGGGTCTATTCTGTCTGTCTCACTCTATGTGTCAGACTGATGGATGAATAGCAGGAGATGCTGTGCCATGCGCGACCTGTCTTACCTGCTTTTGAGAGGAACAATAAAACTCACACCTTTTCACCTCCTACCCCCCCCCTCTCTCTCTCTCCTCCTCACTGCCCCACACCCACTACACACACACACAACACACACACACACACACACACCACACACACACACACACCACACACTTGGATGAGACTTATAACACGAGGCCCCGTGTCTGCAGAAACGCAACCAAACAGACACCAACACACATGCCACACACGTTAAAATCCTCTTCACCGACATTCGTAAAGCTAGGCACATCGATGCGGTGGGAACAGATGACAATATTTACAAAAACTGCATACACACGGGGACGGATGAAAAAAAAGCACACGAGTGCTTATTCTGTTATCTTCGATATAGAAAGAATTAAATAAAAAAATAAATAAACTGCACGCAACACTTTGAAGAATTGAATACGCACGACACGCGTGCACAAAATGGTACAAATACATTCTGCTTGCACCAAACCTGCACATACAGAGCATCATATTGCTTTTTTTTTTTGTCTCTTTTTTGTGTTTGTTCCCCTTAGTAATGCGTTAAAAAACAACAAGCAACATCAATCGTTATCAAATGACCATCTGGAATATAAAATATGATTTTACTTTCATACAGATCATACATAATATCATATATACATACATAATAACATACACAACATCACACTTAAACATTAATACACACATTCTGCACACTACACTGACATACAACAACAACACACAGCACAGACAGACAACACACACACGACACACAACACACACACACCACACCACACACACACACACCACACCCACCACCCCACACCCCCCACCCCACACGCCCCCCCCCCCCCCCCCCCCCACCCACACCAACCATTCTCTGTCACCTCAAAATCCGTCTTTTTTCCCTTTTCTGCATTCATCTTCTTCCAGAGCTATCAATGTCATTCGTCAATCATTCCACTAGAGAACATTCATGGAGTCAGTCACCCACACTGCCATTGTTCTCAGTTTGGACAAGTCAGTTTGTGTTTTGGTTTTTGTTCCTCGGCTAGCTAGAGTTTCTAGGTTCAAGGATGGTGAGATTTGTGTATGCAGCCGTTTTTTTTGTCCATCGTAAAGATACACACCACAAGACACAACACCTTAGCAAAAAAACCATCTTGCAAGAACAGTCGAGGGCAAGAGAAGAAGAGGCCGCCAAAAAAAATCATGGGTTGACAACATCAAAGACTGGACGCCCAACCCCTGCAACACCTCCTACTAGCCACACACGGATCGTCGTGAAGCATGGAAAAAGATCTCTGTTGCTCTTCTCTCATGTCCCCCCCCTACGTCCTTTGGGACATGGGACTGAGTGAGTGAGTGAGTGAATAGATAGCCACATTCCGACATCGGGGGTATGCTGGGTGTTTGCATGTGCTGGTTATTTATTTTGTTTTTTAAAATTTTATTCTTGTATACATCGAGGATAATGGATATTAAGCACTCATGTGCTTTTTTTTTTTTTTTAAAACCTAGTCCCGTGAGTATGCAGTTTTGTAAATATTGTTGTCATCTGTTCCCACTGGCACACAATGGTCTGCCTACTCTCACGAAAAGCGGAACAGGATTTAACGTGTGCGCAAGATGTTCTGCATGTGTTTGCAACACAGGACCTCGGTTTATAGTCTCATCCAAAGGACTTTAAAGGGGGGAGTGGAGTCGGCACTGATGTTAATTCTAGAGGGAAAAAATCCTATTCGACGAGATTGGAACCCAAGTCAGCATTTTACGAGCACATCACACTGACCACTAGGCTATCACGCCTCTCCACCCCCCCTACCCTCGTGTGTGTGGTGTTGTGTGTGTGTGTGTGTGTGTGTGTGTTGTGTGTGTTGTGTGTGTGTGTGTGTGTGTGTGTGTGTGTGTGTATGTGTGTGTGTGTGTGTGTGTTTATTTATTATTTATTTTATTCTTTTATATCGAGGATAAAGGGATAAGCACTCATTTGCTTTTTTTGCATCCAATCCCCGTGTGTATGCAGTTGTGTAAATATTGTCATCTGTTCCCACCGGCACACAATGGCCTACTCTTACGAAAAGCGGAACAGGATTTAACGTGTGAGCAAGATGTTTGGTGTGTGTGTGTGTGTGTGTGTGTGTGTGTGTGTGTTGTGTGTGTGTGTGTGTGGCATATTCATGTGTTGTGTTATTGTTCATGTGTGTGTTGTGTTCATGTTCATGTGTGTGCGCGCGCGTGTGTGCAGGGGTGTGTGCGCAGTGTGTGTGTGTGTGTGTGTGTGTGTGTGTGTGTGTGTGTGTGTGCATATTCATGTGTTGTGTTCTTGTTCATGTGTGCGTTGTGTTCATGTTCATGTGTGTGCGCGCGCGTGTGTGCAGGGGTGTGTGCGCACGTGTGTGTGTGTGTGTGTGTGTGTGTGTGTGTGTGTGTGTGTGTGTGCGTGTGCATATTCATGTGTTGTGTTCTTGTTCATGTGTGTGTTGTGTTCATGTTCATGTGTGTGCGCGCGCGTGTGTGCAGGGGTGTGTGCGCACGTGTGTGTGTGTGTGTGCGCGCGCGGTCAAGCAGGCACTCAGGTATGAAGATGAGTGGTCAAGGTGAGAGGGGCAGTAGTGTGTAGGTCAGGTCAGGCAGGACAGCAGGGGCAGGTGTGAAAGGTATGGAGAGGGGTGGAGTGGAGTGGAGGGGAGGGGGGGAGGGGAGTGGGGAGGGAGTGGACAGGACAGGACAGTTCCCTTCATCTGTCTGTCATTGTCTCTACTGCCTTCCATTCTCATTTGGTGTGGCTATGTACACACACACATACACACACTCACTTATACACGTACACATACATACACAACACAACATACCACTCACTTATATACCACAACACACTACACACATACACAGACACACGCACACATGCGCACGCGCATGACACACACACACACACACACAGCAGGCGCGCGCGGCACACACACACAACACACACAGACACCACACGAGAGAGACAGACGAGAGACAGACGAGAGGAGAGAGAGGAGAGAGAGAGGAGAGAGAAGAGGAGAGAGAGAGACAGAGAGACAGACAGACAGACAGAAGACAGACGAAGATAGACAGACAGAAGAAGACAGACAGACAGACAGACAGACAGACAGAGGAGACAGACAGAGAGGAGAAGAAGATGAGAAGAGACGAGAGACGAGAGAGAGAGAGAGGAGAGAGAGAGAGAGAGAGAGAGAGAGAGAGAGGAGAGAGAGAGAGAGAGAGAGGAGGCAGGCAGGCAGGCAGGCAGGCAGACAGACAGACAGACAGATAGAGAGACGGAGAGACAGACAGACAGACAGACAGACATATAGACAGAGAGAGAATTCCTGTGCAAAAGCAACAAAATTCCAGAATCAGATCTTGGATTTTGTTTATGAAAAGTAGACAGTTGTAGACGTGGGGAAAAAAAAACCGACGTTACACTACCATGACTTCTCTCTAACAATAAATATGTGGTCTGGAGGTAAGGCACCTGCCTAGAAAGCGAAAGTTTGGGTTTGATCCTCGTTTGTGCCAGAATTTTTTCCGCCATCCTCTAGACCATGAGTGGTGGTCTGGGTCTTTTGTCTGGATAAGACGAGAAACCAAAGTCCCGTACGCAACACGCATTCAGCGCACGTAAAAGAACCCACGGCAACAAAAGAAAGACTTGTTCCTGGCAAAATTATTATGGTTAGAAATAAGCCACTCGGATAGGGAATAAAATACACATGCAGATAGGAAAAAAAGTAATTGGTGGCACTGCTGTCTTGTGGCTGGAGACACATTCTCCCCAGGGAGAGCAGCCCAAATTTTATGGAGAGACATCTGCCATCACTTACCGTGGTATACAAATAAGTAAAGGTAAAGGCGCCCCAATGTGGTCATTGGGGAGCAAGATGTCAGACCTCAGCTTCTCCAGGGGCCAGCATATTGAGGGCGGCGCCCATCTCGTCCCCCTCGATGCCTTACCTTCCCTGATCCTAAATGGGGCAGGTACCCATTAACAGCTGGGTGAGTGAGCTTGGGGACTGTACTGAAGCTAAGGAGCGTAAACAGTCGCCCATCCACTTGGTAACCACGCTCGATGCTGCTTAGCCATAGCTTGGAGAAAGCGAGTGTTCTGACCACTGAGCTATCCCGTTCCCTTTCTTCAGAGTTGTGATTAATAGCGAAAGAATCCAGGAATTTCCTCAAAATATGAATGTGTGTCCAGTCATTTATATTGTTCTGTATTGATTCATCTTACATGTGTGATAATTATGTTAAACTTGTAAAAATACTGAATAAAATGTAACCTGATTTTACAAAAAGGGTCTTAAGGTATGAATGAATTGGTCAAATTGAGTTGTTACATTTTCTGAAATCTACAGATCTTTACCTTTCTTTTGATGTATGGTTGTTGTTGTTGTTGTTGTTGTTGTTGTTGTTATGCGTTCCCCAGCTTAACACTCTGGGGGGTCACCCACAAAATGTGCACTCTTGACTCAACTCATCCCAACTGGGAATCACAGTGTGAGATTGAAATTGCACACTGAATGAAAAGTTTGCCCGTGTGACTGTTTTCAAGTACCTCGCAATTAAGCAGCGATACTTCGACTTCAGAAGAGATGTATGGTTCATCATGCTACCTCTGAAACTGACAAAAGTTAAAATTAAGGGTGTTTGAAATGATGTTGAATTTTTTTTTTATTTGGTATCTCCATACAAATGACGCATAATTATCATCTCTTTTCTCTCCCTCACAAAATCTCCATACTATATCACGACTCTCTTACCAACAATGTATTCCAAGGAAACTTAACCCCCTTTTACCTCCGCAGTCTCTTATCAGGACAGACCGACCACTCGGCCCTAGGCGAGCTGGCAGTGACCAGGCGGGGTTGTGCACCTGAGTTATTTATGGGGGAGGTGCCACGGGTGACACCTCATTCACACCTGTCTGCCCCCGTACCTGGAGTCAGGCGTCAAAACTGACTTACTGCCCCTTGCCCCAGACATAACTCATCAGAGAGAGAGAGAGAGAGAGAGGAGAGGAGAGAGAGAGAGAGAGAGAGAGAGGAGAGAGAGAGAGAGAGAGAGATAGAGAGAGAGGAGAGAGAGAGAGAGGAAGGGGGGGGGGAGGGGAGAAGGTGGAGGGGGAAGGAGGGGTGGGGTGGGTGGGGTGGGGAGGTTGGAGGATGGGAGGTGGGGGGGTCCTTACAGTCTTGATATTGTTGTTGGCCAACGAGTGATGACTCAAAGGCTTATCTGACTGAAGAGGGGAGGGAGGGTTAGGTAGGGGACTGATGAGAATAATGGGTTCTAAAACTTTCTGACAGTGAATGAACGAGGTACCGTTAAGTATAGAATGACAGAGCATAGCATGGGAAGGAGAGGGAGAGGAAGAGAGAGAGAGAGAGAGAGAGAGAGAGAGAGAGAGAGAGAGAGAGAGAGAGAGAGAGAGAGGAGAGAGAGAGAGAGAGAGAGAGAGAGAGAGAGAGAGAGAGAGAGAGAGAGAGAGAGATAGAAGCTACCAATTTTTCCTATTTTTCACCTCATTAAAAACCAAAAAGAACAACAACAAAGTTACGATACACGCAGCCAAAGCTACACAGAGAGAGAGAGAGAGAGAGAGAGAGAGAGAGAGAGAGAGAGGAGAGAGAGAGAGAGAGAGAGAGAGAGAGAGAGAGAGAGAGAGAGAGAGCACACACACACACACACACACACACCACACACACACACACACACACACACACACACACACACACACACACAGACAAAGAGAGACAGAGAGAGAAGGAGGGAGAGAGAGAAGGAGGGAGGGAGGGGTATTAAAAGCTAAATCGAATGATGCTAGTGGTACAGCAGTGTCATAGATCTGTTTGAACATTTTACAGATTTACCGTTTTCTGAAAAGAAATTGTGTACTATGACAAAAAGAGTTCATCTCTTTGAGAAAACATGCGTGTTGATATTGGCAATACTATTTCGTTTCTGTCATCGTTTATACTTTGTACAGATGAGACTTTTTATGATGGTTTTTGCAAAATCATGTTACATGAAATTCAATAAACTAGTTTTTAGCTTTAGAATTAAACAACTTTTTTATTGGGGTGTTTTGGCTTTTTATCCGAAAGGAAAGACACCATAATCCAATCCATTTGGAGTAACAGCAAGAGTAATGTGTGTGCCAACACCAAACAACATAAAATATGTGAATTAGCCGCTTAAAAAACATGTCATCATCACAAAAAACAGTCCTTTTTAAATTGAATCTTTGATAAATCATTTTCAAAATGATGAAGTTGTAACGGGTTACCTGCACTTGTTATCTTCCACTATCATTTTCCAAAATTAAAACAAAACAATTCTTTTGACACAAAAGTATTATTGATACATTAAAGGTGTTATTTCTTGTCTCTCTGCCTTTATATTTGTCAAAAGTTACGAAAAAATATATATACTTGCATATTAATACTGCATAATTAATTATAACTATGAAGTCAGAAAAAGAAGAATAGGATCAACTCAGAGAAAAAAGAATCAAGAACTGAACGATGTCCAAAGCTTCTGAATAACGGCTGGAGTCCAATAAAAAAAATTATGCGGTCGTAGGGGAGTGAGGTGTCAGAGACCTCAGCTTCCCTAGGCGCCAGCATGTGATACGATAGGATTCAGGCAAAGGTACAGGTAAAGGTGTCCCATAATCTATGTGGTCGTAGGGGAGCAAGCCATCAGAGACTCAGCTTCTCTAGGCGCCAGCATATTGAGGGTGGCCCATCTCCTCTCCCTCGCTGCTTACCTTCCTTGACCCTAAAGAGGGCGGTACCCATTTACAGCTGGGTGAACTGGGGGGGACTGTGTACTGTAGCCAAAGCGCACAAACGGTCACCCATCCACTTGGTAACCACGCTTAATGCTGCTTAACATTGACTGGGGGGAAAGGGAGTGCTCTGACTACTGAGCTATCAATTATTCTGAATAAACATCTGTTTAAGCCAAAACTCCGGGACGGAGTTAACAAGTGGTAAGAAAGACAAATGTCTACAACATTTGACAATCTTTTTTTTTTTAGTGTGAACTTACACATCGATATACCCCCCCCTTCCCTTCTCTCCCTCCTCCCCTTCACCACAAAAAAAAGAAGTTATGACTACCATTTTAACGTGGTAAGCGGAAATGCCACACCAGACGCAAAATGTGTGTCATCTAACACACCCCATTATCCCCCACTGGTCAATAAATCGTGTTACAGTCTCCGCCATTTTCTCATTGTCCGGGCTAAAGCCAAAACCACTGGCTCTTTTCCTAAACAGCGATTTTACATCTGCTTGGCCCATTATCCTTACAGCATTGGATCATGCGCTCCATTTCACTGCAGGTCAGGATGGGAGAGGGAGATATTCCATTCGCTTTCTTCCTTTTTCTTTTTTTTGTTTTTTTTGTTTTTTTTGCTGCTACTACTGTGCACTGTGTCGTCGTGGCTTGATTCTTGCTGCTGCTGCTGGCTGATGTGAAAGAGAGAGAGAGAGAGAGAGAGGAGAGGAGGAGAGAGAGGAGAGAGAGAGAGAGAGAGAGAGAGAGAGAGAGGAGAGAGAGAGAGAGAGAGAGAGAGAGAGATTCTTTTATCTCGAGGATAATAGAATAAGCACTCATGTGCTTTTTTACATCCAGTCCCGTGCGTATGCAGTTTTGTAAATCTTGTCATCTGCTCCCACCGGCACACGATGGCCTACTCTTGCGAAAAGCGGAACAGGGTTTAACGTGTGCGCAAGATGTTCTGCGTGCGTTCGCACATGGGGCCTCGGTTTATATCTCATCCGAAGGATTTTGGGGGCAGAGTGGAGTCTGCAATTATGTTAACTCCAGAGGATGAAATATTCCCTCGAACGGAATCGAGCGAGAGAGAGAGAGAGAGAGAGAGAGAGAGAGAGAGAGAGAGAGAGAGAGAGAGAGAGAGAGAGAGAGAGAGAGACAGAGACAGAGACAGAGACAGAGACAGAGACAGAAGAGGACAGACAGAGACAGAGAGAAGGAACAGAGAGAGAGCGTACAAATTCACATGATTTTCTTCCTTTCTCTTTAAGCTTTTAGGAAAGAAAGACAAAGATGTGATCATAGATGACAACATTTTTTGGTGGCTCTTTTATACCTTCTACATCGCAGGGTTTTTAAGGTGAAGGGGTAAAAGGGAAAGGTGTCCCATAACCTATGTGGTCGTAGGAGAGCATGGCATCAGAGACCTCAGCTTCTCAAGGGGCCAGCATGTTGAGGGCAGCGCCCGTCTCCTCTCCTTCACTGATTTTCCTTCCCCGACTCTAAAGAGCGCAGGTTGCCATTAACAGCTGGGTGAATTGGGGGACTGTACTGAAGCCAAGGTGTGCAAACAGTCATCCATCCAACTGGTAACCACACGCAGTTGTACTTAATGTTAGCTTGGGGAAAGCGAGTGCTCTGACCACTGAGCTATGCCCTTGTACTTTAGGGTTCTGGCAACCATTCATAACTCTTTTTGATCTCATCCTACACAGCTGGAACCATGCACATTCTTTTTTTTCTTTCTTTTAATCATTTTTCATTTTACATTAATTGCATACCACTTTAAATGACGGCAGACTTCTCTGCCATGAAATTCAGGCTGCTCTCCCTGGAGAGAGCGTGTGACCTCAAGAGCACTGACACCCATTTGTTCTTTTCCTGGCTGCAAGTGTCTTTTGTTTCCTTACCAGAGTGGCTTTTTTCTACAGAATTATGTCAGGGACAACTCTTTTGTTGCCATGGTTCTTTTACATGCACTAAATAATATTGTGTAACATATGGAACCTCGGTTTATTGACTCATCCGAAAGACTAGCACCCAGACCACCACTCCTGGTCTAATGGCTGGTGGGAAAAGTTTCGGGCCGAAATGGGGTTCAAACCACTTCAAAACTTCTGACCCTGACTTTTTACTTTCTAGGCAGGCGCCTTACCTCTAGAGCAGTGCAACCCATTATATTTTTCTTTTACTGTCTGCAGCAGCCCTTATCGTTCAAGTTTTCAAAGATCAGATTAGACTGATGTTTTATTACAAGTAACATAATCAATAACAACAAACAAACAAAACAGATACCTAACAAACCAAACAAAAATAAAACAAAAACACATACAAACAAACCCCCAAACAAACAAAGAAAAAAAAACACCAAAAAAACCCTTTAGCTGTTTAGCTATTGCATCTATCAAAATCTTTCAGCTTTTCTTGTCATTGTGGGAATAATTATCTGTGTTAAGGGGGCAGAGTGCAGCAGTGTTTCAGCCCTGCAGAGCAGCTGTAACATCTCTGCCATTTAACACGCACCATTATGCACGTTGTTGTGCCAAATCCACTACACGGTTCTCCATGTTGTCCTGATCATCAGTCTGCCTGTCTGTCTAATGGCAAACCACTAACTCTGTTCCCAAACACTGATTTCACATCGGCTTCACCATGCTCTCTGTCTCTGTCTCTGCTCTCTTCTCTCTCTCTCTCTCTCTCTCTCTCTCTGTCTCTGTCTCCAGGCAGAATGAAATCATGCGAGTCATTTCACTGCAGGCAGTGACAAGAGAGATGCTTTTTTCAGATTCTTTCTTTTTTGATTTTTTGTTTTTGGTTTGTTGTTACTGTTAATTTTTTTTGCCACTGGACTTTGTGTGTGTGTGTGTGTGTGTGTGTGTGTGTGTGTGTGTGTGTGTGTGTGTGTGTGTGTGTGTGTGCGTGCATGCGTGCGTGCGTGTGTGTGTATGTGTGTGAGAGAGACAGAGATAGAGAGTGTTTGTGTGTATGTGTGTGTGTGTGTTTTACAAGTGACCCATTGATTTTTTTTCATGGAGAAAATTGTTTTCTTCTGTTTTTAATTGAAAGTCTTGTTCACATGTATCAGTTCGTGGGCTTTGTGTGCATGCCTATGTGTTGCATTCTGCACATCTGTCTTTCACTCTCTGATAGCCCCAACCTACTCAAAAATGTGTTGAATATTGAATTGATTTTAAATCAGCAAAGATCCAGACCTGACTGAAAATTTAGCATGGCCATGTTTGTCTGAAGTCGAATAGCAGGTGCCTAAAAGGTGGGCCAAAACAGTTGCATACACAAAATCTCACCTGTGGTAAACTTCAGAGTTCTAGCCAAGGAACAACGACAAAAAAAAGCATGGCCTGGCCATGAAATGCAGAAGTAGAAATCGGTGAATCAGATATAATTTGAGTGAATGATTATATGTTGTTATTGTTGCTGCTGTTGTGCGTTCCCCAGCGTAACGGTCTGGGGTAACTCAGAATGTGCATCCTGACTCACTCACCCCACCTGGGAATCACTGTGAGATTGAAATTGCCACACTGAGTGAGAAGTTTGCATTGTATGATTGTTTTCAAGTACCTCGCCATAATATAGGCAGCTATACTCCTACTTCAGGATATTATTTCTCCTTTAAAGGAGAGTACAGGTTGTTATGTTAAGAGCTTATCATGACTGAAGGCAAAATCTCAACCACAACATTTTACAACATAACAACATTTTAGTGTAGGCTTTGGCAATTAGCTGACATCAATAAGTGACACGGCTTTTGGCCTGGGCCCATATAATATGTATCTATCCGAAAGGAAAGTTGGGCAGAGTGGAAAATGATTAAGAAAAGCCTCAAAAACAACAGTTAACGACCACCACCCTGAGTGGTCCAAAATCTCCATTGATAAAAATTCTCACCAAAAAAACCCCAAACCCTTGTTACCTTGTTTTACAGCAATACCTCCCATGACTACCCCATGGAGAGACTGTTTCAGCTTGATTAACACAAAACTGAAGATTACCGTTAAAAGGCCTGTTGTGATCTGAAGATTTCAATCCCACAACCATTTTCCTACCCTGCAGTCCCAGATCGAATCTCCCAGGAGAAGACTGAACTGTGCACTTGTCAAGCGCGTAAAAAGGAAACTAAGCAATGGCTGCCGTTTGTCCGCACTGCGCAGGCGCGTCTCTCTCGTACCGGAAGTCGTGTAGAAGGTAGCGGAAGTCGCCGAGAAGCGGGAGGGGAGGGGGGAACAATGGCGCTGGATGCAGAGAGGCCGGGACCACGTCAGAGGTCCTCCACCCTTCACCACCCCACCCCACCCCACCCCGCGGCGACAAGCAGAGTTGGAAGAGACCTGTCTGGTGTAGGAGTTTGAGGGGTGGGTGGGGTAGGGAGCACAGGAGATGGTTGTGGGGGCATCAAAAGACTGGCTAAGGTTGGCTGGGGCCCCCCCGGAAATTGGCGAGCATTACTTCTCATTTTTCGCCGGCTCTGCCACCAGCGGTAGGGCAGGAAGTGCATGGTCATTTGTAGGAGCGCTTTTTACATATGTTCATTACCTCAGAAATTTGATTGTTAAATCGATACCATCACATTAGCCTAGCTGCCGAGCTGCCGAGCTCTCTCGCTCTCTCTAGGTTGAGGGAGGTTGTGTGTGTAAGTGTGTGTTGTGTGTGTGTGTGTGTGTGTGTGTGTGTGTGTGTGAGTGTGTTTGCGTGTGTGTCTGTGTGTGTATGTGTGTGTGAGGGGGGGACGGAGGGTTCTAGGCAGGTAATATTGATGTCCCCAACACCAATAAACCTTCCTCAGAGGCTTTCGGCTTGTCGGGAACTTCGGGCAGACTCAAGCTAGCCGTGGGGCGTGCATTTTAGCTGAGGGCGAAGCTTGTCAAGTGTCTAATTATTTGGTTA
>CM060325.1:16852922-16855422 GCA_030674155.1 Stramonita haemastoma | reverse complement strand
ATAGTGTGTTAATGATATTGCGTGGGTGGGTTGGGTATGTAGGTGTTGGTATGTAGGTATGTATTGTGTATGATTATGTAGTATGTATGTATGTTGTATGTATGTGTATGTATGTATGTATGTATGTATGTATGTATGTTTGTTGTATGTATGTATGTATGTATGTATGTATGTATGTGTATGTGTATGTAGTATGTATGTATGTATGTATGTATGTATGTATGTATGTATGTATGATGTATGTATGTATGTATGTATGTATGTATGTATGGTATGTATGTGTATGTATGTATGTATGTATGTATGTTGTATGTATGTTAATGTATGTATGTATGTATTAGTACGTATGTATGTATGTATGTATGTATGTATGTATGTATGTAGTTGTATGTATGTATGTATGTATGTATGTATGTATGTATGTATGTATGTATGTATGTATGCATGTGTTTTTATATATATATATGTATATATATACACACACACATATGCATACACGCATACATACATATGCATACATACATATATGTGTATATATATGTATATATAACATCCTCCATCATATATCTCTCTATATATATGATATATACGATTTATATATATATATATATATGTATATATATATATATATATATAATTTTATGTGTGTGTGTGTGTGGATAAATAACCAGGACACCCCCTCCCACCGGCCAAAACACTTATTTTACAACAAACAACACACATAGGAGGAAGGGAAAAAGAAAGACAAAAAGATAAACAAACAGACTTGAACAAACAAAATAAGAGACTTAATTAACAGACGCTCACACAGACAGACACAAACATCCAGACGGACAAACAGATGTTACGATTGACAGAAACAGACAGATAAAGCAACAAACAGAGACAGAGATGAGAAGCAAGTAGTCCTCTTGACAAGAGACATAGAGAGCAGTAGATTAATGGCCCATTTTCAGTTAAAGCTCGTTCCCAGTTGAAAGCAAGTGCTGAAGCAAACACGAGAGCTACATACCTCAGTTCAAAAACTTGCAACCAACGACAAAGAGCCTACGAACAAGTGCCGTTCCTAACGTCGCCGGTTTGGGATGGGGTGGGGGTTGGAGAATGGGGGGGGGGGGGTGGGGGTGGCTGGGGGGGGGAGGGGGCGGGGGGGGGGGGGGGGTAGGGATCGTTGAACGGGATGAAGTGATCAGACATTAAAAAAAAATTCTTTTTATAAGTGCGGAAAAAATCCTCTGGTAGAGAAAAGCAGTCAAACCAAACCCCTCCCCCCCCCCCAAACCCCACCCCCCCCCAACCCCCCCCCCCAAACAACAACAACAACAACAACAAAAACAAACAAAAATAACTACAAACACATGTACAGAAACATTATTGGAGATCAAAACAAAGGAAAACAAATAAATTAAAAAAATCAACAGTGGGGAGATGTACTGTACATGAAATGAAATTGAGATACAGAGACCGAATTGATTCTCTCTGTCTCTGTCTGTCTGTCTGTCTGTCTGTCTTGTCTGTCTGTGTCTGTCTCTGTCTGTCTGTCTGTCTGTCTGTCTGTCTGTCCGTCTGTCCCGTCTGTCTGTCTGTCTGTCTGTCTGTCTGTCTGTCTGTCTGTCTGTCCTGTCTGTCTGTCTGTCTCTCTCTCTCTCTCCTCCTCTCTTCTCTCCTCTCTCTCTCTCTCTCTCCCCTCTCTCTCTCTCTCTCTCTCTCTCTCTCTCTCTCTCATCTCTCTCTCTCTTTTTTGCAAGGGCCGGATAAGAAAAAAAGTATGTCAATACTTATCTGTTACCCTTGGAATAAAGAATCAATAAATCAAAATAATCTCTCTCTCTCTCACAGACATACAAACAGAAACACACAAACACACACACATTCCCCAGCCTATAAAGTATTTTCTAGTTACTTTTTTTTTTACCCAGAGCGCACAAGTTGAACGTGTGGATAATCCACTTAAGACAAGAAAGCCACATAACGACGATGCATAGGTACTGTTCAGAAGACTTTTGGCACCAAACCGCTACAATATCTGATGGTATAGTGCACTTAAGTGGTCAGGGCAGGGACATTGTCAGTGTATCAGGTAAAAGGTAAAGGTGTTCCATAACCTATGCGGTCGAAGGGGAGCGAGGCATCACAGACCTCAGCTTCTCCAGGGGCCAACATATTGAGGGTGGCGCCCATCTCCTCTCCCTCGCTGCTTTACCTTCCCTGACCCTAAAGGAGGGCAGGTACCCTTTGACAGCTGGGTGAACTGGGAGACTGTACTGAAGCCAAGGTGCACAAAACGGTCACCCATCCAATTGGTAACCACGGTCCATGCTGCTTTAACCTTGGCTTGGGGGAAAAGCGAGTGCTATGACCACTGAGTTATCCCGTCCCCTCATTTTTAAAAAATGTATTTAAAGAAAATTATTTATTCTTTTATATCTAGGTATAATGGAATAAGTACTCGTGTTTTTTTTTAATTTTTTTTTTTTTTACATCCGTCCCCATGTGTATG
>CM060325.1:16808785-16845322 GCA_030674155.1 Stramonita haemastoma | reverse complement strand
CCACACACACACACACACACACACACACACAGAGTGGGCATGCGCAACAACAAAAATACACAGAAAACGGACAGAAAAAATATACACAGATAGACAAGCAGAAAGACAGTCAGACAGACAGACAGACAGACAGACAGAGCACCAAACGGAGAGACAGAGAAAAAGGTAACAACATTCAAGATGGCAACGACAGATGGTGGCATGAGGAGCAGGCAAGTGCACACTCACTCACTCACTCTGCCTTCTTTTCTCTCTTTGTTTCTTCTCCTACACCTTCTCCTTCTTCTGGGTACTTCTAATTATCCCTCCCTCCCCCCCCCTTACTTTGAAAATCGGGTTTGATGATTAAACTTTTTGTTATTATTTTTATTATTCTTTTCGTCTCTCTAAAGTCTTGGTTGACTTGGAGGACTTACAAGCAGACTGCTGCGTTCATCGTAGAGACTGGAGGAGCTGTTCACCTGAGGAACGCAAAAAAGGAAAAGAAATTTTCTGTAACATAAGGTGTGCGCGCGCGCGCGCGCGCGTGTGTGTGTGTGTGTGTGTGTGTGTGGCGTGCGTGCGTGCGTGCGTGCGTTTGCTGTTTTTAACTTTCCGTGGCAAGTCATTCCTCTCAAGACTAAAAGTAGTCTTCCCATCGTTTCCTCTGTCTGTCTCTTCGTCTCTCTCTCTCTCTCTTTATACTGTTCCCTCTGGGACAACGATATTGGCCAGTCTAGATGTAGGCTACGTGTGACGTGCCCCTACCACTTCAGTTTAAAGACATTTCTAATACCATCTTGCAAACCACACAGACCGGGTGGGAAGGCAGGACATTGATTTGACAGAGGAAGAGATGGGTGGACAGCATGACTGAATGGACCCTAGGCCGCTGTGCTGAGACCAAAGATAGTACGCCCTCAGTAGGGCGTACTATCTTTGCTAAGACCCAGCAATTGGCACTCAGCGGCTTCTGATAGAACGGAGTTTTGACCACTCTTATTGAGGGGACTAGCGTAGTGTAGTGTAGTGTAGTGTAGTGTAGTGTAGTGTAGTGTAGTGTAGTGTAGTGTAGTGTAGTGTAGTGTAGTGTAGTGTAGTGTAGTGTGGTGTGGTGTGGTGTGGTGTGGCGTGGTGTGGTGTGGTGTGGTGTAGTGTGGTGTAGTAGTATAGTGTACTGTAGTGTAGAGTAGTATGGTGAAGTGTGGTGTGGTGTGGTGTGGTGTGATGTGACGTGATGTGACGTGATGTGGGGTGGTGAGGTGTGGTGTGGTGTGGTGTGGCGTGGCGTGGTGTGGTGTGGTGTGGTGTGGTGTGGTGTGGTGTGGTGTGGTGTGATGTGATGTGACATGATGTGGTGTGGTGAGGTGTGGTGTGGTGTGGCGTGGCGTGGTGTGGTGTGGTGTGGTGTGGTGTGATGTGGTGTGGTGAGGTGTGGTGTGGTGTGGTGTGGTGTGATGTGATGTGACGTGATGTGGTGTGGTGTGGTGTGATGTGATGTGGTGTGGTGTGGTGAGGTGTGGTGTGGTGTGGCGTGGTGTGATGTGATGTGACGTGATGTGGTGTGGTGTGGTGTGGCGTGGCGTGGTGTGGTGTGGTGTGGTGTGGTGTAGTGTAGTACGCTGTAGTATACTGTAGTGTAGTGTAGTGTAGTGCAGTGCAGTATAGTGTAGTGTAGTGTAGTACAGTGCAGTGCAGTGCAGTGTAGTGTAGTGTAGTGTAGTGTAGTGTAGTGTAGTGTAGTGTAGTGTAGTGTAGTGTAGTGTAGTGTAGTGTAGTGCAGTGCAGTGCAGTACAGTACAGTATAGTGCAGTGCAGTGCTGTGCACTGTATGTGAAAAACAAATGGAAACACGAATGTGGATGCACACCAAAAAAACCCAACTGCACAAGTATTCAGAAAAAAATATACATATATACGCAGAATGTTGGCAGATAAGTGTGTGTGCACACACACTCACACGCTCACGAACGTGTGCGTGTGTGCAAGCGAAGGCTTATCAGTTTTACAGATCTTCTCTCTCTCTCTCTCTCTCTCTCTCTCTCTCTCTCTCTCTCTCTCTCTCTCTCTCTCTCTCTCTCTCTCTCTCTCTCTCTCTCTCCCACACACACACACACACACACAAACACACACACACACACACTCACACACACTCACACACACACACACACACACACACACACTCACACACACACACACACTCACACAACACACACACACACACACACACACACACACACACACACACACACACACACACACACCTATCGGCACGCGCGCCCGCACACATGCAGACATAAAAAGACACACCACACGTGAGCTAGCACACAGACACAAAATTGCTTTCATCCCTCACTCCCGCCCCCCCTCCCCCCTCGTCTCCCCTACCTACCCCACCCCCAGTCCTGACGTCTTCACCTCTCTCTCTCTCTCTCTCTCTCTCTCTCTCTCTCTCTCTCTCTCTCTCTCTCTCTCTCTCTCTCTCTCTCTCTCTCTCTCTCCTTGTCCTTCCTCAAACCCCTCCTGTTACTCGCTGACAAAAATTCCCAGGCATGCCTGCCTCAAATCCACATAACTTAACAAACAAGCATCAAACCCACATATTGGAAGCACACAATATCATCCCCAAACCAAAAGAGACAAACCCTCCCCCCAAAAAAACACAACAGCTTACAAAACGACCTCCCGAGGTAGGCTATACGCATGTTCTTGCTTACATTACGTCTGTTTAATTAGCCCCTGGGACATTTCACGGCTGCAGATCAAAGAAACGATGATGATGGCATGCGACCGTTGAGGGCTTAACGCTCCGCCTTGGACCCCATCCCTTCTGGGCCTAGATTGTCCGAACGCCATTCTTGGTCACGCATCCAATATACAGGTTTGTGTTTTTTTTATGGCAGGTGTGAATTCTGCCTTTGAAAAATTAATTTTCTTGTGAGGGGTTTTTCCAGTTTATATGTTATTGGTGTGCCTTGTGCTATTGGAAATGGTTGACGCATCTGACCGTTTGAGAAATAGATAAAAACGAGACATAAAAACTATTATTAGAATGATTTGCCGGTTGGTCAGGGTTTAGTGGTTATGTTTATTATTAGTGTGCTTGATTCCTTGCTGAAAGATTGTGGGCTTGAATACTAAAGGGCAAATTTTACTGTGGGATTGTTGTTGTTATTTTATTATTATTATTATTATCATTATCATTATCATCATCATCATCATTATCATTATCATTATTATTATTATTATTATTATTATTATTATTATCATTATTATTATCCTCATCATCATCAACAACAACTTCATCGCCGTCATTATCATCAGCGCTTTGATTTGTTGATAGTGCTACATAAATTCCGTTTTTTATTTATTTTTTATTATTATTATTATTATTATTATTATTATTATTATTATTATTATTATTATTATTATTATTATTATCATCATCATCAGCATCAGCATCATCATCATCGTCATTATTATTATTATTATTATTATTATTATTATTATTATTATTATTATTATTATTATTATTATCATCATTTTCATTTTCATTATCACCGTTCTTCTTCACATTATCATCATTATTATTGTTATTATTTTTTATATTATTATTATTATAAATTCGGGCTGCTCTCCCCGGGAAGAGCGGTGTCGCCACAAGAGCAGCGCCACCCACTTTTTTAAAACTCTTCCTATCTGGATTGTGTTTATTTGTCTCCCTATCAATGTGGGTTTTTCTTCACATCCTCTTTTTCTTCAGTGAATGGCAACCAATGGACTGCAAGCTATAAAAATTGTGCGCAATGAGAGAAAAAAAACTGCTACATCTCTCATCTCCCCCATTTCGTGCACGAGTTCTTGGAGAACTGCTCTGGGAGCTTTCAGGGTCTAACTTAACCAAGCTGAGCCCATCCCTCTGCTGGATAGGGCCTATGTAACTATTCATTTAATCTTTTTATGCCACCATATGTCACTGCAGATTTATCTGCGTGAAATTCGGGCTGCTCTCCCCGGGGAGAGCGCGTCGCCACAAGTGCAGCGCCTATCCATTTTTTTCCTGTCTGCAATTGTATTTGTTTCCCTATCAGAGTGGCTTTTTTTAAACTGAATTTTGCCAGGGGCAACCCTCTTGTTGTCATGGGTTCTTTTACGTGTGCTAAATAATGATGTGTAATACACGGGACCTCGGTGTTTATCGTCTCATCCGAAAGACTAGCACCCAGACCACCACTCATGATCTAATGGATGGGGGAAAAGTTTGGGGCCCAAACCACCGATCGTAACTCATCATTAACTATGAGGTATTTGATTTTCATAGTGAATCTTTTGTCTGCCTTTACACAATGGAACTAAGGCACTGACATATCAGCACTTTCAGAATGATGATCCGGGAGATTATCTAAAATTTAGCTTTTTAACTCAGTCAGTGCCACTGCCGTGATTCAAACCATGACTTCAGTGATCTACAGCATGGACGTCAAATACTCAAATACACTCAGCTACAAATTCAGAAACAACGACAGCTTTCGGAAGTGATATATATTTTTTCTCTTTCTTTCTTTTTTATATATAGCGCACAGTATACATAACATGTAACTAATTATTTTTTTTATTTTTTTTTAGAGGGGTGGCTTGATGAAAAAGAGCACTGTACTGCTCCTTAAAGTACCCTCTCAAAATAAAAGTTTGACTTGACTTGACTTGGCTGGACTTGACCCATATTAACGCGCCAAATTAGCAAACAACATGACACAAAGTCGTAGAATCAGAGTACAAAGGAAAGAATATAAAATAACAATCGACAGACGAATGAATGGATCAGAAGGCAAATCAAAGATGAACCAACCCAACCCACTCCACCCTTCTTAAACACCTTTGTCCTTCTTAACCACCTTCACACCGGGTTTCTCCGGGCTTCGTCTTTCAAAGAATCAATATATCATTTCTATCTAGTTCCACGGCTAGAGCTCCGAGGTTTACCAATGGTAAGATTTTTTGCGTATGCGACTGTTTTTTTAATTTGTCATCTGCTTGCGTATGCGACTGTTTTCTTTATTTGTCATCCGTTCCTACAATGGCCTACTCTTCCGAAATGTTCAATAAAAACCCTCAATAAAACTCTTCGTATTCATATTCGCGTTTTCTCTCTTTCACAGTCTCTCTCTGAATCTCTGTCTGTCTCACTGTGTCTGTCTGTGTGTGTCTCTGTCTGTCTGTCTGTCTGTCTGTCTGTCTGTCTGTCTGTCTCTCTCTCTCTCTCTCTCTCTCTCTCTTGCCCTTGATCTCACGTGCATCCGAGTGGATAAACACATTTCTTTGCGTTGCTCACACCTTGCACATCCCCCCCTCCCCCCAACACCCCCCTCCCCCGCGGGACCCACCCTGATACCATCACCACCACACCACCAAAGTCATCACCCCCACCTTACAAAAGCTATGCCCACCACAATCACCAGTTCAAACAAACCCCATCCATCGATCAGGTTGTGTGTGTGTGTGTGTGTGTGTGTGTGTGTGTGTGTGTGTGTGTGTGTGTGTGTGTGTGTGTGTGTGTGTGTGTGTGTGTGCGTGCGTGTGTGTGTATGTGAGTGTGCGTGTGGCACTCTCTCTCTCTCTCTCTCTCTCTCTCTCTCTCTCTCTCTCTCTCTCTCTCTCTCTCTCTCTCTCTCTCTCTCTCTCTCCCCCTCCCTATTGGAGAGAGACCTTGCAACCAGCTAGCAGACTTAACTTGCTCACACACACAAACACACACACACACACACAGACAACACACACACACACACCAGGGATCGGAAGAGTCCTTTCCACTCGTGAGTATGCCTGCCTCCCTTCCACACACCCCCACCCCCCTCCCCCTCCTCCTCCTCTCTTTACCAAACCAACACACCTCACCCGTCAGCCACCTCTACCTGAATTACCGGAAATTCAATTTACCGTGATTTTAGAGCTCCCTTTAATTTTTTTTTCTTTCTTTCTTTTTTTTTTCTCTCCCAGCCTAACTGCAATACTCTGGCTCTAACTGTCCCCCTCTCCTCCTCCTCTTCCTCCTCCTTCTCCTCCTCTTCCTCCTCCCCCTTCTCCATCTTCTCCTCCATTTCTGCCATGGGCCGTTTGCGCCAGAGGAAAAGACAAAGGGGCACGACTCCGGTGAGAGAAACGCACGAACGACAACTCACGCGAGATGGCTCTTGGAAGAGCGACCGACGACGGGCAGCCACCATTAAAGAAAAGCCAGAGACAAGCGGTAGGAGAGGTGAATAACATCAACATGCAGGAAGGTGGCGGGGGGGGGGGGGGGGGTTGGTAGGCAGAGGGCTGGAAAGGTTGGAAAAAAAAAGTTGAGGGGGAGACACAGAGAGAGAGAGAGACAGACAGACAGAGACAGACAGACAGACAGTCAGACAGACAGACAGACAGACAGAGACAGACAGACAGAGAGAGAGAGAAGGTAGGGAGGGAGGGAGGGAGAGTGGGAGAGGGAGAGAACGCACGCGCACGCGCACACACAGGTAGGGAGAGGGGAGAGACAGAGACAGACAGAGAGGCAGAGAAACAGAGAGAGACAGACAGACAGAGAAGAAGGGAGGGGAAACGGACAGACAGATACAGTGACAGAGCGAGAGACAGAAAAAGGCAGTACCAAAAAAAACAACAACATAGAGGCAGAAACATGGGAAACAAGAGAGCCAGAGACAGAGCTGGAGACAGACAAACCAAGAGACAAACAAAGAGAGACAGAGACACAGAGAGAGACAGAGACAGACAGACAGACAGACAGACAGACAGAGGCCGGGGGTGAGGTGATGTATTCACCGGTAGGCTAGCGAGCTATTCTTCGGGTGGATCGATTCTTATAGCGTGTCGAACAAGTCTTGGTCTGGCCCCTCTTAGGTTTCTTTGGTCAGGAAGACTGCAAGTGCGCTCGAATTAATTGAGGTAATTGAATTCCTTGTGGTTGTAAGGGTTTTTCAGGTAGAATGAAGAGAGAGAGAGAGATGGAGAGAGATTGAGAGAGAGATGAGGGGAGGAGAGAGAGAGAGAGAGAGAGAGAGAGAGAGAGAGAGAGAGAGAGAGAGAGAGAGAGAGAGAGAGAGAGAGAGAGAGAGAGAGAGAGAGAGAGAGAGAGAGAATGTTGCAACTTTGTGCGACATTTGATCGATCTCTATAGTGTGTCATATTCCAACAATGGCTCCCCAGAGATTTGCAGCCATCAAGACCCAGTGTTTTCTTTTCTTTCAGGAGTAAAATGAGTTGAAGCACTCTGCCCCTTCTCCGAGTACATTCGCACACGCAAGCACACGTTTAACACGCTATATGATTATTAACATACAATTAAAAACAACAAAAAACACCACACATTCTTGAAAACTCGTAGGCTAGGCCAAGAAAAATCAAAGCGACTGATCAATTTTATTTTATACATAATCTAACACGTTGCCCACAGAAATCACAAAGTTTGTTAACATAAGTTAGTCTTCTTAAAAGAAGTAGGAGGAAGAGACAAGACAAGACAAGACAAGACAAGACAAATTCTTTTATTCGAGGATAATAGATAAGCACTCATGTGCTTTTTTACATCCAGTCCCCGCCCTTTTCAGGGATAACATCAAGATAAAAAGATACTAAGTAAAACTATATGCAGTACCAAACAACATAAAGGAATAAGAACATTATATATAATAAGGTAATAAAAATGCACTCATTCAGAAGACAAAAGAGAGAGAGAGAGAGGGAGACAGACAGACAGACAGACATACAGACAGACAGATTAGTGTAATGATATATAGAAATACGAATGAAGCTGGTGAATTGTAATCCTGAAAGTAAAAGCGATGCAAATAGTTGATAAATTGGAATGTTTGTTCTTGGGTTGTTTTGTTTCAATCGTAAATATAACAACAAAAATAAATATTGCGAGGCATAAATTCTTGCCGTTCAAAGTATAGCAGAATTTTTAAAAAGTATATTGTGGATCTTTTTGTGGATCCAAATCTGTTATCCGTTCAAGCAGATAATAACAAATTAAGTGTTTCTTCTCGACACGAACAGGACATCTCTCGCTTTTTAAATCAAAGTTTCTGTGTTGATTTTAATCCGATCCAAACCCTGGAATTGCCTTTATTCAATCCCCCCCCTCCACCCCCCCCCCCCTCCAAAACAAAAGTTGATTATTAACAACATAGTATCGTACTATCGCTTCTCTTGTCTGCTTTGATGCTCATTCCATGGGCACATCATCATCACTGTTACTTTCATCATCATCATCTTCGTCGTCTTCGTCGTTACTATCATCATCATCGTCGTCGTCGTCGTTACCATCATCATCATCATCATCATCATTGTTACAATTATCATCACCGTTACAATCATCATCATCATCGTTACATTCATCATCATTGTTATTATCATCGTTACAATCATCATCATCGTTATTTTCATCGTTACAATCATCATCATCATCGTTATCATAACCATCATCATGATCATAATCATCATCATAGCTTTAAAATCATGGGGGTTTCTGGTGGCTTTGTAAGCTCGCTTGTCTTCTTGTATAGGATGAATATGAATACCACGAGGTTAAATAATGCATCTAGACTTTTTCAGTGCTTTATTTTTATTACATTTCTGACAATATTACAGTTATCATTGCTGCTGTCACCACTGAAAGCCGAATTCTGTTTTTGTCCCAACTCGACTTCAAGAGCGGAAGGAATGTTCAATGGGAGAAAACTCCTGTCTTCTTCCAGAGTAGCTTATGGCCTTCGTAGCCGACTACAGTATGGACAAGCTGGTGAGGTTGGGCTTTACATCTGCGTATATACAGTGTGTTTTTCTATGCTTATCGTGGACAGCGGATATTTACCATTTCTGGTCGAATATGTTACCCAAAAAATGGTGACGAAAAAGTCCCCACATGTTGCGCAAATTGGATATTGTTTTGCATGTCCATTTTGTAAAATATTGTTTCTACACATTATAATCATTTGACTTTATATAACAATTTTTATCATCAGATTGTTTCTTTAGGGGAACAACAACAACAAAAACAACAAATCGTATTGTTGTGTCCTGTGAATGAAAAGATGAAAAGAGATGATGAAACAGTAAGCACGTTTTGTAAGGTGATTAAATAAAAAAAAAAAAGAGTGACGAACAGGGACTCGCCTGATGACACAGTAGGGACAAAACGCCCCTGAACCATAACCTACAAATGATGACACAGCTTACCCCCGCAAGTTATTGGACGGTGGCTCACCATGTTTGACAAGCCATTCAGACAAGGATCAACTCCAGTTTCGACAAGGATCCCCAAACCCGCTAAAGCACCCCCACGGTCGAGTTCACATCAACATCTTTCTGTTTACAGATTCTTCTGCCTGACTCCCGTTACCACGGCCCGGGCTGTAAGCTCCCTGATTTCCCTGCAGACCGCCAGGGAAGAAGTGTTTTTTCATACAGCGCTGTCGAACCGTGAAGACGGGTGTTTAGTCGGGTATCAGATTTATTAGGGAGGTTTCGCACCTTGCCCTCGTAACGCACGGGGGTTCTCTATCCTGGCTTGGGGGGGTTATTGTGCTCTGCGGGGTGTCTGGCAAGAAAAGAGTTAAAGGGTCTGATTAAAGCTAGTGTGCTTCCATGTTCTGCGGCCCGCCTGATGGCAATCGGCTGCAAGAGTTACAAGCCGCCGTGGCGCGGAGGAGGAGGAGGAAAATCGTCGTGGACGGTCCCTGACAGCGGTGGTAGAGCTGGGGAGCAATTACACTCAGTCCGGGTCCCTGCCTGCGGGCAGCTTTTCACAGCACTTAACACCCAGTTTGCAGTGGGAACAATTTTCCCATCAATTTAAACAGAAACTGTCATGGGCGCTGTGGAAATCTTTACTTCATTTGGCGCTGTAAATGCACCGCCGACGACAATAAAGCACTCCAGCCCCCCGTTTACAGGCCGCGAGCCCTAGGGAGCTTGGCGTATGCAAATGAAACTCGTCTGCCTTATCGTTTTCCCATCCGCTCAGGTGACAAGGGACATAATCGAGACAGAAGTGGAACGTGGTTTTTTTAACGGTTTACACGCCTGTGATCTAAAAGGAGCCACAAGCAACTGTCGCAACACGGGTTCCATTTGCTCACAAATGGACACCGCAGTGCACCGGTCACATGATCGCCCCCATCCCCACGTGACCTCGAGCGGGGGGAGATCGGATGGAAGAAGAGGTGTGAAGCAAACCATCTCCTCGTCTGGAGGCGGGTGGCGACCAGGACATTTGGCAGAGCTGCTGCTGCTGCTGCTGCTTCTCTCTCTCTCTCTCTCCTCTCTCTCCTCTCTCTCTCTCTCTCTCTCTCTCTCTCTCTCTCTCTCTCTCTCTCTCTCTCTCTCTCTCTCTCTCTCTCTCTCTCTCTCACCCCTGTCCCCTAAAAACCAGCCCCTATGCTGCGGCCAGTGTCTGGCCTCCCGGGGAATATTGGATTCGGACGGCAACTGGCTTAAAATGGGCCGTGGTTATCTGTTCGCGCCTGTACATGCGTTGAATGTCTGTCCCATTTTGGACCCCCCCCTCCCCTCTCCCCCCACGTCCTGACTGATACGTCTATCAGATGGGAAAGACCCCAAAAGGCCCGCCCATTGTAGGCTAATGGGGTTCCAGGCTCGACAGAACCCAGAGAACAATGCTGGTACAGACATGATAATCAACTGTTCCGGACAACATGCTTGTCTGCGTATCACCACGGATCTAATGGGTTTTGTGTTGTCCTCGAAGTTAACATTTTGAGATTAGAACCGCACTTATTTAATAACAGTGTTTATTAAACAAGGCCTTTTTTCCAGCACATAAAACTAATAGAAAACATCAAAATGTTCGTGTTGATCGTTCATACAAACGTTGTGGGATTAGGACCAAGAAAGAAAAAAGATTTTCTTCAAAGCTCTTCGACCGTAAAGAGGGATTGGGAAATTGTTCTGCCTGAGACTTGAATGATTTTCAATGGGCATGGCTGAAAATTTGAAGCCCTGGCACACCTTGACATTTTCCGGAATTAACTGAGCTTTAAAATGTAGCATTTGTTTTGCAGTTGATAAAAGTCGCTAGATTCAATTCAATGAGATTTTTTGCTCGATGAATATATTTGTAACACTTAAATCATATCCAGCTATTTCACATTGCCTCTTTTCTGCCCCAGGCCAAACGCTTTCAGTTATTGATGTCAGCTAATTGCCAAGGACTACATTAAAATGTTGTTATATTATAAAATGCTATGTTCAGATTGCCATGACAAGCTCTTAACATAACAACCTGCACTCTTCTTTAAATATAAAATCCTCTGAAGTCGGAGTATGGCTGCCTATATGGCAAGGTACTTAAAACGTCATACTGACAAACGTCTCATTCAGTGTGCAGTTTCAATCTCACGGCTATTTCCACGTTGGATGAATGAGTCAGAGTGCACATTCTAGGTTACCCCCAGAGCGTTAAGCTGTGAAAATCACAGCAACAACAACAACAATATTGCCTATTTTCAAATTTTACATAGACTAGTGAGGATTAATTACTGACAACTTCAATGTCTACACGAGTAAAATCGCCGGACTTTTTCAGTTTGGTATCATAGTCTGGGATACGTTGAAAAATTGCTGTCAACATCGCTTAAAGTCAGTAAGGACGTCGCAATATTCATGCATATCATTGGTGAATACTTAATTTTGAATCACTAAAATATTTGTAGGTAGTTTCTGGCATGCCTTACTTAGTATAGCTCAGCATTGACAGGGATTTTGTGGCTTGAATCCCAGCCTGTGAGGAAAGTAAAGGACTTTTCTATTCCTGCAGGTTATCCCATTGTAACAGTGATAGTTATCACCTTATGGCTGTGCCAATTTCCTAACTCCAACTTCAGGTCTTACACACATTCCAAAAATGATATCCCTTTTGGGTGTGATGTTTTGCAAAGTCATATTTTAGGCATATTCCGTTATTGCCAGTCTGGTGCCCGTGCCTTTATTATGAAAGAAAGTCTGCATACAATTACCAATAAAAACGAAACAAAAACCACGTAAAATGATCATCATCACGTGTTTGTCATCTTTTGAAATCATGGAGATGGGGAATTAGCAAAGGATGTAGTCTAATTGTTGTGACAACATCAGTTTCATATTTCTTAACATATCATTATCATTTTGTTAAGGAATCAGTGGAATCAATGGTAGGATTGTGCTGGAATAGATCGGTCCGACTCAGGTATGCATTTGACTCCAAAAAGGTACTCTTTTTTTTCTTTTTCTTTCAAACATCCTTCCCAAAAAACACTGAATATATTTTTCATAGTGTTATTCCCACCGCTAATTTGCCCTCTCTTTGTCTCTTCTCTCTATCAGAGAGTCTGAAAACCATTCAGCGATCACCTGGATGGAGTGGGAAAAAACAATCAAACAACCTTACTGTAAAGTGTAAAATAACTCATACTCGAAAAGAAAGATAAGATGTGGAACAGACGGCCCCAGATTTTCAGGCAGATGAATTTAAAAACAATAAGAATGTAAAATAACTGTAGGGGGTTTCAAGTACATAGCTGACTTGGTTATTAGATATTAACTTCACTCATGTTCAGCCGCAATTTTATGGCTTGATTTAAAGTATTGAAGAATATAAGCGGGTTTTTTCAAAACAAATAATCAGTACCAAAAATTGCTACACATAGTTTCGTGCGACCAAGGTCTGAAAAAAGTCTTTCTGATAAAAACAAGCATCAATTTTACCATCATATGATTATGTACTTGCCTAAAGGAGAACCGTGCAACTTTATTGCATTAAATGAATGATTCCTTATTCTTAAAAAGAATTATAAAACATAACATGCCAGTGCGCAGAGTGAGAGAACTTCAAACAACTAAACAGTCGACAGTAAAAACATGTACCACAGTATTACGCCACGGTCCACTTGCTCTCTATCTGGCACATCGATTCAAACAAGATTATAAAAAAAACTCTCGATATAATGACCCGTTTGATGAACAAAACACTACACTTGCAAAAGACTTTCAAGACTTTGACGCAGACTGCTAAGCCCCTCTTTGATTTCGACGATCAAACATATCACGACTGATGACACCACATCAGCATTACAGAGGGATTCAAAATTACACTTTTATCGCAAAACAAGAGGAGCGGACACAAAGGCACGCCAGTTAATCCGCCCGACATCAAGGATTTTGGGTCGATCCCAAATGCTTCAGGCCATGGATTTAAGTGAACAACATGAGCATGATTGGAGTCCATTCCAGTGCAGAGTTCTACAGCCTCTCATCTTTGCTTGAAACTGGCTTGTTACTTGTGTGAAAAAGTCCTTTGATCCCAATGGAGTCTCTTGATTTGAACAAAGCCGTGCGAATGCAGGTGTAACACACACACATGCACGCACGCACGCACGCACGCACACACACACATACACACACATGTACGCACACGCACGCACACCACACACGCACGCGCACACACACACACACACATACACACACTGTCTGTCTGTCTGTCTGTCTGTCTGTCTGTCTGTCTGTCTGTCTGTCTGTCTGTCTGTCTTCTGTCTGTCTTCTCTCTCTCTCTCTCTCTCTCTCTCCTCTCTCTCTCTCTCTCTCTCTCTCTCTCTCTCTCTCTCTCTCTCTCTCTCTCTCTCTCCAATTCAATACAGCCATGACCTGGCTGTTGAAATAATCATCCTAATTACCATCTTGTGCTGAAAGCTACCATGGTGATTAATCGTACAGTTATGTTGAAGGAAACGTAAAAGCTAAAACATTGGTATCTCTACTTGCTGTTCATCCATGAGGTAAAAGAAACTGCCACTGATTTATGCCAAAGCATTCTGTACTGATTGGACCGGCAAAATTACGTTGCTGAAAGGGATCTTAGAACTTGCACGCATCTTAAGGTGTTTAAAAAGGAAAGGTAAAGGTGTTCCATAACCTATGTGGTCGTAGGGGAGCGAGGCATCAAAGACCTAAGCTACTCCAGGGGCAGGTATATCGTGGGCGGCGCCCATCTCCTCTCCCTCGCTGCTTTACCTTCCCTGACCCTAAAGAGGGCAGATGCCCATTTACAGCTGGGTGAGCTGAGAGACTGCACTGAAGTCAAGGCCCGCAAACCGTCACCTATCTAATTGGTAACCACGCTCGATGCTGCTTACCACTGACTTAAAAAAGTGAGTGCTCTGACCACTGAGCTATCCCGTCCCAAAGAAGGTGTTTAGTCAGTACTGTAAGGTGTTTCATCAGGAAGCTTTAAGTTACTTAATAAAGTGCCAACACCTGAATTAAAATGCTGTTGTGCCTTTATGTGCTACAAAGGGGATTTCAGGCATCATGCCAAGCTTCTAGAATGACAACTGTCATTCTCCCTCCATTCAAGGAGAATAAAAATCGTCTGAAGTCGGATAATGGCTGTCGATAAGATGGGATAATCAAAACTTCCATACACACAATCTTTTTTTTTATCAAAATGTGGATGTGGGGGTTGTACAATGTTCCTAGCTCAGCCAGTGAGAGAAAGTACATGTTGTGGGTGACAACAGGGAGTTCAGCTTGGGAACGTTTGGCAACACTTGTGCAACTAAAACAAAGAAGTTCCATGTAGAGGAAATTATCCGCACGAAATTACATACGAAAACAAAAACATTGCATAAAACGGACATGGCTTAACGACATAATTACAACCATTTTATCCACCTGTAGTAACTATGCTCCTAAGACGGCAGAATCCTGAACACTATTTCAGATGCTGGAGAATCTAATTTTTTATGTTGAAAAACATGGAAGGCGGGATAGCGTAGTGGTTAGAGTGTTGCGCTCGTGATCTGACGCACTGGGGTCAAGCCACCACCTTGGCACCAATTCGAGGGAATTTTGCCCCTGGAGTTAAAATAAAATACTGACTCCGCTTCCCCGAAAGTCCTTCGAATGAGACTGTAAACCGAGATCCCATTTGCAAACGGACGCAGAACATCTTACGAACAAGCTAAAAACTCGTTCCGCCTATCGAAAGAATAGGCTATTTCGCGCCAGCAGGAACGGATGATTTTTTTTCCAAAAAACATAGGTGTCGTGTTTAAACACCTTTCCCGAAATCGGAATTCAGCTACCTTAATGGTGTGTAAAAACGATCACATACGTAAACTCTCACCATTGGTGAAAGTCGGAGCTTTAGCCGAGGAACAAAAAAAAAGTTAACGAAAAAAAAAACCCAAAACAAATATCACTTGAAAGAGAGCCGAACACTGAAGCCAGGCCCCCCTTTGATTCCGCTGTTCAAACACAGCATGACTGATGACTCCACGTCGTGGTCACACAGAAGTTTCAATAGCAACGTAGCCAGCAAACAAGAGAAAAACGGACACACACACACAGAGATCAGTCGGGGTTTTCTAATCAATGCCGTCAGATGATGGATTCAGGTAGACGTCTGACATGATCCTGATTAAACTCCAGCGTGGAGAATTCAGCTGTATTTCTCCAATCTCTGCACAAAACTGGCTTGTACGTGTCAAGAGACGTTCATTAATAAACGCTCTGAGAATCTAATCAGAGTTGCGTTAACTCTTCTTCTCACCACAAAACTATAATCATGGTAAACGTAATCTGGAATGTCCTAGTACCCCTTGAAGTCAATCTACAGAAGTTTCAGTGTACATCAAAAGGTCAGCAGATAGGACAGTCATCAGACAAAATATAACGTGCGCAGATCGTTGAGAAACATTCCTTGTTGTTTCTTGGTAGTTGGGTTAGGAAAAAACTCAAAATGCCCAATTGACAACCTTAGAATTTTACAAAGAGGGTTGTTAGCACGACATTTCGCACTACAAGCAAAACAAAAACAATCCATAGAATAATGGAGAAATAAAGTTTCCTCCCAATCCGCACACACCAAAAAGCGAACGAACAAACAACCAACCAAACAAACAACAAAACAAAAAAAACAAGCAAAAACAAACACAAAAAGGGAAACATCAGAGACTTGAAGCTGTGATTCAGTTATGCAACAAAGTAAGTTAAGAAAGCTAAGCAAAAGATCCCCCCAAAACAAAGATTTAGAAAATCAACATCATCTTCTTAACCCATCTTGTTGAACTATGTGACAAACAAACCGTTTACACACAAAGTCTTTAATACCCAAGAAAACCCGCTTTGAAAACCTACAGATGAAACGTGCCACTACTGATGATGTATATTAAAGAGACATGGAGCTTCAGAAGTGATGTAGCACTTGCGAACAAGAGAGAAAAAAATACATAAAGACAAACATCTTTGTTTCAGGTCATCAGGCTCGTGCCACATATGGATTCAACTGGAAAACATAACCCTGATTATGCTCCATTCTTCAGGATCTCTCTCTCTCTTCTTCTCTCTCGTCTTCTCTCTTCTTCTCTCTCTCTCTCTCTCTCTCTCCCTCTCTCTCTCTCTCTCTCTCTCCTCTCTCTCTCTCTCTCTCTCTCTCTCTCTCTCTCTCTCCCTCTCTCTCTCTCTCTCTCTCTCTCTCTCTCTCTCTCTCTCTGATAAACTGGGGTTTATTAAGAGAGGAAGAGGATGTAAAAGGCGGGAGGGCAATTATTTTTTAGCCCAGAGGAAAATATTCAGAATAAAGTGTTTGTATTGCTCTCTCTCTCCCTCTGTCTGTCTGTCTGTCTGTCTGTCTGTCTGTCTGTCTGTCTGTCTGTCTCTCTCTCTCTCTCTCTCTCTCTCTCTCCTCTCTCTCTCTCTCTCTCTCTCTCTCTCTCTCTCTGTGTCTCTGTGTCTCTGTGTCTGTCTGTCTGTCTGTCTGTCTGTCTGTCTGCTGCCTGCCTCTCTCTCTCTCTCTCTCTCTCTCCTCTCTCTCTCTCTCTCTCTCTCTCTCTCTCTCTCCTCCTCCTCTCTCTCTCTTCTCCTCCTCTTCCCTCCCTCCCTCCCTCAGTGTACTTCTCACATATTATTGGATACTGACGTAAATAAAAACGACAGTCAGGAAAATGAATAGAGAAACCAAAAACAAAAGACCCCCCCCCCATGCCCCCCCCCCACCCCCCCATGCCCCCCCCTCCCCCCCCCCCAGAAAAAAAGATCTGCGTGAGAAAAACCAAAACACACATTAAAAAAAAATAAACAAACACAAGAGTATATCAAAAAGCATGAGAACATTACTCCTTTCGTGACCCATTACACCGAATGAATAAAACCACCACCACCACGACCACCCAAAAAAGAAAAAAAAAAAAAAAAAAAAGAAAGAAAAAAGAAACAGTAACAGCTGAAGAGTAGAAGAAAAGACAGAAGAAAAAATAAACCCCAACAAAACCTAGACACAGACAATAATAATACCACTCTCCTCTCACTCAATCCCAGAGTGCAACGTTTAATCAGCTTGGCCGTTTGTGGAAAAGGGGTGGCCCTTACGTATTAATAAACATCAAAGCTTCGCCTGATTTGCCGTGGGTCTCAGTTGCATTCATCGGAGCCGTCAAATGATTGATGCCTTTTTTTCGGAGAGGGGTGTGTGGGTGTGGAGGGGGTAGGGGAAGATTTCTACGCTTTTTGGTACGAGTCTGTGAAGCTAGCACCGTTATGAATTATAGTTCCGCGGTCAACCAGTGCCGTTCGATCAGTTCGAACCCTTCGTGAGAAAGGGGTAGGTTTAAGGGGGTGGGGGTAGGGGGGGGGGGGACTGGGTGGTGACGGAGAAAGTTTGGGAAGGTAGGGGTGGGGAGGAGGGGGGATGGTAAGTGTTGTCAGAAGTTCGTGGGTAGAGATAGATCCTAGGGTAGGGGGGGGGGGGTGAAGCGAATCAGAGACCCTGCAGGTGGATACAATTTCTGTGGGTTTTTTTTTCATCAAGGTTGGATTTATGCTGAGGGTACTCTCTCTCTCTCCTCTCTCTCTCTCTCTCTCTCTCCTCTCTCTCCTCTCTCTCTCTCTCTCTCTCTCTCTCTCGTCATATATTCGCCAACTGTTTTTAATCGCAAGTCAAGCGCAGCAATCACACCAAAACCTAGAAAATCTTTGATTTATTGTCATGGTCCGACATTCCCACGGCAAAGTCAGCTCTCTCTCTCTCTCCTCTCTCTCTCTCTCTCTCTCTCTCTCTCTCTCTCCTCTCTCTCTCTCTCCTCTCTCTCTCTCTCTCTCTCTCTCTCTTGTATAAAATAGAGGGGAGAAAAACAAGTGCGGTAACCAGTTACAACTTAATTATCATCATATATATATGATTTTTGTTAAAGATACGAAGAAAATGATCACTACAAGATAAAAAAGTCATAAAAGGCAGCTTTTTAGGAATTACTGGGTAAGAACGAAACGCCTTTGGCCTGACCTGGCTCAAGTTTCGGACTCATGGTTGAGCATTCTTCAAAGGCCCCAGCGGTCACTGAAACCTCAATCACCCTCTTTGATAATGTACTAAAAAGGACGAACAGGAAATAAACTGAAAACAAAGAACCAGTAAATGTAGTGTTTTCCTACGGTCATCTACAACCAAAACTACCCAGAGGTACAATCAGAGTCCTGATAATTAAATATAGAAGACAGAGGAAAGAAAAAAATAAATCCTGTAAAAAGGGAAACAAGATTTTTCCCCTGTGGGTGCGCGCCAGTATAAATAGCACCTCTGTCTTCTGGAAATTTCAAAATCAGCAATCAACACCAAATGTCCCACATGGGGTGACCCAGGAGGATGTTAAGCCCTAGATATATGGAACTTTTGTGCTAGGAATTCACTCTTTGCTATCCCTCTCTTTGTTTCTGCTTGTTCCTTTTCTTTCTGTCACCTCCTTCTTATCTGTTTTCTGCCATCTTGGTCCATTCTCTTGCCTTTTTTTCAGAGAGACTTAAGGTAACCATTCTGTGTCACGTCAAAGTCGGATATGCTGGGCCTGACTTGCACAGGTGCCTAACGACGTACAACGCGTTTTTTACGACGACACGACACGACGACGACGACGACGACGACGACGACGACGAAGAAGAAGAAGAAGAAGAAGAAGAAGAAGAAGAAGAAGAAGAAGAAGAAGAAGGAAAGAAGAAGAAGAAGAAGGAGAAGAAAAGAGAAGAGAAGAAGAAGAAGAAGAAGAAGAAGAAGAAGAAGAGAAGAAGAAGAAGAAGAAGAAGAAGAAGAAGAAGAAGAAGAGGAGGAGGAGGAGGAGGAGGAGGAGGAGGAGGAGAAGAAAGAAGAAGAAGAAGGAAGAAGAAGAAGAAGAAGAGAAGAAGAAGAAGAAAGAAGAAGAAGAAGAAGAAGAAGAAAGAAGAAGAAAAGAAGAAGAAGAAGAAGAAGAAGAGAAGAAGAAGAGAAGAAGAGAAAGACGAGACACGAAGAGGAAGAGTTTTTTTTTTAAAAAAAGAAGAAGAGACTTTAGGGGGGTTTCCACAAGAGAAGTTATTGCGTGCAGAGCATTCCATCTAAGCTACACCATCGTTGCAAAGAAATTTCCCCACCAGATGCTTAACTAATGCATCGGAACCATGTGCACTGGAGGAAATGAAAAATATCACTAACGGGGGCGACACCCAACGTGATATTAAAAGTCCACCTGGCCACACACATACACCCAAACACACACACACACACACACACACACACACACACACACACACACACACACACACACACACACACACACACACACACACACACAACACACACACACACATACACACACACACGCCACACATAACACACACACACACTAATAATAACCCATAGCAGCAACCTTTTTTTCTTTTTCTTTGGGTCCCCCCCCCCTTTGCAATGTCAACCCCACATTCCCTCCGTCACACCCACCCCGTACCCGCCAACCCATGGCTCCACCCTTTCCTCGGCCAACTCTACCTGCTCCTCCCGGTTCCACCCTGATTCTATCATCACTCAAGCATTCAATTGGCCACTCAATAACACACACACACACACACACACACACACACAACATGCACACACACACACACACGCAAGCACGCACGCACACACACACACTCATACACACAAGAAAGC
This sequence comes from Stramonita haemastoma, assembly GCA_030674155.1. Taxonomy (NCBI): domain Eukaryota; kingdom Metazoa; phylum Mollusca; class Gastropoda; order Neogastropoda; family Muricidae; genus Stramonita; species Stramonita haemastoma. The sequence continues at coordinate 16,825,341 of CM060325.1, read as the reverse complement.
GCATACACACACACACGCGCGCACACAACACACACACACACACACACACACAAACACACACATACACACGCACACACACACACACACACACACACACACACACACAGATGACGCCTGCCCTTAGGGGGACACACACACACACTGACACACACAAGCACGCACACACACTGACACACACACACACACACACGCACACACACACACACACACACACACGCACACTTACGCACGCACGCACACACACAGAGGGACTGGGGAGCAAAAGGTAGCCTAACCGCGAACTTCTCCTCCCTAAGAATAGCCCCTGTATTTAATATCCAGGGGAGTCACCGAGTGCACACACCCTCACCACCATGTGTGTGGGTGGGAGGGTAGGGTGAGGGGTGAAAGTAGGGTGGGGATGGGGGTGGGGTGGGTTTGAGGGTCAAATCTCTCTCTGCTTCCGGAATGAAGTTTTCACAGAGGACGCTTGATATCTCGACAATGTATTTTTTAAAACTTATCTTTTGCCCACCTTTCAGTCCCTTCAATCTTCAAAATTACCACCAGTAAGATCCTCACTACTTTTTCCTCAACAGTAAGATCCATCTATGAATATATACACCTGCTATATACACCTTTGTGTCTAATATCACTTATTGTGAATAGACATTAAATTGAGTAACAACAACACCTGATATCTAAAAATTGTTGAAGTGGCAAAACAATTGTATCGCAATATCAGGTGGAAAGCCATGGGGGGGGGGGGGAGGGGTGTATCCAGTTTAATGGCTAGGTTTAGGGAAATATAGAAAGTTACTAGGAAGATATTTGATGAAGGGAGAGAGAAGGATTAAAACCCTGTGTGTGTGTCTGTGTCTGTGTGTCTGTGTGTCTGTGTGTCTATGTGTGTCTGTGTGTCTGTGTGTGCGCGCGCGCACTTGTGCATGAACTTGTTTGAGTGCATGAGACACACGCATATATGAGTCACCGAGTGCATTTACACTCAAGTGCATGTGTGGGTGTGTAGGGGCGAAGGAAGAAGAGGTTGGGGCGGGACTCAGGGTGAGGGTTGGGTAGAGGTTCAAATCCCTCCTTGCCACTGGAATAAGAGATGAAAACTAAATAAGAGATGGAAAGTAAGAGATGGAAAGTAAGAGATGAAAACTAAATATGAGATGAAAACTAAATCAGAGATGCAAGCTAATGAGATGGAAACTAAATAAGAGATGAAAGTTAAATGACAGATGGACACTAAATAAGACATGGATACTAAATAAGAGATGGACACTAAATCAAAGATGAAAACTAAATATAAGAGAGAGATGAAAACTAAAACTGTCTCAATATCGACTTTGCCCACCAACCAACCCGTCGGGCCATCTCTCGAATCATCAGTTTCTGTTTGTGTGCGTGCGTGTGTGCGTATGTGTGTGTGCACACGCACGCATACATACTTGCACATAGGCTTGTATGAGTGCATGCGTATACGAATTATGTGTGGACAGGTGTGCATACCTGGGTCACGAATTGTGTTAGTGGATGAATATGGGTGGGTGCGTGGGTAGATGCATATTATGGAATGTTCATTCAATTCAACGTCTTTTGACAAACAGTGATAGACTATTAGATGGGTTTTTTTTTCGTTCCGCAGTTTGCTTAAGGTCCGAGATTCACCAATGGTGAAATTTTACGTCATGCAACCGATTTTTTCCCCACCATAAAGGTAGCTGTATTCCGACTTCGAGGATATAGCTAGAAAAAGAATTTACCAATTTTGCAAAGACAGTCGGGTGGAATCTCCCTACTCTTTCCGATTTTCAACTGTCATGGGTTCTTTTCGCGTGCACAAGTCTGTAAGCACACGAATCCGACTGGTTCAGAGTCTCCTCCGGAAGACTTCACGTTCAGTTGAATTTTGTTGTTGTTGTTAAACTGGGAAGAAAAGGGCAAACCCGGGAATCGAACTCTGAGCCTAACTTTTTACTTGCCGGACCGATTAATGTCTTAACCATCCTGCCACCTTCCTACTTAAGATGGATGTGATATGATTTTGACCCTTTTCTGCTCTGTTCATTAATCTTTCTGGGAATTTTATGTGTGTCTCTAAGCCCTGCCGTCAAACAGCGCACCACCCCTCTTTTCCCAAACACGCGACAGGATTTTTCTTGCATTAATTTTTTTCTCAATATTTTCAACGTGTGTGTGGGTGTGGGTGTGGGTGTGGGTTTAGGTTGGGGTGTGTGTGTGTGTGTGTGTGTTGTGTGTGTGTGTGTGTGTGTGTGGTGTGTGTGTGTGTGTGTGTGTGTTTGTGTCTGTGCGTGTGTCTGTGTCTGTGTGTCTGTGTCTGTATGTGTGTGCGTGCATATGTGTGTGTGCGTATGTGTGTGCACGCATGTGTGTGCGTGTGTGTGCGCGCGTTCGTGTATGTGTGCGCGCGCGCACGCATAAGAGAGAAATAGAGAGGAAGAGAGAGAGGGGGGATGTGGTGCTGTGCGTCCCCACTAATGAATCAATGTATCTGCAACTTTCAGATACCACTTCATTAAGAAAGAAGAAGAAAAAACACCGCTAACAAGTGAATGACTGGGGCAGCCAACGAACCACCAAGCAGCTTACTAACCCTTTTAACCACCAGCCAACGCGTGAACGAAACAATGTAATGAGAAAGACAAAGACCAGGTATGACGATCAGAATGGGCTTCTCTTCCTGTCGGAGGATCTCGGTGCAATAGGCTCATAACGAATAGGCTGTAGATCAGTTCCCTTTTCAATTTCAAAAGAAACCATTAGACAACTGTTAGTTACTCTTTCAATCAAACGTTTAAGAAGAAGAAAAATAAAGACAAAAGTGATATACGATTTCAAGCAACACTCGGCAAAAAAAAAAAATCTCCGATTTGGAATGCATTTTTAAGACCAGGCGGAAGGGAGTGAGGGGTAGAGGGGATAAAGGAGGCGTTGTTTCTAAAGGAGGACAAAACTGAATGCGGCTCCCATTATCGCACACAAAAATTAACGCGTTTCACATTATTGCAGACTTTTCACGCCATCACCATCAGCAACTGTTGTAAATCCTTGCTCCCTTAATGTCCTTCCGCTATTCGAGGTCTTTGAGTACAGAAGGTTACCTGCTTTTTCCGTTCTAAAACACACACACACGCACGCACGCGAGCGCGCACACACACACTCATTCACACATCTACACAGACATTAACATTAACACTAACACACTCACTAACACACACACACACACAGACACACACACACTCACTCACACACACACACATACACACACACATACACACACACACACACACACACACACACACACACACACACACACACACACACACACACACACACACACACACACATCCTGATAATCAGCAGCGACAAGAAGCAATCACAAATTTCTACGTGGGATCATCAGCCATAACAAGGAATTTTCTATTCACAGAATGCTTTTCGTTACAAACTATTCTTCCCCGTCTGAGCAACTGTTGTTTCATTTTGAAACTAGAGAATTTTTGTTTTTACCCGGCTTTTGCTCTGGAGGGTGCAGAGATGTTGGCGCGGGTAGGAGGGCTGGGGAGGAGGGGGGGGGTAGATCAACTGCAGGGTTGTAGGATTGTATGGAGCTTTGAGTTGCATGAATGCTTCGACCTGTGCTACAGAACAGGGTATGGTACCCTGGCAACATTGAATCGAGAAAAAACCCTCGTGAAATAAAAGGATGAATTTGATGTCCCTTCGGCCGCTCTTTTAACGAGTACACCAAACTTTCTACTTCTTTTACTAGTTTGATATGTTACTTTGCAATCGCCTGCTCACTCGTTATTAGAGTACTGTCTGGCTTTAATTTAGCTGTGGGTTATGGTAGAAGAGTTATAAAACAAATGAAAGACGGACGCCAAAGCCAAGCGATTAAGACAGTTCGACTTCATTCCCATGGATCCCCGAAGTCGTGAGTTCGAATCCCAGCGGAGTGTGGTGAATTAAGGGTGGGGATTTTTACGATCTTCCAGGTCATCTTCAAGTGCAGACCTGCTATTGCCATTAATTAATCCCATTCGGGTGTAAGCACATGCAGAAGATCATGATCCTCTACTACGAAAGATCCTCTACTACCACAAATTTTATTTAAAAAATTATTCTAATGCACTCATACCCCCACCACACACACACATGCACGCGCACACACACACACGCACGCGCGCGCGCGCGCGCACACACACACACACACACACACACACACACACACACACAGAGCTACCTCTACTACCACTTCGACCAAAACAACATTTATTCTAATGCACTCAACTTCCCCTTATCTCCCCCCCACCCACCCATCAACTCACCCACCCACCCACCCTCCCCATCTTTCCTCCACCCCGATCAAATCAGACGAATGAAAGCAGACGACATCCGACTGACAGATAGAAGACAACTGCCCCAGCAGAAGACAGAGCCAAGGAGGGAGGAGAGAAGGGAGAGGAGGGGGGGGGGGGGGGAGAGAGAGATGCGAGGAACTGTCGCCAGGCCAAATGAAAGTAGCAGCAGCAGTGTCGACGGCGGCAGCGGCGGCAAATGAAATGAAATAAAGGCCCTGATTTAGGGTCCGCTTTAATTAAACTCAGTCTGCTGAATGCAGATGCGAGCGTGGCGAAGGACAAGATGCAACGGAGACAGACCGACAGACCTCTTCTGGGGAGGGGGGAGAAGCCGAGCTGTCGCCAAGATGTGACTGACACAAACGGCTATTTTCCACATCAGAGCACAGCTGTGCAAAAGAGAAGGTACCCCGGGTAACAAGGACTGTGGAGAAACACAGCACAAAAAAGGGGGAGGGGGGGGGGGTCAATGCCGCCTGTGATTCGTTTTATTATGTTGTTTTGTTGTTGTTGTTTTTTTACCATCCTAGGCTATGAAGTCAGATAGATTTGTTTTCATTCTGCGGTTTATTTGGGATTTTTTTTTTGGTTAGGTTGGTTGGGGGTATTTTGTTGGGGCTTTTTGTTTGTTGTTTTTTAGCTTTTGTTTCGTTTTTTGTTTGATGAGGTAACAGCCCTGTGGTCGGTTAGGCTATAAACCAATATGACTGGATTGGGTTTGTTGATGTTGCTTTTGAGTTTTTTTTGGTTCGTTTGTTGTTGTTTTTGTTGTTGTTGGGGTTTCTCTTTTTAGGGGGAGTGGGCGGGAGGTGGAGAGAAGAGAAACGTTAGTTTTTTATATTTAAATCGTGTACACCTTCTTGTGCTTAAGACATGGTAATTCTTTCAGGAATGCCTGGTGCCTCAAAGTAACAACTATGGTTTTTGTTTCCACACACTCTGTTGAATTACTGCCACAACTTAGAAAACACCTGAATCAAAACTGATCGTTCATTATACTGATGGGATAACTACTTCGAAAGATTATTGTGTAATTGCAACCACACATTTCAAATTTCTTAATGTGAGATAACTTCAGGAAAAAGATGTGTAAAAACTAGTAACCTAGACAGAGCATACTTTATTACAATATGGTATTAAAAATCAGAATATTTACACCATAGACCGACAACAAAAACCACGTAAAATCGCAGATAGAATCATGCTATGCGTAAAAAAACAACAACGAAGTACAAAGATATAACCCAAGGGATTAAGCAGAACAAGCTGAACACAAAAAAGATGAAACACAAACTTCCTGTGTATACTCGTGCAGAGTCAGACTCGGCAGTTTTCTAGAAGTGCTGAAGACATGATGATGTAACTCAAAGGGCGGGGACTGGATGTAAAAAAAATCACGTGGCTACTTATTCATTATCCTCGAAATAAAAGAATTTGATATGATTTGAAGACATACAAATACTTTTAACAAAACGGGACATGTTAGGGTTATTTTCTACAAAACTTTCGGCTATTTCAAGCTTTCGAGCAAATAAAACCAAAAACAAAACAAAAAAACAAAGAAAAGAAAAACTAACACTAAACCACAAAAAAATAACATGAGAAGATCTAACAACAAGAACAGTACAAAAGTAAGTAAGCAAAGAAACATAAACATTGAAGGTAGCCTTTTCTCACGAAGCACACACGCAAGCGCACTGGATGGAAAGCATGGATGACCTTTGGATGTACGGATTTCTCTTCTCTATCAGTCACACACACACACACACACACACACACACACACACACACACACACACACACACACACACACACACACAAACACGAACACGAACACACACACACACACACACACACACACACCTTTTTGAGCACACATTAAAACCTATTCTGTTTTTCGTAAGAGTAGGCTATTGTGTGTGCCGGTGGGAACGGATGACAAAATTTACAAATTTAAAACAGCATACACACGGGGATTAAATGTTAAAAAAAACACCACAGGAGTGCTTTTTCTATTACCCTCGAACTAAAAGAATAAATAGATAAATAAATAAGTCTGCATGTCACTTTCACACGGCTAGCTTTTTCAGTTTTTCACGAGCAAAATCTTTCACGTGCACAACAGCTATAAAAAAAAAAGAAGAAGAAGAAAAACTTGACCCACTTTCTATGCCAGACACAACGTCTGCAACTTACTGCAGAGATCTCTATTGTACAAACTACTGTAGCGTTTTGTGATTATGCGCTATGCAAAACACGTGTGTGTGTGTGTGTGTGTGTGTGTGTGTGTGTGTGTGTGTGTGTGTGTGTGTGTGTGTGTGTGTGTGTGTGATGAAGGTGAAATTTGTATTTCCAGGTGGTACACTGAATAAGCACTGCTTTTGCTTCTTTTCATCAAGCCATCCAGGTGTGAATGTGTATATGTGCGCGAGAAACTACATCACACACACATACTAACACACACACACACACGCGCACGCACGCACGCACGCACACGCACAAAGCACACGAGTGCTTATCCCATTACCCTCGAGATAAAAGAATCAAATAAAAATAAAATAAATAAACACACACACACACACTAAGTTTAACACTGACACTAACACAAATACTGACAAAACGAAAATGGTTCGGTACTCACCAGCTGTCTTGCTCCATTTTCAAACAGTTTCGTCTTTGACTTGCACCACAAATAAAGTCACAACATGAAGACTGGCAGACATTGTCTCTCCACAGCACAAACCACTGTGCACCAACATCCATCCACGTCATCCAAAAAAACCCAGGATCATACCTTCTCCACCCGTCCAAACATAGGTAACAACTCATTCTTGTAGCACGGCATGTGTAAAACTAAAAAATATTCGGATTGTGCGTAAATCCAACACTAAAAACTGAATGATACGACATGATCTGGCGCCAGCACACGACTCCCACTTCTAGTCTGCAGCATTTTGTCATTTCAATATTCTTCATTTACAGCAGAGCACTGAATTAATCACGAAAATTCAAGGCAGTTCTTGTAATAAAAGTTGACACACCAGGCACGAGCTTGTCAAAAGGGCTACCGTCTGCTAATTTGTCACAACAAAGACCTTCTGAAAACTAACAGTCGTCTGCGACCAGTGGCACCATTTTTTATGATTTTACCATACAGAAAAGTCAAAGCAAGGGAGACAATTGTTTAGAAACGGTTTGAAATTGGGAAGATCTTTACTTTATTCTTAAAGTTTGTAATTGTTTTGTTGATCCGAGGCTGTTAGCACATGTGTACACAATAATCATGCAACGACATGTCGTACCAATTAAAAAACAACAACCAATGCTTATAAACATAAGGAACATAGAGCAAGTGACACGCAATGGTGCACGTGAGAGCAAGCGACGCGTACATTCCTGCATATTAATTAACAAAAGAGTGTCACCACACACACACACACACAACACACACACACACACACACACACACACACACACACACACACACACACACACACACACACGTACGTGATATTCTTTACACGATGTGAACGATAAGCGCAGAGCATGTTTATTTTCAGTTTTTTTGGTGTATTTTTGGTTTTGTTTGGTTTATGATTCTTTGTTTTTGTTTTCGTTTTTCTTTTTTAAACTGTTTTTGTGCTGGGATAGGGTTGGAGATTTTTGTTGTTGATTTTGTTTTGTTTTTGTTGATTTGTTTTGTTTGGGGTTTTTTTTTTGGGGGGGGGGTACTTTTTTGTTGTATTGTTGGGGTAGGGGGGTTGGGGGCTATGTTGAGGTGAGGGTGCGGGTAGTAGAAAAGAGCACCGTTAAGTTTTTTGTTTTTCTGTACTTTTAGGTATGTTTTGTAATTATTCTTTTTTTCCAACCAGAAGAGGGCAGGGGGTGGGGGTTGGAGGAATAAGGATGATGGGCAGTGTGTGTGTGTGTGTGTGTGTGTGTGTGTGTGTGTGTGTGTGTGTGTGTGTGTGTGTGTGTGTGTGTGTGTGTGTGTGTGTGTGTGTGTGTGTGTGTGTGTGGTGTGTGTGTGGTGTGTGTGTGTGTGTGTGTGTGTGTGTGTGTGTGTGTGTGTGTGTGTGTGTGTGTGTGTGTTTGAGTGCGTGTTTTGCTGCAGTTTCATTGTTATTGTAATGGTTGTTGTTGAGCTCTGGTTGTTTCGCCGATTTTTTGCTGTTCTTAGTGCTATTGTTGGTGCTGGTTATTATTAGTTGACTGAACGGTGATTTGCTTTCTTTCTTCCTTTTTATTTTTGCTTGTGTGTGTATATGTGTGTGTGTGCGTGCGTGTGTGCGTGCGTGTGCGTGCATTACGTACTTGAGTGTAAAATTAGTTGTTTTTTTCTTTTGTTTGCTTTGCTTCTTTGTCTTTGTTTCGATGTTATATCGTTGTTGACTTTTTGTTTTCTTGTTGATATAATTTTTATTTTTAAAAGAAAGGAAGAAGAGTTTTAGCACAAATGCTCCTTAATCACAGGAAAATACCCAAATGAACACGTCAGTGTTAATTAAATGATTTTGCTTACATCCAGAAAGACAGGAGCACAAAAAATGTATAGCCCGTGACTTCTCTGTCACCTATCATTTCACATAGACTAGCCTACAGGCTGCTTGCTGTAGACTGATTGTGGACCTGCGTGCCCACTGGTGGAAAATACCGAAATTATCAATATGAATCATGTTGTTTGACTTTCTTCAGCTTTTCAGCCCAAAGAACAGTTGTCATGATTGTTTACAGCTTTATTATTGCTGTTGCTTTCATTGTTGTTAATGTTGTTATCATCATCATTATCATCATCATCATCATCATTGATATCTTTTTTTAGTAGCAGCAACAGCAGCAGCAGCAGCAGTAGTAGTAGTAGTAGTAGTAGTAGTAGTAGTAGTAGTAGTAGTAGTAGTAGTTAGCAGTAGCAGTAGCAGTAGCAGTAGCAGTAGTATCATTTATACCATTATCAACATCATCATCGACGTCATCGTCGTCGTTGTTGTTGTTATTGTTGTTATTATCATTGTTATTGTTATCGTGCGTTGTCGTCATCATCATCATCATCGTCATAGTCGTTGTCATCGTCGCCATTGTTGTTGTTGCTGATATTGTTTTGTTGCTCTTTTCCAACATCCTTTTCTATTTATTTTGTGTTGAACTCGGAGCTTTCAAGGCCCCCCAAAATCCCAAACAAAACCAGTCATCTCAAAGTCCTAGTAGAGAGAAAACCTAAGGTTTGAACCACTGTACAGAGGCATTTCTCCCGTCGTGTCAGTGTCAGTCAGTCACCTCGCTCTCTTCCAGCAGCTGTGGGTAACTGCAAAGGCTTCTGCAGCTCTTGTACTCATTTCTGTCTTCCTAAAAAGCCTACCTCACATCTCATCCGCCATCGTCCTGGCTGGGGAGTGGGGGTGGGGGTTGCGGGATAGCTTGGTGGTCAAATCGCTGCACATTGCGCTCGTGATCTTTTAACCCAGGTTTGAATCCCGTTCAAAGGGATTTTACCCCCGGAAATGTTAACATCTGTGCCGACTACACTCCTCCCCTAAAGTCCTTAGGATGAGACTATAAACTGATGTCTCATGTGTAAGCCCATGCAGGACACCTTGCGCACACGTTAAAACCTGTCCTGCTTTTCGGAAGAACTGTATGCAGGTGGAAACAGATGACAAAATTTACAAAACTGCATACACACATGGACTGTATGTAAACAAGCACATCATTCCATTATTCTCGAAATAAAAGAATAGAACAGAGTAGAAGTAAAAATCGTCTTTGACTAGCGTCTCTTTTTCACTCTTTTGCCAATGGCTGATGTTGTAGACATTTACGATCCTATGGAGATGTTCTTTGATTTGAGACTACTTGACAGGACCGTCTTCTACGTTCTTTTGTTGTTGGTGGTTCTGGTTTTCGTGATACATCCCAGTCAGGCCCAGCACATCTGACTTCGGCTTGAAGTAATACTAACACATGAGTGAATTGAAAGTGGATGATACTTAATTGCATTGGGTCCAGAGTGCACATAGCTTTGAATATATGAGCTGGCTCATGTGTGAAAAATTCTACATTCATTTTTGATAACGTGCCTATGATAGAAGCAGAGGACAGACTGATGCAGTGGGAAAAGAATTGTTCTTAGAATCTGGATAGTTCTGATGTCATGGGTTTGTGTTTCCCCTGAGCTGTCTGTGGCGAACATTTATGCCCTGCAGAAAATATTGATTCTGACTCCATTTTCAAGACAAGTGTTTTAGGTGAGACAATAAATCAAGGCCCTGTATGCGTAAATATGCGTAACCTTTGGTGCACACATTACTCTGTGTGTGTGTGTGTGTGTGTGTGTGTGTGTGTGTGTGTGTGTGTGTGTGTGTGTGTGCGTGCGTGCGTGCGTGTGTGTGTGTTTGTGTGTGTGTGTGCGCGCGCATCACATTCTTGTTTCCATGTTGCTATATGCGTATTTATGCATACAGTTTTGTGCACACGTTTCTGTGTGCGTGTTTGCGCATAGCATGTTGTGCATACGTTAAAAAGATATTCTGTGCAAAAATAGATCAGGGACGGGATAGCTCAGTGGTTAGAGCACTCGCTTTCCCACAGCCAACGTTAAGCAGCATTGAGCGTGGTTACCAAGTGGATGGGTAACCGTTTGCATGCCTTGGCTTCACTACAGTCCCCCAGTTAACCCAGCTGTCAATGGGTACCTACCTACCCTCTTTAGGGTAAGGGAAGGTAAAGCAGCGGGGAAGAGGAGATGGGCACCATCCTCAATATGCTAGCCTCTGGAGAAGCTGAGGTCTCTGACGCCTTGCTCTCCTATGACATAGGTTATGGGACGGACACCTTTGCCTTACCTTTTAGATTAGTTATGAATGATGGCATGGATGAAGCAAATATATCCAGCATGCAACCTGCTTGGGCTAGTCATCCATGCGCAATTTGTCAGTAGTCTGCACAAACTCCTTCAAGTGTAACACATATTCACTTCATTTAACCAACATCTCCGAAGTTGGAATGTGGCTACTACCTTCTTTGCAGACAAAAATGAAGGCATAGGCCTACACAAAATCTCACAAATGGCAAATCTCAAATCTCTAGCTGAAGAACGAAAAAAATAGCATTTAAACAACAATTTCTTCAGACTGCCATCAACATTAAATATTTTTATTCCCCCGAGTCTGAATACAAGCATGAAAAATGACCCTGTATCCATTCCTAATTCAAACTCCAGCCATGCTTTTAGAAGAAAAAAAAATCATCTTCATTGTCGGATCCTGTGCTAGTTCATATTCAGCCTTAGTGCTGCAATAGCTAAAATAAAAAATAAAATAAAATAAAAAATGAGGAGGAAGAGCAGGAGGAGGTGGTGGAAGAAAGGAAGAAACTCAGAAGCAGCAGCAGCACCAGGGGCGGTGGGGGTGCCAGAAAGCGGGGTGGGGGCCAGCAGAAAGGGAGGGAAAGACGTTGGGATGGGATGGAGGGAGACAGGGGTACATGTCAGCCAGGCTGAAGCTTTTAGCCAAATTAAATATTGGACGTCCACCGCCGCTTCTCCCCCCAGCCATTGAGGCGTATTTTCTGACGGACATAGTATTTCCTTTTGGGCCAGCCCCCGCCTGCCCAGGGTAAACATGTGTCATCCTTTGGCCTCGTTTAGTATCGCCAATGTCAACACCTGTCAAATTGAGCGTCCTACACGTAACGGAAATGAAGAGCCCCCCAAGTTGGGAAATTTCTACTGTTCAATACTTTTTTTCTTCTTCTTCTTCTTTCTTCTTTCTTCTTCCTCTCTTCTCTTCCCTTCCCTTTTCTTTTCTCCTTCCTCTACTACTCCTTGATCTTTTGGCTTGTTGGCTTCGTCTACTGTTATGGAGATAGGGCTGAGAGAGTTTGATTGGGTGCTCTCTCTCTCTCTCTCTCCTCTCTCTCTCTCTTTTCCTCTCTCTCTCTCTCTCTCTCTCTCTCTCTCTCTCTCTCTCTCTCTCTTTGAAAAAAAGAGACAGAAAGCATGCAGAGGCAGGGGCATCTTTTATGCACATAAATTGGGGGGCAGGGAAGAGGGCGGGGAGGTAGTATGATCAAATTGAAGGAAAGACTTTGACTTTTGAGACAGTCAAAGAATAAGACATTGAGAAAGAAAAGTGAAAGTAGGACAGCAAGTATCTTTTTAAAGAAGACATTGATTTAAAAAAATAAAGTGAGAAATTCGAAAACAATTGGAACAGTTAATTCAAATCACAGTATATTTGAGCTTTCAGACTTCAAGGATAAAAATTAAAGGTTTTGCAAAAAAAATAGCCAAACATTTTTTTTGTGTGTATAACATAACCTTTTTTCAGATAAAAATGTAAGGCAAAATAGCTTTTTCCCCCTCACTACAGCTTCCTTAAAAACCAATTTTTGTTTTCTAAAAGAGAAATCTCTCTACATACCCAACCCCTATTCCACTCTTTGAAACAAAAAATGAAAAAAATCCAGGATCCCAATTCTAAACGCAACCTCTATTCTGAAATCTCTGATTCCAGAATCCACATTAGGACCATTTTCCTACTTACCACCATTCAACCGTATATAGCCACAACATCAGAGAGAGAGAGAGAGAGAGAGAAGGGGAAAAAATGATAAAAATTCGGGGGAACATGAGGTGGCACAAGGTAGCTCTAGAGCAAAAGAAAGAAGGAAGAGTAGAGTAAAGGAATAGAAGAACAGATCGAACTCAGACTACACTAGACAGGCATGGTCGCAGCAACTCTCTCTCGAGCTTTTAGACAAATTAAACAGTGGAGGTCTACTAGGCTTCTGGGCTGGCCACAAGAGCGTGTTTTTCTGATGGATGGATTATAGCGTCTCCTTTTGGGTGGCCAGTGGGTAAACATGTGTCATCTTTTGGTCTTGTTAGGTGTCAGGCTTGTCAACAGCAGTCAGAGTGAGTGTCCCGCATTCAGAGGGAAATGAAGAATAGGGGAGAATGTAGGGAAGATTTTTGTAGGCCAGTATTATATTCTTTGGCGTTTTTTTTTCTTTTAGTTTCTGATTGTTTTGATTTTGTGTGTGTGTGAATATGTCTGTATAGTTTGGTTACAGGTCAGCTCTGATTTTCAAGTCTGTGTGTGTGTTTGTGTGTGTGTGGTGTGTGTGTGTGTGTGTGTGTGTGTGTGTGTGTGTGTGTTGTCTGTCTGTCTGTCTGTCTGTCTGTCTGTCTGTCTGTCTGTCTGTCTGTCCTCTCTCTCTCTCTCTCTCTCCTCTCTCTCTCTCTCTCTCCTCTCTCTCTCTCTCTCTCCTCTCTCTCTCTCTCTCTCTCTCTCTCTCACATTCTCTCTCTCTCAAACATGCACAGACACACTCAGACACAGACACAGACACAGACACAGACACACACACACACACACACACACACACACACACACACACACACACCACACACCACACACACACACACACACACACACACACACACACACACAGAGGAACATAGTTACATGCCAGTTGTTGACCTTTGATGAGTTGTGAAAAAAGTCCGTAACCATCGTGCTGACAGACAATAGTTATAATCTCTAGCTGGAAAATACATGGTGAAAAAATGTAACTTTGTTCTGTTCCAAAAAAAGAATAAATAAATAAATAAATAAATAAATAAAACAAAACAAAAACAAAAACCGAACAAACAAACAAAACCAAGGGCTCCAAACAAAACCATTTCAATAAAGACAAGGACAGTGGAACCTGTCCTAAACTCACTCATCAAGTGCCTGTACAGTATCAAGGAAAACAAGTCACCTAAACAGATAGAACAGAACGGGTAGGAAACCACCAAAACAACAATAACAGAAAAATTATGACCAGTGCATGCTGACCAATAGTGTGACTGCATCTCAACTCAACTCAACTATCTCCATCACTGCTGTCATCGCTAGAAGCATTGTCACCAACAGGGTTTGCCATCTCTTATCACATACGATCTCCTGTAGCCCTTCCGAATCAGTGACACCTGTCTGCATTCACTTTACACACTGACAGTAAAGGGGGGGGACGGGATAGCCTAGTGGTCAGAACATTGCACTCGGAATTTGACGCCCCGGGTTCGATTCCCGTTCGAAGGGATATTTTCCCCTGGAAAATCCTAAGGACTTTTGGGGAGAGTGGAGTCAACACTGATGTTAAATCAGTGCTGACTCCACTCTCCCCAAAAGTCTTTCCGATGAGACTGTAAACCGAGGCCCTGTGTGCAAACGCACGCAGAACATCTTTGCGCACATTTTAAATCCTGTTCCGCTTTTCGTAAGAGTAGGCCATTGTGTGCCGGTGTGAACAGATGACAAGATTTACAAAACTGCATACACACGGGGACTGGATGTAAAAAAGCACGAGAGTGCTTAGTACATTATCCTCGATATAAAAGAATAAATAAATAATAAGTAAATAAAGAAAGGGGCTGCAAGTTTTGTTGCAGTCAACCACCCCAAACATGTCACACATATATTTAACAGTCTGTATTGATTACAAGGTTCTGTTTATACTGTTGCCCTAGATTTCAAGACTACTGACTCCAGCATCAAGCTCCTTCCCTTTTCAATAATACAGTCCCTATTGCTTTGCTGCAGGGAAAGTGAAGATTTACGTTGTCACCATGACTGTCTGACTAATCTTCATCTGTACAGATGTCTGCAAAATGAGTGCGGAACATCGCAGCCAATAGCAAAGTTGTACTACATCAGATAAGACTTGGTTCTTGCGTCACTGTACTGAATTCTCTTTTTTTTTCGTGCAGTCGTACATCTTTCTTTTGAGTAAGATGTATAGATGGCTTGATGGGGAAAAAAAAGCAAATGAATGCTTATTCAATGTACTGTCTGGAAATAAAAAATTCATTTGATGATTTGATTTGATTTGAGGGTAGTTGTACAACAAAAACACTCCAGTCAGAATGAGCTAAAAACCTAAAGAGACCTAGATATGTATTGCAGACAAGTATGCCAAATCCAAGCACTTGGTTCATGCCAAAGTTTCAATGTTTGTGTGTCCAGCATCACTTTTGTATTTTTTGTAAGAGAGTCTCATGACTACAAGGAGGAGAAAATTCTCTCTGTGGCAAACTCACTCTTCTAGAATTTGGTTTTCTTGTGCAATTTAAAAAAAAAGAAAAAAGCTTGTACTGATGTCCTTTCCTGTTACATGTTCGCATCTCATTTGTTGTTGTACATCACAAGTTTTAGATGGATATATCAACAGTGCGTTTTAACGGAAAGAAAGTCCTTTTAGTTCTGACTGGAATCTATGTGTCCCCTCTACAAGGTTTTAAGCCTCATCTTCTATTCAGTCAACTCAACCCCTTCCATACCTCTGTATAGATCATTATGATTTCTTCTTCGTCGTCGTCGTCGTCGTCAAAATCTCAGACAACAGTTAATGTTGTCTGTCATATAAACGAAAATGCGTTGCTGTTATTATGACTTAACAAATTGTTGTTTTTTTGTTTTTGTTTTTGTCTGTCTTTAAAAAAAAAAAAGCTTTTTCACCGTCCCATAATCAGTAATTGTTTCCCCCGAGTACATGTGACCAGGATTCCTTTTAATGATGTGTGATATAGTTTCTCACCTGGATGTGATGAGACATTGTGTCGTAATAGAAGACGTCGTGTAATGTTTCATTTTCATAAAGACAACTGTAACACCAAGCTTAGTGATAATAACGATTTAATGTTATGGTTTGTGTAGTCATCCATGCTTCAAACAGTACTGACTGTATTATGGTTATTGCCTCCCCACCCCCACCCCACCCCCCTCTATCAATGCTTTTCGAGTGAGAAGGCCAGTGTGTGCCGGTGGGAACAGATGACAAAATGTACAAAAACTGCATACACACGGGAACTGCATGTAAAAAAGTATATGAGTGCTTCCTCCATTATCTTCGAAAAAAAAAAAGAACGAATAGATCAGGATAAATAAATAAATAGATAAATAAATAAATGCAAAGCAACGCAACTTTTTCTCAATCATGGCTTTTGCATGCTAAAGAGGCTACAATGGTTGATTTGGGGGAGGGCGTTGCATATGAGTAACACCCCAGAAAAAGAAACAACTGCTGTTATTTCAGGACTGGGTTGTTTGAAATGAAGCTGGCCGTCAGCTTTTTTCAGATGTCGGGGAGTCAGATCCTACTATTCTTCGCCAAAAAGGAATGATGTTAGCATAAAATAAA
>CM060325.1:16794570-16808685 GCA_030674155.1 Stramonita haemastoma | reverse complement strand
TGTGGTGTGTGTGCGCGTGCGTGTGTGTGTGTGTGCGTGCGTGCGTGCGTACATGTGTTGTGTATGTGTGCGTGCGTGCGTGCGTGCGTGCACGTGTGTGTGTGTGTGTACACCTGCATTCGCACGGCTTTGTTCAAATCAAGAGACTCCATTGGGATCAAAGGACTTTTTCACACAAGTAACAAGCCAGTTTCAAGCAAAGATGAGAGGCTGTAGACCTCTGCACTGGAATGGACTCCAATCATGCTCATGTTGTTCACTTAAATCCATGGCCTGAAGCATTTGGGATCGACCCAAAATCCTTGATGTCGGGCGGATTAACTGGCGTGCCTTTGTGTCCGCTCCTCTTGTTTTGCGATAAAAGTGTAATTTTGAATCCCTCTGTAATGCTGATGTGGTGTCATCAGTCGTGATATGTTTGATCGTCGAAATCAAAGAGGGGCTTAGCAGTCTGCGTCAAAGTCTTGAAAGTCTTTTGCAAGTGTAGTGTTTTGTTCATCAAACGGGTCATTATATCGAGAGTTTTTTTTATAATCTTGTTTGAATCGATGTGCCAGATAGAGAGCAAGTGTGGACCGGGGCGTAGTACTTTGGTACATGATTTTACTGTCGACTGTTTAGTTGTTTGAAGTTCTCACTCTATGCACTGGCATGTTATGTTTTATAATTCTTTTTAAGAATAAGGAATCATTCATTTAATGCAATAAATGTTGCACGGCTCTCCTTTAGGCTGGTACACAATCATATGTCAGTAAAATTCATGCTGGTTTTTATCAGAAAGACTTTTATTCAGACCTTGGCCGCACGAAACTATGTGTACAATTTTTTGTACTGATTATCTGTTTTAAGTTATATTCCTCAATACTTTAAATAAAACCATAAATTGTGGCTGATGATGAGTGAAGTTAATATCTAATAATCAAGTCAGCTATTAACTTCAAACCCCCACAGTTATTTTCCTTTCATAATTTTTGTTTTAAATTCATCTGCCTGAAAATCTTGTGCCGTCTGTTCCACATCTGTCTTTTTCTGAGTATGCGTTATTTTACACTTTACGGTAAGTTTTTTTTTCTTTTTTTTTTCATCCACACAGGTTGATCGCTGAATTAGGCTCTCTGAAAGAGAGAAGAGACAAAAACAGGGCAAACTAGTGGTGGGAATAACACTATGAAAAATGTGTTCAGTGATTTTTGGGAAGGAGGTTGTTTGAAAGAAAAAGAAAAAGAAGAGTACCTTTTTGGAGTCATGTATACCGGAGTCAGACCGAGTCTATTCCAGCACAATCCTACCATTGATATCATCCACTGACTCCTTAATGATATGATAATATGATCAGAAATGTGAAATTGATGTGGTCACAACAAAGACTTCATCACTTTGTAAATTCCCCATCTCCATGATTTTAAAAGTTGACAAACACGTGATAATGATCATTTTCCCTGTTTCTTTATGTTTCGTTTTTATTGGTAATTGTATGCAGACTTTCTGTCATAGCAAAGACACGGGCAACAGACTGGCCAGAAAGAAATACGCCTGAAATATGACTTAGCAAAACGTCACACCCATAAGGGGATATCACTGTTAGAATGTGTGTAGAAATTGAAATATAATTTAGGAAAATGGCACAGCCATAAGATGATAACTATCACTGTTACAATGGAAGAACCTGCAGGAATAGAAAAGCCCTTTACTTCCCTCACAGGCCGGGATTCAACCCACAAAATCCCTGTCAACGCTGAGCTATACTAAGTAAGGCATGCCAGAAACTAAATATTTTAATGACTCAAAGTTAAGTATTCACCGGTGATATGCATGAATATTGCGACGTCCTTTCTGACTAATGCGACGTGGACAGCAATTTTTCAACGTATCCCAGACTATGATAGCAAACTGAAAAAGTCCGGCGATTTTACACGTGTAGACATTGAAGACGTCAGTAATTAATCCACACTATGTAACATTTGAAAATAGGCAATATTGTTGTTGTTGTTGCTGTGCTTTTCCCATCTTAACGCTCTGGGGGTCACCTAGAATGTGCACTCTGACTCTGTCAGCCAACCTGGAAATCACTGTGAGATTGAAACTGCACACTGAATGAGAAGTATGTATGACTTTTAAAGTACCTCGCCCTATAGGCAGCCATACTCCGACTTCAGAGGATTTTATCCTTTAAAGAAGAGTGCAGGTTGTTATGTTAAGAGCTTGTCATGGCAATCTGAACACAGCATTTTATGATATAACAACATTTTAGTGTAGTCCTTGGCAATTAGCTGACATCAATAAATGATAAAGCTTTTGGCCCGGGCCAGAAAAGAGGCACTGTGAAATCGCGGGATATGATTTGAGTGTTACAAATAAAAATTATATTCACTGAGCAAAAAATCTCATTAATTGAATCAAGCGACTATTACCAACTGCAAAACAAGCGTTACTTTTCAAAGCTCAGTTAATTCCGGAAAATGTCAAGGTGTGCGAGGGCTTCAAATTTTCAGCCATGCCCATTCAAAATCATTCAAGTCTCAGGCAGAACAATTTCCCAATCCCTCTTTACGGTCGAACAGCTTTGAAGATAGTCTTTTTTCTTTCTTGGGTCCTAATCCCACAAAGTTTGTATGAACGATCAACACGAACATTTTGATGTTTTCTATTAGTTTTATGTGCTGGAAAAAAGGCCTTGTTTAATACACACTGTTATTAAATAAGTGCGGTTCTAATCTCAAAATGTTAACTTCGAGGACGACACAAAACCCATTAGATCCGTGGTGATACGCAGACAGGCATGTCGTCCGGAACAGTTGATTGCCATGTCTGTACCAGCATTGTTCTCTGGGTTCTGTCGAGCCTGGAACCCCATTAGCCTACAATGGGCGGGCCTTTTGGGGTCTTTCCCATCTGATAGACTGTATCAGTCAGGACGTGGGGGGAGGGAGGGGGGGGGGGTCCAAAATGGGACAGACATTCAACGCATGTACAGGCGCGAACAGATAACCACGGCCCATTTTAAGCCAGTTGCCGTCCGAATCCAATATTCCCCGGGAGGCCAGACACTGGCCGCAGCATAGGGGCTGGTTTTTAGGGGACAGGGGGTGAGAGAGAGAGAGAGAGAGAGAGAGAGAGAGGAGAGAGAGAGAGAGAGAGAGAGAGAGAGAGAGAGAGAGGAGAGAGAGAGAGAGAGAGAGAACAGCAGCAGCAGCTCTGCCAAATGTCCTGGTCGCCACCCGCCTCCAGACGAGGAGATGGTTTGCTTCACACCTCTTCTTCCATCCGATCTCCCCCCCGCTCGAGGTCACGTGGGGATGGGGGCGATCATGTGACCGGTGCACTGCGGTGTCCATTTGTGAGCAAATGGAACCCGTGTTGCGACAGTTGCTTGTGGCTCCTTTTAGATCACAGGCGTGTAAACCGTTAAAAAAACCACGTTCCACTTCTGTCTCGATTATGTCCCTTGTCACCTGAGCGGATGGGAAAACGATAAGGCAGACGAGTTTCATTTGCATACGCCAAGCTCCCTAGGGCTCGCGGCCTGTAAACGGGGGGCTGGAGTGCTTTATTGTCGTCGGCGGTGCATTTACAGCGCCAAATGAAGTAAAGATTTCCACAGCGCCCATGACAGTTTCTGTTTAAATTGATGGGAAAATTGTTCCCACTGCAAACTGGGTGTTAAGTGCTGTGAAAAGCTGCCCGCAGGCAGGGACCCGGACTGAGTGTAATTGCTCCCCAGCTCTACCACCGCTGTCAGGGACCGTCCACGACAATTTTCCTCCTCCTCCTCCGCGCCACGGCGGCTTGTAACTCTTGCAGCCGATTGCCATCAGGCGGGCCGCAGAACATGGAAGCACACTAGCTTTAATCAGACCCTTTAACTCTTTTCTTGCCAGACACCCCGCAGAGCACAATAACCCCCCCCCCCAAGCCAGGATAGAGAACCCCCGTGCGTTACGAGGGCAAGGTGCGAAACCTCCCTAATAAATCTGATACCCGACTAAACACCCGTCTTCACGGTTCGACAGCGCTGTATGAAAAAAACACTTCTTCCCTGGCGGTCTGCAGGGAAATCAGGGAGCTTACAGCCCGGGCCGTGGTAACGGGAGTCAGGCAGAAGAATCTGTAAACAGAAAGATGTTGATGTGAACTCGACCGTGGGGGTGCTTTAGCGGGTTTGGGGATCCTTGTCGAAACTGGAGTTGATCCTTGTCTGAATGGCTTGTCAAACATGGTGAGCCACCGTCCAATAACTGCGGGGGTAAGCTGTGTCATCATTTGTAGGTTATGGTTCAGGGCGTTTTGTCCCTACTGTGTCATCAGAGCGAGTCCCTGTTCGTCACTCTTTTTTTTTTTATTTAATCACCTTACAAAACGTGCTTACTGTTTCATCATCTCTTTTCATCTTTTCATTCACAGGACACAACAATACGATTTGTTGTTTTTGTTGTTGTTGTTCCCCTAAAGAAACAATCTGATGATTAAAAATTGTTATATAAAGTCAAATAATGATTATAATGTGTAGAAACAATATTTTACAAAATGGACATGCAAAACAATATCCAATTTGCGCAACACGTGGGGACTTTTTCGTCACCATTTTTTGGGTAACATATTCGACCAGAAATGGTAAATATCCGCTGTCCACGATAAGCATAGAAAAACACACTGTATATACGCAGATGTAAAGCCCAACCTCACCAGCTTGTCCATACTGTAGTCGGCTACGAAGGCCATAAGCTACTCTGGAAGAAGACAGGAGTTTTCTCCCATTGAACATTCCTTCCGCTCTTGAAGTCGAGTTGGGACAAAAACAGAATTCGGCTTTCAGTGGTGACAGCAGCAATGATAACTGTAATATTGTCAGAAATGTAATAAAAATAAAGCACTGAAAAAGTCTAGATGCATTATTTAACCTCGTGGTATTTATATTCATCCTATACAAGAAGACAAGCGAGCTTACAAAGCCACCAGAAACCCCCATGATTTTAAAGCTATGATGATGATTATGATCATGATGATGGTTATGATAACGATGATGATGATGATTGTAACGATGAAAATAACGATGATGATGATTGTAACGATGATAATAACAATGATGATGAATGTAACGATGATGATGATGATGATTGTAACGGTGATGATAATTGTAACAATGATGATGATGATGGTAACGACGACGACGACGATGATGATAGTAACGACGAAGACTACGAGGATGATGATGATGAAAGTAACAGTGATGATGATGTGCCCATGGAATGAGCATCAAAGCAGACAAGAGAAGCGATAGTACAATACTATGTTGTTAATAATCAACTTTTTTTTGGAGGGGGGGGGGGGGGGGGGTGGAGGTGGGGGGTTGAATAAAGGCAATTCCAGGGTTTGGATCGGATTAGAATCAACACAGAAACTTTGATTTAAAAAGCGAGATATGTCCTGTTTGTGTCGAGAAGAAACACTTAATTTGGTATTATCTGCTTGAACGGATAACAGATTTGGATCCACAAAAAGATCCACAATATATTAAAAAAAAAATTCTGCTATACTTTGAACGGCAAGAATTTATGCCTCGCAATATTTATTTTTGTTGTTATATTTACGATTGAAAAAACAACAACCCAAGATCAAACATTCCAATTTATCAACTATTTGCATCGCTTTTACTTTCAGGATTACAATTCACCAGCTTCATTCGTATTTCTATATATCATTACACTAATCTGTCTGTCTGTCTGTCTGTCTCCCTCTCTCTCTTCCTCCTACTTCTTTTAAGAAGACTGACTTATGTTAACAAACTTTGTGATTTCTGTGGGCAACGTGTTAGATTATGTATAAAATAAAATTGATCAGTCGCTTTGATTTTTCTTGGCCTAGCCTACGAGTTTTCAAGAATGTGTGGTGTTTTTTGTTTTTTTTAATTGTATGTTAATAATCATATAGCGTGTTAAACGTGTGCTTGCGTGTGCGAATGTACTCGGAGAAGGGGCAGAGTGCTTCAACTCATTTTACTCCTGAAAGAAAAGAAAACACTGGGTCTTGATGGCTGCAAATCTCTGGGGAGCCATTGTTGGAATATGACACACTATAGAGATCGATCAAATGTCGCACAAAGTTGCAACATTCTCCCTCTCTCTCTCTGTGTCTGTCTGTCTCTGTCTCTCTCTTTCAATCTCCCCCTCTCTCTCTCTCTCCATCTTTCTCTCTCTCTCTCTCTCTCTCTTCTCTCTCTCTCTCTCTCTCTCTCTCTCTCTTCTCTCTCTCTCTCTCTCTCTCTCTCTCTCTCTCCTCTTCTTCATTCTACCTGAAAAACCCTTACAACCACAAGGAATTCAATTACCTCAATTAATTCGAGCGCACTTGCAGTCTTCCTGACCAAAGAAACCTAAGAGGGGCCAGACCAAGACTTGTTCGACACGCTATAAGAATCGATCCACCCGAAGAATAGCTCGCTAGCCTACCGGTGAATACATCACCTCACCCCCGGCCTCTGTCTGTCTGTCTGTCTGTCTGTCTCTGTCTCTGTCTCTCTTTGTTTGTCTCTTGGTTTGTCTGTCTCCAGCTCTGTCTCTGGCTCTCTTGTTTCCCATGTTTCTGCCTCTATGTTGTTTTTTTTGGTACTGCCTTTTTCTGTCTCTCGCTCTGTCACTGTATCTGTCTGTCCGTTTCCCCTCCCTTCTTCTCTCTCTGTCTGTCTCTCTCTGTTTCTCTGCCTCTCTGTCTGTCTCTGTCTCTCCCCTCTCCCTACTTGTGTGTGCGCGTGCGCTCGCGTTCTCTCCCTCTCCCACTCTCCCTCCCTCCCTTCTCTCTCTCTCTGTCTGTCTGTCTCTGTCTGTCTGACTGTCTGTCTGTGTCTGTCTGTCTGTCTGTCTGTCTGTCTGTCTGTCTCTCTCTCTCTCTCTCAACTTTTTTTTTTCAACCTTTCCAGCCCCTCTGCCTACCAACCCGCCCCCCTCCCCCCCGCCACCTTCCTGCATGTTGATGTTATTCACCTCTCCTACCTCTTGTCTCTGGCTTTTCTTTAATGGTGGCTGCCCGTCGTCGGTCGCTTTTCCAAGAGCCATCTCGCGTGAGTTGTCGTTCGTGCGTTTCTCTCACCGGAGTCGTGTCCCTTTGTCTTTTCCTCTGGCGCAAACGGCCCATGGCAGAAATGGAGGAGAAGATGGAGAAGAGGGAGGAGGAAGAGGAGGAGAAGGAGGAGGAAGAGGAGGAGGAGAGGGGGACAGTTAGAGCCAGAGTATTGCAGTTAGGCTGGGAGAGAAAAAAAAAAGAAAGAAAGAAATTTTTTTTAAAGGGAGCTCTAAAATCACGGTAAATTGAATTTCCGGTAATTCAGGTAGAGGTGGCTGACGGGTGAGGTGTGTTGGTTTGGTAAAGAGAGGAGGAGGGGAGGGGGGTGGGGGTGGGGAATGGAAGGGAGGCAGGCATACTCACGAGTGGAAAGGACTCTTCCGATCCCTGGTGTGTGTGTGTGTGTGTATGTGTGTGTGTTGTGTGTGTGTGTGTGTGTGTGTGTGTGTGTGTGTTGTGTGTGTGTTGTGTTTTGTGTGTGTGTGTGTGTGTGTGTGTGTGTGTGTGTGTGTGTGTGAGCAAGTTAAGTCTGCTAGCTGGTTGCAAGGTCTCTCTCCAATAGGGAGGGGGAAGAGAGAGAGAGAGAGAGAGATAGAGAGAGAGAGAGAGAGAGAGAGAGAGAGAGAGAGAGAGAGAGAGAGAGAGAGAGAAGAGAGAGAGAGAGAGAAGTGCCACACGCACACTCACATACACACACACGCGCACACACACACACACACACACACACACACACACACACACACACACACACACACACACACACAACCTGATCGATGGATGGGGTTTGTTTGAACTGGTGATTGTGGTGGGCATAGCTTTTGTAAGGTGGGGGTGATGACTTTGGTGGTGTGGTGGTGATGGTATCAGGGTGGGTCCCGCGGGGGAGGGGGGGTGTTGGGGGTAGGGGGGATGTGCAAGGTGTGAGCAACGCAAAGAAATGTGTTTATCCACTCGGATGCACGTGAGATCAAGGGCAAGAGAGAGAGAGGGAGGGAGGGAGAAGAGAGAGAGAGAGAGAGAGAGAGAGAGAGAGAGGAGAGAGAGAGAGAGAGAGAGAGAGAGAGAGAGAGACAGACAGACAGACAGACAGACAGACAGACAGACAGACAGATAGACAGACAGACACAGACAGACAGACAGACAGACAGACAGACACAGTGAAACAGACAAACAGAGATTCAGAGAGAGACTGAGAACGAAAGAAAACGCGAATATGAATACGAAGAGTTTTATTGAGGGTTTTTATTGAACATTTCGGAAGAGTAGGCCATTGTAGGAACGGATGACAAATAAAGAAAACAGTCGCATACGCAAAAAATCTTACCATTGGTAAACCTCGGAACTCTAGCCGTGGAACTAGATAGAAATGATATATTATCTTGAGCCTTTGAAAGACGAAGCCTGGAGAAACCCGGTGTGAAGGTGGTTAAGAAGGGTGGAGTGGGTTGGGTTGGTTCATCTTTGATTTGCCTTCTGATCCATTCATTCGTCTGTCGATTGTTATTTTAAATTCTTTCCATTATACTCTGACTGTGTGTCATGTTGTTTGCTAATTCGGCGCGTTGTGGGTCAAGTCCAGCCAAGTCAAATCAAGTCAAACTTTTATTTTGAGATGGTACTTTGAAGGAGCAGTACAGTGCTCTTTTTCATCAAGCCACCCCTCTAAAAATATAATAATAAAATAATAATAATAATAATAATAATAATAATAATAATAATAATAATGATGATAATAATAATAATAATAATAATAATAATAATAATAATAATAATAATAATAATAATAATAATAATAATTGGTTACATGTTACGTATACTGTGCGCTATATGTAAAAAGAAAAAAAAAAAGAAAAAAAAATCACTTCCGAAAGCTGTCTTTGTTTCTGAATTTGTAGCTGAGTAGGTTTGAGTATTTGATGTCCATGCTGGAGATCACTAAAGTCATGGTTTGAATCACGGCAGTGGCACTGAGTGAGTTAAAAAAGCTAGATTTTTCATAATCTCCCGGATCATCTGAAAGTGCAGATGTGTCAGTGCCATAGTTCCATTGTGTAAAGGCAGACAGAAGATTTATTATAAAAAAATCCAATACCTCATACAGTTTATGATGAGTTACCAAAACAGGGGGCGGGATAGCTAAGTGGTCAGAGCGCTCGCTTTTCCCCAGCCAAGTTAAGCAGCGTCGAGCGTGGCTACCAGTTGGATGGGTGACTGTTTGTGCGCGTTGCTTCAGTGCACTCCCCAGTTCACTCAGCTGAAAATGGGTACCTGCCCTCTTTAGTGTCAGGGAAGGTAAAGCAGCGAGGGAGAGCAGATGGGCTCTCACTCAATACGCTGGCCCCTAGAGAAGTAGAGGTCTCTGATGCCTCGCTCCCTTACGACCGCCTAGGTTATGGGACACCTTTACCTTTACCATTACCTTTTACGAAAACATTAATATAGTTACATAAGCACTACCCAGCAGAGGGATGGGCTCAGCTAGGTTCAGTTCGAGTGAAAGCTCCCTGAGCAGTACCCCAATAACTCCTGCACGAAATGGGGCAGATGAGAGATGTACCAGTTTTTTCTCTTCTCAATGTGCACGATTTTTATAGCTTGCAATCCATTGCTTGCCATTCTCTGATAAAAAAGAGGATGTGAAAAAAGCCACTTTGATAGGGAGAGAAATAAATATACATGCAGGAAGAGTTTTTTTTCTAAAAGTGGGTGGCGCTGCTCATGTGGCGACACCGCTCTCCCTGGGGAGACATGATTTGACTTCAGAGCAGCCCGAATTTCATGAGGATGATGAAGGTGATGATGATGGTGATAACAACAACAACAGTAATAATAATAATAATAATAATAATAATAATAATAATAATAATAACAATAATAATAAATACCTATGATGATGATGATGATGATGATGATGATGATAATAATAATAATAATAATGATAATAATAATAATAATAATAATAATAATAATAATAATAATAATAATAATAATAATAATAATAATAAACGGAATTTATATAGCACTATCAACAACAAATCAAAGCGCTGATGATAATGACGGTGATGATGTTGTTGATGACGATGACGATATGCTAATAATAATAATAATAAATAATAATAATAATAATAATAATAATAATAATAATAATAATAATAATAATAATAATAATAATAATAATAATAATAATAATAAATACAACAACAACAACAATAATAAATAATAATAATAATAATAATATAATAATAATAATAATAATAATAATAATAATAAAAAATAAATAACAACAACAACCCCACAGTAAAATTTGCCCTTTAGTATTCAAGCCCACAATCTTCCAACCCGGAATCAAGCACACTAATAATAAACATAACCACTAAACCCTGACCAACCGGCAAATCATTCTAATAATAGTTTTTATATCTCGTTTTTATCTGTTTCTCAAACGGTCAGATGCGTCAACCATTTCCAATAGCACAAGGCACACCAATAACATATAAACTGGAAAAACCCCTCACAAGAAAATTAATTTTTCAAAGGCAGAATTCACACCTGCCATAAAAAAACACAAACCTGTATATTGGACTCGTGACCAAGAATGGCGTTCCGACAATCTAGGCCCAGAAGGGATGGGGTCCAAGGCGGAGCGTTAAGCCCTCAACGGTCGCATGCCATCATCATCGTTTCTTTGATCTGCAGCCGTGAAATGTCCCCGGGGCTAATTAAACAGACGTAATGTAAGCAAGAACATGCGTATAGCCTACCTCGGGAGGTCGTTTTGTAAGCTGTTGTGTTTTTTTGGGGGGAGGGTTTGTCTCTTTTGGTTTGGGGATGATATTGTGTGCTTCCAATATGTGGGTTTGATGCTTGTTTGTTAAGTTATGTGGATTTGAGGCAGGCATGCCTGGGAATTTTTGTCAGCGAGTAACAGGAGGGGTTTGAGGAAGGACAAGGAGAGAGAGAGAGAGAGAGAGAGAGAGAGAGAGAGAGAGAGAGAGAGAGAGAGAGAGAGAGAGAGAGAGAGAGAGAGAGGAGAGAGAGGTGAAGACGTCAGGACTGGGGGTGGGGTAGGTAGGGGAGACGAGGGGGGAGGGGGGGCGGGAGTGAGGGATGAAAGCAATTTTGTGTCTGTGTGCTAGCTCACGTGTGGTGTGTCTTTTTATGTCTGCATGTGTGCGGGCGCGCGTGCCGATAGTGTGTGTGTGTGTGTGTGTGTGTGTGTGTGTGTGTGTGTGTGTGTGTGTGTGTGTGTGTGTGTGAGTGTGTGTGTGTGTGTGTGTGTGTGTGTGTGTGAGTGTGTGTGTGTGTGTGTGTGTGTTTTTGTGTGTGTGTGTGTGTGGGAAAGAGAGAGAGAGAGAGAGAGAGAGAGAGAGAAGAGAGAGAGAGAGAGAGAGAGAGAGAGAGAGAGAGAGAGAGAGAGAGAGAGAGAGAGAGAAGATCTGTAAAACTGATAAGCCTTCGCTTGCACACACGCACACGTTCGTGAGCGTGTGAGTGTGTGTGCACACACACTTATCTGCCAACATTCTGCGTATATATGTATATATTTTTCTGAATACTTGTGCAGTTGGGTTTTTTTGGTGTGCATCCACATTCGTGTTTCCATTTGTTTTTCACATACAGTGCACAGCACTGCACTGCACTATACTGTACTGTACTGCGCTGCACTGCACTGCACTGCACTGCACTACATTGCACTACACTACACTACACTACACTACACTACACTACACTACACTACACTACACTACACTACACTACACTACACTACACTGCACTGCACTGCACTGCACTGTACTACACTGCACTACACTATACTGCACTGCACTACACTACACTACAGTATACTACAGCGCACTACACTATACCACACCACACCACACCACACCACGCCACGCCACGCCACACCACACCTCACCACACCACACCTCACCACACCACACCACACCACACCACATCACGTCACATCACATCACACCACACCACACCCACACCACACCACGCTTCACCATACTACTCTACACTACAGTACACTATACTACTACACCACACTACACTACACCACACCACACCACACCACGCCACACCACACCACACCACACCACACTACACCACACCACACTACACCACACCACACCACCACACACACTACACTACACTACACTACACTACACTACACTACACTACACTACACTACACTACACTACACTACACTAGTCCCCTCAATAAGAGTGGTCAAAACTCCGTTCTATCAGAAGCCGCTGAGTGCCAATTGCTGGGTCTTAGCAAAGATAGTCCTCGCGCTGGGACTGCACGGCGTTGGGGCGCGGCCCCCGGGTGGTGGATGGGGGATTGCACACGTGAACCAAAGCAGTCTAAGGGAAGGACACCCTGACAAAAAACCCTGGTCCTCCAAGTCTGGGGGTTGGGCAGAAGGCCAACTACCTCCTCCCGTAAAAAAAAAAACCAAGTTACAGAAACTATGGACATAAATTTACAAAGAAACCAGGGGGGAGCAGGGATCGCCAACTCTGGCAACATGACGACGATGGGTGAAAGCCTCCGGGAAGCCCAGCGTCCGACGAGGTCCTTCGCAAGCCCCACCACTAAACTTAACATCGGACACTGGAATGTCAGAACAATGTATAGCATAGGAACAGCAGCTCAAATTGCAAGAGAAATGGAGGACTATAAACTAGATATATTAGGGATTAGCGAAAGTAGATGGACGGGAGCTGGCAAAGTAAAACTAGCATCAGGGCAGACTGTAATCTACAGCGGGGAGGATGAAATACATGAGAGAGGGGTTGCGCTCATGATCAGCCAAGCAGCAGCAAAGTCACTAATGGAGTGGACGCCTGTCAACCAAAGGATATTAACTGCCAGATTCTATTCAAGATTCAGGAGAGCAACAGTCATACAAGTATATGCCCCCCACAACGGAAAGGAAGCCACGGAAAAGGAACAGTTTTATCAAGAACTGCAAGAAACGGTAGATGGATGCAACAAAAACGACATCATCATCATCATGGGTGACTTCAATGCCAAAGTAGGAAGCGACAACACTGGATATGAAAGGACGATGGGGGTGCATGGCCTTGGAGAGCAGAACGACAATGGAGAGAGGCTGTGTGAGTTCAGTCAGATGAATGGCCTCGTCATAACAGGTACACTGTTTCCACACAAGGACATACACAAAGCCACATGGGTCTCACCTGACGGGATGAGTAGGAACCAGATAGATCACCTGCTGATTAGCGGACAATGGAGATCATCTGTAATAGACTCGAGAGTACAGAGGGGAGCAGATGCCAACAGCGACCACTACCTGGTGAGGACCAGCTTCAAACTACGGCTCAGCACACACAGGAACAAGAACAGGGTGAAACCAAAGATAAACGTGGATAGACTGAAGGACGAAGAAGCAAAGAAAAGATACTGTGAGGCAGTGAAGAACAAGCTGGAGGAAAACAGGACAGAGAGTGAAGACATAGAGACGATATGGGAGCAGCAGAGCAGTGCTTATGTCAATGCTGCAGAGGAAGTACTTGGATTCAGAAAAGGAAAAAGCAAACCATGGATCAGTGACAACACATGGAAGATGATAGACGAGAGGAAGGAAATCAAGACCAAGATAAATAGCGTCCGGTCAGAAAGGATTCGGAGCAGGATGAAGGAAAGGTACAAAGAAAAGGACAAGGAAGTGAAAAGGAGCGCAAGAGAAGACAAGAGAAAATGGATAGCAGAGAAAGCACAGAGAGCACAGGCTGCGGCGGAGAATGGACAACAGAAAGAAGTTTACAACATAGTGAAACAGCTGACAGGACAAGGTACAAGACAAGCGGCAGCAGTGAAGAACAAGAATGGAGACCTGCTGAAGAGTAAGGAGGCCAGACTAGAAAGGTGGAAGGAACACTTTCAGGAGGTACTCAACAGGGATACACCAGATGACCCACCACAAGAAGACGACGAGGAGAGAGAAGAACTAGATATTTCAATAGAAACCCCTACACTGCAAGAGATAAGAAATGCACTATGCACCCTCAACAATGGAAAAGCACC
>CM060325.1:16775408-16785408 GCA_030674155.1 Stramonita haemastoma | reverse complement strand
CTCTCGAATTATCAGTTTCTGTTTGTGTGCGTGCGTGTGTGCGTATGTGTGTGTGCACACGCACGCATACATACTTGCACATAGGCTTGTATGAGTGCATGCGTATACGAATTATGTGTGGACAGGTGTGCATACCTGGGTCACGAATTGTGTTAGTGGATGAATATGGGTGGGTGCGTGGGTAGATGCATATCATGGAATGTTCATTCAATTCAACGTCTTTTGACAAACAGTGATAGATTATTCGATGGGGTTTTTTTTCGTTCCGCAGTTTGCTTAAGGTCCGAGATTCACCAATGGTGAAATTTTACGTCATGCAACCGATTTTTCCCCACCATAAAGGTAGCTGTATTCCGACTTCGAGGATATAGCTAGAAAAAGAATTTACCAATTTTGCAAAGACAGTCGGGTGGAATCTCCCTACTCTTTCCGATTTTCAACTGTCATGGGTTCTTTTCGCGTGCACAAGTCTGTAAGCACACGAATCCGACTGGTTCAGTGTCTCCTCCGGAAGATTTCACGTTCAGTTGAATTTTGTTGTTGTTGTTAAACTGGGAAGAAAAGGCAAACCCGGGAATCGAACTCTGAACCTAACTTTTTACTTGCTGGACCGATTAATGTTTTAACCATCCTGCCACCTTCCTACTTAAGATGGATGTGATATGATTTTGACCCTTTTCTGCTCTGTTCATTAATCTTTCTGGGAGTTTTATGTGTGTCTCTAAGCCCTTGCCGTCAAACAGCGCACCACCCCTCTTTTCCCAAACACGCGACAGGATTTTTCTTGCATTAATTTTTTTCTCAATATTTTCAACGTGTGTGTGGGTGTGGGTGTGGGTGTGGGTTTAGGTTGGGTGTGTGTGTGTGTGTGTGTGTGTTCGTGTCTGTGCGTGTGTCTGTGTCTGTGTGTCTGTGTCTGTATGTGTGTGCGTGCGTATGTGTGTGCGTATGTGTGTGTGCACGCGTGTGTGTGCGTGTGTGTGCGCGCGTTCGTGTATGTGTGCACGCGCGCACGCATAAGAGAGAAATAGAGAGGAAGAGAGAGAGGGTGGATGTGGTGCTGTGC
This sequence comes from Stramonita haemastoma, assembly GCA_030674155.1. Lineage (NCBI taxonomy): Eukaryota > Metazoa > Mollusca > Gastropoda > Neogastropoda > Muricidae > Stramonita > Stramonita haemastoma. The sequence goes on along the minus strand of CM060325.1, from coordinate 16,784,342 downwards.
GTCCCCACTAATGAATCAATGTGTCTGCAACTTTCAGATACCACTTCATTAAGAAAGAAGAAAAAAAAACACCGCTAACAAGTGAATGACTGGGGCAGCCAACGAACCACCAAGCAGCTTACTAACCCTTTTAACCACCAGCCAACGCGTGAACGAAACAATGTAATGAGAAAGACAAAGACCAGGTATGACGATCAGAATGGGCTTCTCTTCCTGTCGGAGGATCTCGGTGCAATAGGCTCATAACGAATAGGCTGTAGATCAGTTCCCTTTTCAATTTCAAAAGAAACCATTAGACAAGTGTTAGTCACTCTTTCAATCAAATGTTTAAGAAGAAGAAAAATAAAGACAAAAGTGATATACGATTTCAAGCAACACTCGGCAAAAAAAAAATCTCCGATTTGGAATGCATTTTTAAGACCAGGCGGAAGAGAGTGAGGGGTAGAGGGGATAAAGGAGGCGTTGTTTCTAAAGGAGGACAAAACTGAATGCGGCTCCCATTATCGCACACAAAAATTAACGCGTTTCACATTATTGCAGACTTTTCACGCCATCACCATCAGCAACTGTTGTAAATCCTTGCTCCCTTAATGTCCTTCCGCTATTCAAGGTCTTTGAGTACAGAAGGTTACCTGCTTTTTCCGTTCTAAAACACACACACACGCACGCACGCGAGCGCGCACACACACACTCATTCACACATCTACACAGACATTAACATTAACACTAACACACTCACTAACACACACACACACAGACACACACACACTCACTCACACACACATACATACACACACACATACACACCACACACACCACACACACACACACACACACACACACACACACACACACACACACACACACACACACACACACACACACATCCTGATAATCAGCAGCGACAAGAAGCAATCACAAATTTCTACGTGGGATCATCAGCCATAACAAGGAATTTTCTATTCACAGAATGCTTTTCGTTACAAACTATTCTTCCCCGTCTGAGCAACTGTTGTTTCATTTTGAAACTAGAGAATTTTTGTTTTTACCCGGCTTTTGCTCTGGAGGGTGCAGAGATGTTGGCGCGGGTAGGAGGGCTGGGGAGGAGGGGGGCGGGATAGATCAACTGCAGGGTTGTAGGATTGTATGGAGCTTTGAGTTGCATGAATGCTTCGACCTGTGCTACAGAACAGGGTGTGGTACCCTGGCAATATTGAATAAAAAAAATTTTAAAACCCGGTGAAATAGAAGGATGAATTTGATGTTCCTTTGGCCGCTCGTTTAACGAGTACACTAAACTTTCTACTTCTTTTACAAGTTTGATATGTTACTTTGCAATCGTCTGCTCACTTGTTATCAGAGTATTGTCTGGCTTTAGCTGTCTGTAACGGTAGAAGGGTTATAAAACAAACAAATGAAAGACGGACGCCATAGCCGAGCGATTAAGACAGTTCGACTTCAATCCCATGAATTCATGAAGTCGTGGGTTCCAATCTCGGCGGAGTGTGGTGAATTAAGGGTGGGGATTTTTTACGACCTCCCGGGTCATGTTCATGTGCAGACCTTCTAGTGCCCTCAATTAATCCCCTTCGGGTATAAGCACATGCAGAAGATCATGATCCTCTACTACAAAAGATCCTCTACTACCAAACTAAACATTTATTCCAATGCACTCATACCCCGGCAACACACATACACACATGCGCGCGCGCGCGCACACACACACACACACACACACACACACACACATACACACACACACACACATACACACACACACACACACACACACACACACACACACACACACACACACACACACACACACACACAGCTACCTCTACTACCACTTCGACCAAAACAACATTTATTCTAATGCACTCAACTTCCCCTTATCTCCCCACCCACCCACCCATCAACTCACCCACCCACCCACCCTCCCCATCTTTCCTCCACCCCGATCAAATCAGACGAATGAAAGCAGACGACATCCGACTGACAGACAGAAGACACTACTGCTCCGGCAGACGACAGAGGCAAGGAGAAAGGACGGAGGAGAGAAGGGGGGGAGGGAGAGAATGCGAGGAACTGTCGCCAGGCCAAATGAAAGTAGCAGTAGCAGCAGTGTCGACGGCGGCAGCGGCAGCGGCGGCAAATGAAATGAAATAAAGGCCCTGATTTAGGGTCCGCTTTAATTAAACTCAGTCTGCTGAATGCAGATGCGAGCGTGGCGAAGGACAAGATGCAACGGAGACAGACCGACAGACCTCTTCTGGGGGGGGGAGGGTGGGGGGAGAAGCCGAGCTGTCGCCAAGATGTGACTGACACAAACGGCTATTTTCCACATCAGAGCACAGCTGTGCAAAAGAAAAGGTACCCCGGGTAACAAGGACTGTGGGGTAACACAGCAAAAAAAAAAGGGGGGGGGGGGTCAAAGCCGCCTGTGTGTTCGTTTTATTATGTTGTTTTGTTGTTGTTGTTTTTTACCATCCTAGGCTATGAAGTCAGATAGATTTGTTTTCATTCTGCGGTTTATTTGGGATTTTTTTTTGGTTAGGTTGGTTGGGGGTATTTTGTTGGGGCTTTTTGTTTATTGGAGTTTTGCTTTTGTTTCGTTTTTTGTTTGATGAGGTAACAGCCCTGTGGCTGGTTAGGCTATAAACCAATATGACTGGATTGGGTTTGCTGTTGTTGCTTTTGAATTTGTTTGGGGGTTTTTTGTTGTTGTTGTTTGGGTTTCTCTTCCTGGAGGGAGGGGGGGGGTGGAGAGAAGAGAAACGTTTGTTTTTTATATTTAAATCGTGTACACCTTCTTGTGCTTAAGACATGGTAATTCTTTTAGGAATGCCTGGTGTCTCAAAGTAACAACTTTGGTTTTTGTTTACACAAATTGTGTTGAATTACTGCCACAACTTAGAAAACGCCTGAATGAAAACTGATCTTTCATTATACTGATGGAATAACCACTTCAAAAGATTATTTTCATGCACGCAACAACACATTTCAAATTTCTTATTGTGAGAGAACTTCAAGGAAAAAAGATGTGTAAGAACCGGTAACTTAGACAGAGCATATTTTTGTCACAATATGGTAATAAAATCAGAATATTTACACCACAGATCGACAATAAAAGCCACGTAAAATAGTACACAGCATTATAAACGTCAAAGTACACAGAATTTTAAGGGATTAAGCAGTACAAGCTGAACACAAAACGATGAAACACAAACATGCTGTGTACACTTGCTGTGCAAAGTCAGACCACGTCAGTTTTCTAGAAGTGCTGCAGACATGATGATGTTTCCCTAAGGGCGGCAACAGTATGTAAAAATCACGTGGCTGCTAATTCATTATCCTCGAACTAAAATAATTTGATTTGATTTGAAGACATACATATATTTTGGACATAACAGGACATTTTAAGGATTATTTTCTACAAAACGTTTGGCTATTTCAAGCTTTCCAGGGAAAAAACCCCGACACATTCACACACACACACACACACACACACACACACACACACACACACACACACACACACAAATAACCTAACCAACAAAAGAACAGCACAAAAACAAGTAAGCAAAGAAATAAAAACACTAACCTCTTTTTCAGCTAAGACTGACCACTTGGCTGGATACAAACTTTATGACCTCCCTTGCATCCTTTAATAGGATCCCCAAACTTAAGGCACAAAGATTCACTAGGTGCTTATTTTGTCTTATACATTTTTTTTTTTTTTTTTTTTTTTTTTTCAACATATATTCTAAGCATATTTTCATTCTCTTTTTATCATTGTCTTTTGAGGGCAGCTCCAAAAGGCCACAGGAATATCAAATATTCCTTTGAATGCAATTGACACTTTTAAATTTTGAAAAGTGTCTTGCTGTAAGGTACCACAGCAGGTGGAGTTTCAATCACCGCCGGGACCTCTGATGAGGGCTCATCCAGGAGCCGAAACTCGAGTCAGGTCAGGCCAAAGGCATGGTTCTTACACAGAAATGCCTACAATGCTGCCACTGAAAGACATTATTCTCTAGAATTTATTTTTATTTCATTTTTTTTTAAAATTTGAATCTTTGATAAGTCATTTTCAAAGTGATTGAGAAGTTGGTACCTGCACTTGTCTTTCCTCACTACTTTTTCCTCAATAATACTTTGTGGTCAAGTGGGAATTGCATCTCTAGTAGATCCAAGTGTAGGCCATTTATATTTTTTTTCCCCAACTTCTCTTGCCTGTGCATGCACTTAAAGTGTATTGCAATGTTTGGGTTATTATCCAGCTAAGACTGACCACTTGGCTGGATACAAACTTTATGACCTCCCTTGCATCCTTTAATAGGATCCCCAAACTTAAGGCACAAAGATTCACTAGGTGCTTATTTTGTCTTATACATTTTTTTTTTTTTTTTTTTTTTTTTTTTCAACATATATTCTAAGCATATTTTCATTCTCTTTTTATCATTGTCTTTTGAGGGCAGCTCCAAAAGGCCACAGGAATATCAAATATTCCTTTGAATGCAATTGACACTTTTAAATTTTGAAAAGTGTCTTGCTGTAAGGTACCACAGCAGGTGGAGTTTCAATCACCGCCGGGACCTCTGATGAGGGCTCATCCAGGAGGCCGAAACTCGAGTCAGGTCAGGCCAAAGGCATGGTTCTTACACAGAAATGCCTACAATGCTGCCACTGAAAGACATTATTCTCTAGAATTTATTTTTATTTCATTTTTTTTTAAAATTTGAATCTTTGATAAGTCATTTTCAAAGTGATTGAGAAGTTGGTACCTGCACTTGTCTTTCCTCACTACTTTTTCCTCAATAATACTTTGTGGTCAAGTGGGAATTGCATCTCTAGTAGATCCAAGTGTAGGCCATTTATATTTTTTTCCCCAACTTCTCTTGCCTGTGCATGCACTTAAAGTGTATTGCAATGTTTGGGTTATTATCCAGCTAAGACTGACCACTTGGCTGGATACAAACTTTATGACCTCCCTTGCATCCTTTAATAGGATCCCCAAACTTAAGGCACAAAGATTCACTAGGTGCTTATTTTGTCTTATACATTTTTTTTTTTTTTTTTTTTTTTTTTTCAACATATATTCTAAGCATATTTTCATTCTCTTTTTATCATTGTCTTTTGAGGGCAGCTCCAAAAGGCCACAGGAATATCAAATATTCCTTTGAATGCAATTGACACTTTTAAATTTTGAAAAGTGTCTTGCTGTAAGGTACCACAGCAGGTGGAGTTTCAATCACCGCCGGGACCTCTGATGAGGGCTCATCCAGGAGCCGAAACTCGAGTCAGGTCAGGCCAAAGGCATGGTTCTTACACAGAAATGCCTACAATGCTGCCACTGAAAGACATTATTCTCTAGAATTTATTTTTATTTCATTTTTTTTTAAAATTTGAATCTTTGATAAGTCATTTTCAAAGTGATTGAGAAGTTGGTACCTGCACTTGTCTTTCCTCACTACTTTTTCCTCAATAATACTTTGTGGTCAAGTGGGAATTGCATCTCTAGTAGATCCAAGTGTAGGCCATTTATATTTTTTTCCCCAACTTCTCTTGCCTGTGCATGCACTTAAAGTGTATTGCAATGTTTGGGTTATTATCCAGCTAAGACTGACCACTTGGCTGGATACAAACTTTATGACCTCCCTTGCATCCTTTAATAGGATCCCCAAACTTAAGGCACAAAGATTCACTAGGTGCTTATTTTGTCTTATACATTTTTTTTTTTTTTTTTTTTTTTTTTTTCAACATATATTCTAAGCATATTTTCATTCTCTTTTTATCATTGTCTTTTGAGGGCAGCTCCAAAAGGCCACAGGAATATCAAATATTCCTTTGAATGCAATTGACACTTTTAAATTTTGAAAAGTGTCTTGCTGTAAGGTACCACAGCAGGTGGAGTTTCAATCACCGCCGGGACCTCTGATGAGGGCTCATCCAGGAGCCGAAACTCGAGTCAGGTCAGGCCAAAGGCATGGTTCTTACACAGAAATGCCTACAATGCTGCCACTGAAAGACATTATTCTCTAGAATTTATTTTTATTTCATTTTTTTTTAAAATTTGAATCTTTGATAAGTCATTTTCAAAGTGATTGAGAAGTTGGTACCTGCACTTGTCTTTCCTCACTACTTTTTCCTCAATAATACTTTGTGGTCAAGTGGGAATTGCATCTCTAGTAGATCCAAGTGTAGGCCATTTATATTTTTTTCCCCAACTTCTCTTGCCTGTGCATGCACTTAAAGTGTATTGCAATGTTTGGGTTATTATCCAGCTAAGACTGACCACTTGGCTGGATACAAACTTTATGACCTCCCTTGCATCCTTTAATAGGATCCCCAAACTTAAGGCACAAAGATTCACTAGGTGCTTATTTTGTCTTATACATTTTTTTTTTTTTTTTTTTTTTTTTTCAACATATATTCTAAGCATATTTTCATTCTCTTTTTATCATTGTCTTTTGAGGGCAGCTCCAAAAGGCCACAGGAATATCAAATATTCCTTTGAATGCAATTGACACTTTTAAATTTTGAAAAGTGTCTTGCTGTAAGGTACCACAGCAGGTGGAGTTTCAATCACCGCCGGGACCTCTGATGAGGGCTCATCCAGGAGCCGAAACTCGAGTCAGGTCAGGCCAAAGGCATGGTTCTTACACAGAAATGCCTACAACGCTGCCACTGAAAGACATTATTCTCTAGAATTTATTTTTATTTCATTTTTTTTTAAAATTTGAATCTTTGATAAGTCATTTTCAAAGTGATTGAGAAGTTGGTACCTGCACTTGTCTTTCCTCACTACTTTTTCCTCAATAACCTCTTTTTCATACGTATGAAATAATCTTATCTTTCAACACTAAGCACACACAAACAAGCCCACCGGATGGAAAGCATAGATGACCTTGGGATGTACGGATTTCTCTTCTCTATCAGTCACACACGCACACACACACACACACACACACACACACACACACATACACACACACACTGGGAACGGATGACAAAATTTACAAAACAGCATACACACGGGGATTAAATGTAAAAAATTAAAAAAAACACGGAGCGCTTATTCTATTAATCATCAAAATAAAAGAATAAATAGATAAATAAATAAACCTGCATGTCAGTTGCACACGACTGGCCTTTTCAGTTTTTCACGAGCAAAATCTTTCACGTGCACAACAGCTAGAAAAAAAAAGAAGAAAAACTTGACCCACTTTCTATGCCAGACACAATGTCTGCAACTTACTGCAGACATCTCTATTGTCGTACAAACTACTGTGGGGTTTTGTGATAATGCGCTATGCAAAACACGTGTGTGTGTGTGTGTGTGTGTGTGTGTGTGTGTGTGTGTGTGTGTGTGTGTGTGTGTGTGTTCTGTGTGTGTTCTGTGTTTTGATGCAGTTGTCATTGTTTGGTTGTTGTTGAGTTTTGGTTGTTTTGCCGTGTGTGTGTGTGTGTGTGGGTGGGTGGGTGGGTGAGGGTGTTGAAGGTGAAGTTTGTATTTCCAGGTGGTACATTGAGTAAATGTGTGTGTGTATGTACTGGGGTGGGGGGTATTTCCTAGTGGTACAATGAATAGCCACTGCTTTTGCTTCTTTTCATCAAGCCATCCAGGAGTGAACATGTATGTGTGCGCGAGAAACTACACACACACACACACACACACACACACACACACACACATACTGACAAAACCAAAATGGTTAAGTACTCACCAGCTGTCTTGCTCCATTTCCAAACAGTTGCGTCTTTCACTTGCACCACAAATAAAGTCACAACATGAAGACTGGCAGACAACAGTGTCTCTCCACACCACAAACTTCTGTGCACCAACATCCATCCACATCTTCCAAAAACTAGGATCATACCTTCTCCACATGTCCAAACAGGGTTAACAACTCATTCTTGTAGCACGGCATGGGTAAAACTAAAAAATATTCGGATTGTGCGTAAATCCAACACTAAAAACTGAATGATACGACATGATCTGGCGCCAGCAAACGACTCCCACTTCTAGTCTGCTGCATGTTGTCATTTCAATATTGTTCATTTACAGCAGAGCACTGAATTAATCACGAAAATTCAAGGCAGTTCTTGTAATAAAAGTTGACACACCAGGCACGAGTTTGTCAAAAGGGCTACCGTCTGCTAATTTGTCACAACAAAGACCTTCTGAAAACTAACAGTCGTCTGCGACCAGTGGCACCATTTTTTATGATTTTACCATACAGAAAAGTCAAAGCAAGGGAGACAATTGTTTAGAAACGGTTGAAATTGGGAAGATCTTTATTTTATTCTTAAAGTTTGTAACTAATTTGTTGATCCGAGGCTGTTAGCACATGTGTACACAATAATCATGCAACGATATGTCGTACCAATTAAAAAAAAACAACCAATGCTTATAAACATAAGGAACATAGAGCAAGTGACACGCAATGGTGCACCTGAGAGCAAGCGACGCGTACATTCCTGCATATTAATAAACAAAAGAGTGTCTCACACACCACACACACACACACACACACACACACACACACACACACACACACACACACACACACACACACGTGATATTCTTTACACGATGTGAACGATAAGCGCAGAGCATGTTTATTTTCAGTTTTTTTGGTGTATTTTTGGTTTTGTTTGGTTTATGATTCTTTGTTTTTGTTTTCGTTTTTTTTTAAACTGTTTTTGTGCTGGGATAGGGTTGGAGATTTTTGTTGTTGATTTTGTTTTGTTTTAGCTGATTTGTTTTGTTTGAGGGTGTTTTTTTTTTTGGGGGGGGATTACTTTTCTGTTGTATTTTTGGGGTAGGGGGGTTGGGGAGTATGTTGAGGTTAGGGTGCGGGTAGTAGAAAAGAGCACCGTTGATTTTTTTGTTGTTTTTCTGTACTTTTTGATATGCTTTGTAATTAT
>CM060325.1:16767908-16772908 GCA_030674155.1 Stramonita haemastoma | reverse complement strand
GTGTGTGTGTGTGTGTGTGTGTGTGTGCGTGTGAGATACTTTTGTTTCCATGCTGCTATGTGCGTATTTATGCATAAAGTTTTGTGCACACGTTCCTGTGTGCGTGTTTATGCATAGCATGTTGCGCATATGTTAAAAAGCTATATATCTTCTGTGCAAGAATAGATCAGGAACGGGATACCTCAGTGGTCAGAGCACTCGCTTTCCCCCAGCCAATAATAAGCAGTATTGAGTATGGTTACCAAGCGGATGGGTGACAGTTTGCATGCCTTGGCTTCAGTTCTGTCCCCCAGTTCAGCCAGCTGTCAATGGACACCTGCCCTCTTTAGGGTCAGGGAAGGTACAGTAGCGAGGGAGAGGAGATGGGTACCATCAATATCCTGGCCTCTGGAGAAGCTGAGGTCTCTGGCGCCTAGCTCCCCTACGACCATAAAAATTATAGGACACCTTTACCTTACCTTTTAGATCAGGTATGAATGATAGTATGGATGAAACAAACATATCCAGGATGCAAACTGCTTTGGCTGGTTATCCCTGCGCAATTTGTCAGTAGCCTGCACAAACTGCTTCAAGTGTTACAAAGATTCACTTCATTTAACCAACATCCCCGAAGTTGGAATGCGGCTACTACCTTTTTGGTGGGCAAACACGAGTGCATACACAAAATCTCACAAATGGCAAATCTCAAATCTCTAGCTGAAGAACAAAAAAATAGCATTTAAACAACAATTTCTTCAGACTGCCATAAACATTAAATATTTTTATTCCCCCGAGTCTGAATACAAGCATGAAAAATGACCCTGTATCCATTCCTAATTCAAACTCCAGCCATGCTTTTTTTTTTTTTAAATCATCTTCATTGTCAGATCCTGTGCCAGTTCATATTCAGCCTTAGTGCTGCAATAACTAAAATAAAAAATAAAATAAAATAAAAATGAGGAGGAGGAGGAGGAAGAAGAAGAGATGGAAGGAAGGAACCCAGAAACAGCAGCACCAGGAGCGGTGGGGGTGTCAGAAAGCGGGGTGGGGGCCAGCAGAAAGGGAGGGAAAGACGTTGGGATGGGATGGAGGGAGACAGGGGTACATGTCAGCCAGGCTGAAGCTTTTAGCCAAATTAAATATTGGACGTCCACCGCCGCTTCTCCCCCCCAGCCATTGAGGCGTATTTTCTGACGGACATAGTATTTCCTTTTGGGCCAGCCCCCGCCTGCCCAGGGTAAACATGTGTCATCCTTTGGCCTCGTTTAGTATCGCCAATGTCAACACCTGTCAAATTGAGCGTCCTACACGTAACGGAAATGAAGAGCCCCCCAAGTTGGGAAATTCTACTGTTCAATACTTTTTTCTTCTTCTTCTTTCTTCTTTCTTCTTCCTCTTCTCTCTTCCCTTCCCTTTTCTTTCTCTCCTTCCTACTACTCCTTGATCTTTTGGCTTGTTGGCTTCGTCTACTGTTATGGAGATAGGGCTGAGAGAGTTTGATTGGGTGCTCTCTCTCTCTCTCTCTCTCTCTCTCTCTCTCTCTCTCTCTCTCTCTCTCTCTCTCTCTCTCTCTCTCTCTCTCTCTCTCTCTCTCTTTGAAAAAAAGAGACAGAAAGCATGCAGAGGCAGGGGCATCTTTTATGCACATAAATTGGGGGGCAGGGAAGAGGGCGGGGAGGTAGTATGATCAAATTGAAGGAAAGACTTTGACTTTTGAGACAGTCAAAGAATAAGACATTGAGAAAGAAAAGTGAAAGTAGGACAGCAAGTATCTTTTTAAAGAAGACATTGATTTAAAAAAATAAAGTGAGAAATTCGAAAACAATTGGAACAGTTAATTCAAATCACAGTATATTTGAGCTTTCAGACTTCAAGGATAAAAATTAAAGGTTTTGCAAAAAAAATAGCCAAACATTTTTTGTGTGTGTATAACATAACCTTTTTTCAGATAAAAGTGTAAGGCAAAATAGCTTTTTCCCCCTCACTACAGCTTCCTTAAAAACCAATTTTTGTTTTCTAAAAGACAAATCTCTCTACATACCCACCCCCTATTCCACTCTTTGAAACACAAAATGAAAAAAGCCAGGATCCCAATTCTAATCGCAACCTCTATTCTGAAATCTCTGGCTTCCACAGTCCACATTAGGACCATTTTCCTACTTCACCACCATTCAACCCTATATAGCCACAACCATCACAGAGAGAGCGAAGATAAAAAAATGATAAGAATTCAGGAAGAACATGAGGTAGCACGAAGCAGCTCTAGGCTAGAGCAAAAGAAAGAAGGAAGAGTGGAGGAATAGAAGACCAGATCGAACTCAGACTAGACTAGACAGGCATGGTCGCAGCAACTCTCTCTCGAGCTTTTAGACAAATTAAACAGTGGAGGTCTACTAGGCTTCTGAGCTGGCCACAAGAGCGTGTTTTTTCTGATGGATGGATTATAGCGTCTCCTTTTGGGTGGCCAGTGGGTAAACATGTGTCATCTTTTGGTCTTGTTAGGTGTCAGGCTTGTCAACAGCAGTCAGAGTGAGTGTCCCCGCATTCAGAGGGAAATGAAGAATAGGGGAGAATTGGGGGAGGTTTTTGCAGGGCCAGTATTATATTCTTCGGGTTTTTTGTTTTTTTTTAGTTTCTGATTGCTTTTATTTTGTGTGTGTGTGAATATGTCTGTATAGTTTGGTTACAGGTCAGCTCTGTTTTTCAAGTCTATCTGTGTATCTGTCTGTCTGTCTGTTTTTGTAGTGCTCTCTCTCTCTCTCTCTCTCTCTCTCTCCTCTCTCTCCTCTCTCTCTCTCCTCTCTCTCTCTCTCTCTCTCTCTCTCCTCTCTCTCTCTCTCTCCTCTCTCTCTCTCTCTCAAACACACACACACATACATACACACACAAACACACACACACACACACATACACACACACACACGAACATAGTTACTGCCAGTTGTTGATCTTTCATTAGTTGTGGAGAAAGCACCTGACCATCATGCTGACAGACATAAATAACAATTTCTAGCTGGAAAATACATGGTAAAAAAATTAACTTCATTCTTTTCTAAAAGAAAAAAAAACAGAAAAAAGCAAAACAAAAACGAAGAACAAACAAAACAAAAGAAAACCCCAAAGCTCCAAACAAAACCATGTCAACAAAGACAAGGACAGTGGAACCTGTCCTAAACTCACTCATCAAGTGCCTGTACAGTATCAAGGAAAACAAGTCACCTAAACAGAGGGGGACAGAACGGGTAGGAAACCACCAAAACAACAGTAATAGAAAAAATTGTGACCAGTGCATGCTGATCAATAGTGTGACTGTATCTCGACTCAACTCAACTGTCTCCATCTCTGCTGTCATGGCTAGAAGCAATGCCACCAACAGGGTTTGCCATCTCTTATCACATACGATCTCCTGTAGCTCTTCCGAATCAGTGACACCTATCTGCATTCACTTTACACACTGACAGTAAAGGGGGGGGGGGGGGGGGGGGGACGGGATAGCCTAGTGGTCAGAACATTGCACTCGGAATTTGACGCCCCGGGTTCGATTCCCGTTCGAAGGGATATTTTCCCCTGGAAAATCCTAAGGACTTTTGGGGAGAGTGGAGTCAACACTTAAATCAGTGCTGACTCCACTCTCCCCAAAAGTCTTTCCGATGAGACTGTAAACCGAGGCCCTGTGTGCAAACGCACGCAGAACATCTTTGCGCACACTTTAAATCCTGTTCCGCTTTTCGTAAGAGTAGGCCATTGTGTGCCGGTGTGAACAGATGACAAGATTTACAAAACTGCATACACACGGGGACTGGATGTAAAAAAGCACGAGAGTGCTTAGTACATTATCCTCGATATAAAAGAATAAATAAATAATAAGTAAATAAAGAAAAGGGCTGCAAGTTTTGTTGCAGTCAACCACCCCAAACATGTCACACATATTTAACAGTCTGTATTGATTACAAGGTTCTGTTTATACTGTTGCCCTAGATTTCAAGAATACTGACTCCAGTATCAAGCTCCTTCCCTTATCAATAATACAGTCGCTATTGCTTTGCTGCAGGGAAAGTGAAGATTTACGTTGTCACCATGACTGTCTGACTAATCTTCATCTGTACAGATGTCTGCAAAATGAGTGCGGGAACATCGCAGCCAATAGCAAAGTTGCAATACATCAGATAAGACTTGGTTCTTGCGACACAGTACTGAATTCTCTTCTTTATTCGTGCAGTCGTACATCTTTCTTTTGAGTAAGATGTATAGATGGCTTGATGGAAAAAAAGCAAATCAATGCTTATTCAATGTACCGTCTGGAAATTAAAAAAAATTCATTTGATGATTTGATTTGAGGGTAGTTGTACAACAAAAACACTCCAGTCAGAATGAGCTAAAACCTAAAGAGACCTAGATATGTATTGCAGACAAGTATGCCAAATCCAAGCACTTGGTTCATGCCAAAGTTTCAAAGTTTGTGTGTCCAGCATCACTTTTGTATTTTTTGTAAGAGAGTCTCATGACTACAAGGAGGAGAAAATTCTCTCTGTGGCAAACTCACTCTTCTAGAATTTGGTTTTCTTGTGCAATTTAAAAAAAAAAAAGAAGCTTGTACTGATGTCCTTTCCTGTTACATGTTCGCATCTCATTTGTTGTACATCACAAGTTTTAGATGGATATATCAACAGTGCGTTTTAACGGAAAGAAAGTCCTTTTAGTTCTGACTGGAATCTATGTGTCCCCTCTACAAGGTTTAAAGCCTCATCTTCTATTCATTCAACTCAATCCCTTCCCGTACCTCTGTATAGATCATTTTAATTTCTTCTTCGTCATCGTCGCTCGTCGAACTCTTAGACAACAGTAATTGTTGTCTGTCATATGACGGAAATGCGTTTTCTATTATTATGACTTAACAGATTGTTGTTTGGTTTTTGTTTTTTTTTTGTTGTTGTTGTTGTTGTTTTTTGTTTTTACTTTATCACCCGTCCCATCAATCAGTGATTGTTTTCCCCGTGTACTTGTCACGAGGATTCCTGTTA
>CM060325.1:16765454-16767808 GCA_030674155.1 Stramonita haemastoma | reverse complement strand
GGGCTGTGTTATTCTCTGCTTATATTATATTGATGTTTCTGCTCTCTGTATTGTCTTTAACTTCGAAATGTTCCTCTTGCTTTATTCTTTTTTTTTGTTACTTTTATTCCAAAATAATGGAATAAGTACTCACATATTTTTCTACATCCAGTCCCTGTGTGCATACAGTTTTGTCCATTTTGTCGTCCATTCTCACCGCCACACAATGGCCTACACTTTCAAAAAGCGGAATGGGTGACATATAGCTAAGCATATTTTCAACTTTCCAGAAAACTATAACTATTTTGGAGCAATTTCTTTTTTTCACCTGATCCCTGCTATGATTAATGATACTTATTGCTGCACCTGCTCTCACCCCTCCCCCCCCCCCCCACCCCAACATCTACCTTTGACAGTGGAAACTCTGCCATATCAATATTTTTAGCCCAGTCTTTTAATATTGCATGTTCATTTAATAAGTCAGAACTTTTCAATAGCAATTTCTCTGTCTCTGTCTGCCTCTCTTTCTCTCTGTCTCCCTCTCTCTCTCCGTCCTTCTCAAGTCCTTTGGATGAGACTATAAACCGTGGCCGTGTACGAACACACGCAGAACATCTTGCGCACTACGTTAAATCCTGTTCCCTTTTCGTAAGAGTAGCCATCGTGTGCCGGTGGGAACAGATGACATTTACAAAAACTACATACACATGGGGACTGGATGTAAAAAAGCACGAGATTGCTTATTCCATTATCCTCGATATAAAAGAGTAAAAGAATAAATCAAATCAAATCTCTCTCTCGCTCCCAGAGATGATCCTTGTTTCCCAAAAACAAGCCCTCAAAAACAACTACTTCATGGCATGGCACCATTTCAGACTTGACAAGCCTCGTCCTTGATATAATAATAATTATGCAGGCACGAGGAAGGACGGCGTCACCCTACTATAGCCATCTAAAGCACGTACTAGCCATTTGCCGATCTGAAGGAGATCGTTTTTCTGTCCAGCAACTTCCTGCCGGTAGAGACCTTGTCCCTGCTTTGTTCCTGCTTTGTTCCTGCGAGGTGTTATATCCGGGGGAGTGACATGTCTGGCTTTGCTTTGGCGAACTAGGAGGAGCACACCCACCCAGCCAGTGTCTATACTTCTGGGCTTCTGCCACTACCATCCACCTGGTTTTCTGTGTGTGTGTTTGTGTGTCTGTCTGTGTGTCTGTCTGTGTGTCTGTCTGTGTGTCTGTCTGTGGGGTCTGTCTCTGTCTCTCTCTCTTATTGTTTGTTGGTGATGGTGATTTTGTTCTCTTTTGCTTTATTTTGTTGTTGGTTTGGGATTTTTTGTTGTTGTTGGTGGCGGTTTTTTTTGTTTTTTTTTGGGGGGAGCGGTCTTTGGGGGTGGTAGTGCTATTCCCTAATCAGGGCAAGGGCCAGATGAAAAACGTATGTGAATACTTACTCTGTTATCCTTGGAAAATAAAGATTATTCATTCATTCATTCATTCATTCATTCGTTCATTCATCCTCTCTCTCTCTCTCTCTCTCTCTCTCTCTCTCTCTCTCTCTCTCTCTCTCTCTCTCTCTCTCTCTCTCTCTCTCTCTCTCTCTCTCTCTCTCTCTCCCCTCTCTCTCTCACCCAAGCTTTTTCAGGTCTTTCCAATACTGTGTCTCATGGAAAAACATTGATGTGTCAGACACTACTGCCATAGAAGAGAGTTATATCCATGAAAGTTTGTGACAGTGGTGTAGGTATTCAGTGAGTTATAGTTTTCACTTTTCCAATACACATGCTGTAAGATATACACTGAATATCTACACCACTGTCAAAACTTTCATGGGTATAACTCTCTTCTAACTCAACGTTTTATTCTAGCAACAGTATCTTAAGGGGAAAGCTGACAACACATTCTTTCTCACACGGCTGCCTTTGTCTTTGCTGAAAGAAGATACTCAAAACAAAGACATCCGGCAAAGATTAAGCAGAATGTAAGAAATTCGGAAAATTTTGGGAAGAAGAGACCAGAAAGATCACCAAAGGTAATGTCAGAATGAAAAAAACAATTATAAAGAGATCAGATCTGAACAGCAAAACATGGCGATGGCAGTCCACCTTTCAGTCAAATCCAATATCAGATGTCTGGCACCCTTCCTCATCACCCAGCCATTGACCTGCACGTTTTGGGACAGACATGATATCTCCTTTCAGCCTGAACCAAGCAAGCAGTGGGTAAACACGTGTGGTGTGGTCGTCCTCTGGCTTCATGTACTGTTGCCACAATCAATATACCTCCAGCTGAGTGTCCTCCCCACGCACACAGCGGAAATGAAAGGTGATGTGATGTTGTTGAACTGCAGCCTTGTTTTTGCGTATGTTTTTGTAGAA
>CM060325.1:16760454-16762954 GCA_030674155.1 Stramonita haemastoma | reverse complement strand
GTGACCATTATGTTCTGATAAATCCTTGCTTTTGCAGAACATTTTTGCCATCAATATGATGACTTTAAGAAAATGGACGTTAGTTAGACATTGAACAGATTAGCACAAACCAGAGAGAGCTGCTTACGTTTCTCATTGCAGTCCATGCGATAAAATCACTGGGGTACACCCTCCTGTGTTTTTAAGACAATCAGCAGATCTGTGCATACTGCTGTTTTTAAAGTTTCTCCGTGAGTTATGTCGGTATGCATTATCAAATGATCAATTAATGGATTAGACATTCATCAAGCAAGCAGATAAAGACAACAACAAGGAAATGAATTGTTGCCTTGTCAATACCCTATTCTGCTTTTAAAAAAAAAAAAAAACAAAGACGGGGGGAAGAGAGGATTCCTACTTATCCTTCAAAACGGTTTTTTTCTCAGTTTTTGTTTTCTCATTAGTCTTGTTAACGCAAAGTGACAAAAACTTATTTATTTTGACTGTATCTTTTTAAAGATGAATTTTGTCATAAAAAAAAATTTTTTAAACAACTAATAAAGATAAATCTCCTCAACTCCTCTCTTCCTCCTTTCTTTTCACTTAATCACAACAAAGAGAGAACTTTATGCCCCCACCCCCTCCCCCCGCCCCCCACTCAAACACACACACAGACACACCATCATGCACATTACCAAACCAAACAGCAAACGACTTCCTATCCCCCAAAATTCGCCAGATGAGAAGTGTGCCCCCCCAACTTTAGGCGCACGCGTGCTCCCTTGACCTGGCTAATTTGCAAAATTGGCGCCTCGTGTTGACTAATTAAACGGTCAATTAGGTGTCAAACGAGGTTGCATCCGTGAGGACATGGTCTCTGGCAGGCCGAGTTGCTTCTCGTGTACAATTACCTCGGCAAGTTGAAGTTGCTTGTTCCAGAGCAATGTGTTTTCAGGGAGCGTGTCAGACCTTGTTTCTGTCTGTTCCCGTCCAGCTCCAGTCTGGCCACCTAGTGTAGTAGTGTAGTGTGGTGTGGTGTGGTGTGGTGTGGTGTGGTGTGGTGTGGTGTAGTGTGGTGTGGTGTGGTGTGGTGTGGTAGTATAGTGTTGTGTGGTGTAGAGTAGGGTAGGGTAGTGTAGTATATTGTGGTGTGGTGTGTTGTGATGTGATGTGGTGTGGTGTGTTGTGGTGTGTAAGAGTAGCGTGGTGTGGAGTTTTGTGGTGTGGTGTATGTGTGGTGATGTGGTGTGGTGTAGAGTAGGTAGGTAAGGTAGTGTAGTATGGTGTGGTGTGGTGTGGTGAGATATGATGTGGTGTGGTTGGTGTGTGTTGTATAAGGTAGCGTGGTGTGGAGTGGTGTGGTGTGGTGTGGTGCGGTGCGGTGTGGTGTGGTGCGGTGCGGTGTGGTGCAGTGCAGTGTGGTGTAGTGTATGTGGTAGGGTAGGGTAGGGTAGGGTAGGGCAGTGGAGTGTAGTAGTGTAGTGTAGTGTAGTGTAGTGTAGTGTAGTGTAGTGTAGTGTAGTGTAGTGTAGTGTAGTGTAGTACAGTACAGTACAGTACAGTACAGTAGTGTAGTGTAGTGTAGTGTAGTGTAGTGCAGTGCATGTACAGTACAGTACAGTACAGTACAGTACAGTACAGTACAGTACAGTACAGTACAGTACAGTACAGTAGTGTAGTGCAGTGTAGTGTAGTGTAGTGTAGTGTAGTGTAGTGTAGTGTAGTGTAGTGTAGTAGTGTAGTGTAGTGTAGTGTAGTGGGAAGAAAGGTAGGTGAGTGATAGAGTGAATTTTTTCCTTTTTTGTGTCGGTCTTTCTGACAAAATGTTCTCCAAGACTCTGTATGCCAGAGTTTCTTGAAGGGTTAGACATGATTTGAGAGAATGGTTTTGTAAGAAATTGCTCTACGACACAGATGCTCATGTATATGTATGCTACTTTAAGTCACAGCAGATTTCTCTGCATGAAATTCGAGCTGTTCTTTCAGGAGAGAAGCACGTCGCCACAATAGCAGTGCCACCCATTTTTTTTTATCCTTTCCTTCCTGTAACTGTATTTGTTTTCCCTATCAGAGTGGCTTTTTTCTAAATAATTTTGCCAGGACAACCTTCTTGTTGCCTTAGGTTCTCTTACGTGCGCTAATTAATCTTGTATAACACACGGTACATCGGTTTATCATCTCATCCAAAAGACTAGCACCCAGACCACCACTCATGATCTAATGGATGGGGGAAAAGTTTTGGCCCAAGCTGGATTCTAACAACTACACAATTCTGACCAGGACTTATTGTTTTCTAGGCAGGCGCGTTACCTCTGCACCACTGAATGATTCTGTAAAAGCTGCTCTACTACATGTATGTTAATGCATCTGTTTGCGCGATGGAGGACAGATTGCTCAGTATGGTTTTTATTGTGTGTTATGTATGGTTGCTGGTAGTTCTTTTTTTCATTCTTCGTCTAGAGCTCAAAGGTTTATCAGTGGTGAGATTTTTTCATATGCGACAGTTTATTCCCCCATCATT
>CM060325.1:16752954-16755454 GCA_030674155.1 Stramonita haemastoma | reverse complement strand
ACACACACGTACACACACATACACACACAAAGACACACACACGCGTACGTACTCACATCCATACACACACACACACCACACACACACACACACACACACACACACACACACACACACACACACACACACACACACACACACACACAAACACACCTCTGACCTCATTTCCTACAAACTAACCCCAATCAATGCATAACACTACCCTACTACCTGACAGGCAAAACCTGTCCCCCACCCACCCCCACCCCCCATTCTCTACCTTCCCCCCACCCCCATCCCCACCCACTCCACCCCACCTCCATCCCAACTCCCTTTCCTCTCGCAATGTCCATCATCTAAGCGCACGTTTGCTTGCTGCAAGTAACGGTTGCAGGTAAGGGCACGTGCATGTGTGCACAAAAGTGTGCAAGTGCAAGGTGGTGAGGGGGAGGGGGGTGGGGGACGGGGGGAGGAGGAGGAGGATTAGAGTTGCCTGGCATCCTGTATGTGACTATGGGTCCAGGCCCCAAAGGGCGCATGCAGCATCCCTCGTGTTCTGCCTCGGTGACTGTGATGCCTGAGCAATTTTATTTTATTTTCTCCCCAGCTAGCCCAGTCCCGTGTCCTACTATACTAGGATGGCAGGAGGTTGCTTAGTGGTACTTGGAGTTTTTTTCTACTTCTTCTTCTTCTCTTCATGCTAAAAAAGAAAAAAAAAGTTGTGTGTGTGTGTTTGGTGTGTGTGTGTGTGTGTGTGTTGTGTGTGTGTGTGTGTGTGTGTGTGTATGTGTGTATGTGTGTATGTGTGTTGTGTGTGTGTGTGTGTGTGTGTGTGTGTGTGTGTGTGTATGTGTGTGTTGTGTGTGGTGTACTGTGTGTGTTGTGTGTGTTGGTGTGTGTGTGTGTGTGTGTGTGGT
Organism: Stramonita haemastoma; assembly: GCA_030674155.1. Lineage (NCBI taxonomy): Eukaryota > Metazoa > Mollusca > Gastropoda > Neogastropoda > Muricidae > Stramonita > Stramonita haemastoma. The sequence goes on along the minus strand of CM060325.1, from coordinate 16,754,558 downwards.
GTGTGTGTGTGTGTGTTTGTGCACACACCGTGGGCTTGTTTTCTAGAGCAGAAAAAGCACACATGCAAAAATCAGAGGCGCAGGTTTGGGCTTAACGCTTGTTTCTGGTGTCGCGTCCCGTTTCGCTTTTCACACGCGACAGACGTTTCTTTGGTTTGTTTTTTGTTGTTTTTTGTTTGGTTTGTTTTGGGGCGTTTTATTTTATTTTATTTTTTTTTTTTTTTTTTGGGGGGGGGTATTCTTTAATTAGCAGACACTGTTACAGAAAGAATGGATGTCAAGAAAAAGAGAGATTAAGGAGGAAGGGCAAAGAGAGCAAGGAACGAAAAATTCAATAAGAAGAAAGCGTTAAAAGAAAGAAGGAAGGAAGGATAGGACCTAAACGTCGGTAGGAGGAGAGAGTGTCAAAGTATTAAGGGAGAAAACATAAAAGAAGATTATAAAAACACAGGGTCAGAAAAATCACGAAATGGGGGAAGAAGAAAGGAAACAAGAATCGAAAAGAGAGGAAAGCGAGGGGACATGTCTCGGGAACAAAGTTAAGACAAAGGGCGGAAAGACAGGAACAAAGAGAAGAAAGTAAAAAAAAATGAGAACGAACACGTTGAGAGAATTGAGACAGACAGATAGACAGGCAGGCACAGAGACACAGAAACAAAGACACAGAGACTGAGACATTCACAGAGAGAGAGAGACAGAGACTGAGAGACAGACAGACAGACAGAGGTAGAGGCAGTGAGAGAGACACAGAGAGAGAGACAGACAGACTGCCAGAGACAGAGAAACACACAAAGATGGGCACATATTGATAAAGACAAACGTAGAGAGAAACACAACAGAGAAAGAAACATGAAAAGATGAATTAAAAAGATTGAAGATGAAGCAGAGGAAATTCGAAAAAGAAAGACTACAAAGTAAGCCTTTCAGCCCCCTTCCTTCTGAACGCCTATCCCGTGTTGATGATACCCTACCTTGCCCATCCTGATTCCATTCAACACAACTTTCATCAAGTCCCATTTTTCAAAAACCAGTCATCCTGGTAGTCGAACTGCGGCTACCTTAACGGTGGGTTTAAAAACGGTGGCATACGCAAAATCCAACCACTGATGAACCTTGGAGCTCTAGCCGAGAAACAGGGGGGCAGGGGGGGGGGAGGAAGTCAATGCTAAGCAAAGCTTGACAAAGCAATGCAGCAAGGCAAGGCAAGGGATGAGGAGGCAAGGGAAGATAAGGCAAGGCAAGGGAAGATAAGGCAAGGCAAGGGAAGATAAGGCAAGGCAAGGGAAGATAAGGCAAGGCAAGGGAAGATAAGGCAAGGCAAGGGAAGATAAGGCAAGGCAAGGGAAGATAAGGCAAGGGAAGATAAGGCAAGGGAAGATAAGGCAAGGGAAGATAAGGCAAGATAAGGCAAGGGAAGATAAGGCAAGATAAGGCAAGGGAAGATAAGGCAAGGGAAGATAAGGCAAGGCAAGATAAGGCAAGGGAAGATAAGGCAAGGGAAGATAAGGCAAGGCAAGATAAGGCAAGGCAAGATAAGGCAAGGGAAGATAAGGCAAGGGAAGATAAGGCAAGGGAAGATAAGGCAAGGGAAGACGGGACAAGGG
>CM060325.1:16735454-16740454 GCA_030674155.1 Stramonita haemastoma | reverse complement strand
ATAGGTAGATGGATAGGTAGGCGGGTAGGTAGGTAAGGATATTTATTTTATTTATTTATTTTATTTATTCATTTATTTATTCTTTTATATCGAGGATAATGGAATAAGCACTCCTGTGCTTTTTTTTTACCCAGTTCCCGTGTGTATGCAGTTTTGTAAATATTGTCATCTGTTCCCACCGGCACACAATGGTCTACTCTTACGAAAAGCGGAACAGGATTTAACGTGTGCGCAAGATGTTCTGCGCGCGTTCTCACACGGGGCCTCGGTTTATAGTCTCATCCGAAAGACTGAAGGAGAGAGAGAGGTAGGTAGGTAGGTAGGTAAGTAGGTAGGTAGGTAGGTAGGTAGGTAGGTAGGTAGGTAGGTAGGTAGGTAGGTAGGTAGGTAGGTAGGTAGGTAGGTAGGTAGGTAGGTAGGTAGGTAGGTAGATAGGCAGGCAGACAGGCAGGCAGGCAGGTAGACAGGTAGACAGGTAGACAGGTAGGTAGGTAGATAGGTAAGCGGGCAGGTAGGTAAGGAGGGAAGAAGATAGGTAGGTAGGGAGGGAGGTAGGCACGAATGAGCAAGCATGCCTGTTATGTATGCGTACATGTATATTCAGTGGAGAGAGAGAGAGAGAGAGAGAGAGAGAGAGAGAGAGAGAGAGAGAGAGAGAGAGAGAGAGAGAGAGAGAGAGAGAGAGAGAAAGAGAGAGAGAGAGAGAGAGAGAGAGAGAGAGAGAGAGAGAGAGCCGCACGCACTCACACATGTACGTACACACATGCAGAAAACATGGAGGTACAGACACAGACAGACGGAGACTGCGCCAGAGACAGAGACACACAGACAGAGACAGACAAAGAAGATACAAAAATTATGACAATATTTTGTTTCCATAGTAGTAAATAAAAATGAAACACACCACACATACACACAGATATATATATATTATAGAGAGAGAGAGAGAGAGAGAGAGAGAGAGATTATATAATTTTATTATATATATATATATATATATATATATATATATATATATATATATATATATATATATATATATATATATATATATTATGTAACAGAATGTACTTGTAAGTCTAATGGATAAAAAAAAAAAAACTGGTAAGAAAAAAGGTTTTGCTTCCTTGTTTCAAACATTCCATAAAAAAAAATGGGACAGATCTCTTGTGGACTATTAAGACACATTTTTACAAAAGCTAAACTCGAGACGTATCACATAAACAAGAATAGAACAGAAAAATAAACCAGAAGTAGGTTATTTTGAAGCAAACATAAACAAAAGAATCCAGCTTCCTGCATTCACTTCCGCAGAAAAAGTTATAAATTCCAAGTTTAGCAAACACTTCAAAACATGTTTTCTTTATTTTGTCTTTATATATTATTCATTTTTATTTTCCAAGCTTCGATATTTCCTGTCTGTTTTTTCCCCACTTGTGTAGAGGTTTTATGCAAACATTGCAAGGGATATAGGCCTACACATGTCTTTGTAGGCGAATGCCTAGCGTGTTTACATGTAGTGGAGTGCAGTTTTTACAGTGTTACGTGTGGATTCCAATGGTGTGTTTATTTTCGTGGTTTGTTTGTTGTAGTTGTTGTTAACATTTTGTCTTCTTGGGTTGTTTGTTGTTTTCGATAACATTTGGGGTGGGGTTTTTTTGTTTGTTTGTTTTTGTTAAAATGTTGTTTTCTTGGTTTGTTTTTTGAAAACATTTGTCTTCTTGGTTTGTTTTTGTTAACATTTTCTTTCCTTGGTTTGTTTTCGATAATGTTTGTCTTCTTTGTTCGTTTGTTTTTGCTAACATTTGTCTGCTTGGTTTGATTGTTTTCGTTAACATTTCTTTTCTTGGTTTGTTTATTTTCGCTAACATTTGTCTTCTTGGTTTGTTTATTTTCGCTAACATTTGTCTTCTCAGGTTGTTTTGTTTGATTGTTTTTGTTAACATTTATCTTCTTGGTTTGTTTGATTTTGTTAACATTTATCCTCTTGGTTTGATTGTTTTCGTTAACATTTCTTTTCTTGGTTTGTTTTCGTTATCATTTATCTTCTTGGTTTGTTTATCTTCTTTTGTTTTGGTTGGGGCATTGTATGAGCATGTCCGTTTTAAATACAAATCCATCATTTTCCTCTTTTGATCTTTTGTGTGTGTTTGTGCGTGCGTGCGTGTGTATGTGTGTGGTGTGTGTGTGCGTGCGCGCGTGTCGGTATCTATGCGTAGACATTCTGTGCATGCCTGCGTGGGAACATGCATGCATGCGGGCTAGCTGTATGTTGCGTGCCTACGTGCCTCAAGTTATGGCATGATCATTTTATAGGCTTTCTCCTTTCAACTTAGTACAGAGAAAAAATGAAGACAAGAGGAAATAACCCGTGTCGTAGGAACAAGCATATTGCAGAGAAAGAACCCCCCACCACCACCCCACCACCCAAAAAAAAAAAAAAAAAAAAAGGAAAAAGTAAAGAAACACCAAACAAATAAGCAAATATCTCAGAGATCAAAAGAAGACGAAATCTACAGGAAGGTATCCCTGAACTTATCAATTTCCTTTCAGTCAGTTCCAGACCTACAGCACTGATGGCATTTTTTTTTTCCCTTTTTATCTCCCTCTCCCCTTACTACTTCCCCCCTCCCCTCCCACCTAACCAACACACCCTCCCCACTCTACTCCCATCCCCACCACCCCACCCCTACACACACACCCATCCCATTTCATGTGGTCTGGCTCCCATACAAAAGCGACGATCTTGAATGGATGGGGGCTTTACCTCTGACGATGTGACTTGAAGACATGGCAGACATGAGCCAGCCAGATGGGAATTTAAAAAAAAAAAAAAAAAAGTGACACTGGGAAAAAGCTGTGTGCCCATTTTAGACGTGCGCACGTGTGCATACACACTCACACACGCGTACGCACGCACGCACGCACACACACAGACAACACACAACATACACACTCAGACACAGACACACACACACAACACACACACACACACACACACAACACAACACAACACACACATACACACACACAACAATACACAACACACACACACACACACACACACACACACACACACACACACACACACACACACACACACACACACACACACACACACACACACACACACACACACACTTCTAGAATCGCACAATCGTGAATTTGTGAGGACGACTGCAAGGTTCATGGTAAAGTGCAGACATCGTTACCGTATGATATTGAAGACTGCTTGTATGTCTTCAAGTCAGATCGCCAGAAGTCCCTTTAATTTAAAGACCGACTCTTTTCTTATGGGAGCCAAACCACACGAAGTGGGATGGGGATGGGTGTGGGGGTGGCTGCGGTGGGGGGGCGGGGTGGCGGGGTAGAGGGGGGGGAGAGTGTGATCTGGGAGGGGGGGGAGGTGGAGGGATGGAGATGAAAAGGAAAACATCAGTATTATAAGTCTGTTACTTGATGAAAGTTGTTTTCCTTCAATGTGAGTGAGTCAGACAAAAACATATAATTAATCAACTGACGATTACACCTTGAATGGGTCAGTGGCTATTCTTGTGGGAGCCGTTCATTCATACATTCAGGCATTGATTAATTGACTGATTCATTCATTCATTCATTTATTCATTCATGCTTTATTCATTCTTTCCTTCATTCATGTTTTTATTTACTCATTTATTGATCTATTCAATCATTCCTTTATCATCCATTCATTCTGTTTGTCTGTAAGTATCTCTCGTGCATGTGTATATTATGTATGTGTGTCAACGTGTCTTTGTATGCGCACAGGTGTGTGTGTGTGTTTGTGTGTACGTGAGTGCGTGTGTATACATGCATATGCGTGTTTGCATGCCTGTATGTGTGTATGTGAGTATGTGTGTGCATGCCTGCATATATGTGTGTAAGTCTGCATGTGTGTATGCGTGCGTGCATGCGTGCGTGTGTGTGTGTGTGTATACACATACATGCATAAATACATGTGTATAAGTACTTCAACTTTATCTCAATTGCGCAAGTATCTACATCAACGGGAAAAACCAAGCCAGAGGAAACAAATCATGTCACGGGACACACAGATGGACACAAAGAACGAAACTAAACCCAACCAAACAACCAACCAAACAAACAAATATCTACACATCAAAGTCAAAGACACCCCATAGAACTGATCCACCCCTACCCCCTACCCCTCAACTTCTCCCTTTCCCTTTCGGTTCCAGACCTACAGCACTGGTACCCCTTCTGTGCTCTGCCATTCTCTCCAGTCATCTGGACTCCATACTAACCCTGATGTTCTAACACAGTACGTCGTCGCAAAACAGTTCGTCGTAACTTGCGAAGGACTGCGTCGATCCTCCGGGGGATTAACGCATTTCGTCGTAAATTGCGACGAATTGCGTTAGCCACCCCCACCCCCTGTAAAAAAAAACAAAAACAAGCAACATATCTTTAATCAATGGAAGTTTAATATAATGCACTACTTCAGTATTTTAGAAACTCCTCATACATTTTTGTCAACTTTGTGACGTCAACGCACGTTGTCACAACTTGAAGGAACTGAAGTCAGAAAGTTGACCAAAAACTGTATGAGGAGCTTCTAAAATGCTGAAGTAAGTAGTTAGTGCATTATATTGAACTTACATTGATTAAAGATATGTTGTTTGTTTTGTTTTTGTTGGTTTTTTTTTTTTTACATGGACGCAGTTTGTTGCAAAATGTATGAGGAGCTTCTGAAAATTAATGCTGAAGTAGTTAGTGCATTATATTGAACTTACATTGATTAAAGATATGTTGTTTGTTTTGTTTGCGTGGGTTTTTTTTTTTACATGGGGGGGGGGGGGGGGGGGCTAACGCTAATAACATTTACAAAAACTGCATACACACGGGAACTGGATGTAACAAAAAAGCACAAGAGTGCTTGTTCCATTATCCTCGATATAAAAGAATTAATCAAATCAAATCAAAATCAATTTCAATGCGACGAACTGCGTTGCTACGACGTA
>CM060325.1:16717070-16722854 GCA_030674155.1 Stramonita haemastoma | reverse complement strand
GTAAACAAAATTTTCATTTGCTTTAATTAATTTTTCACAAAAACTTGTGTTGTCAAAAAAGCTTTTTTTCTTATCCCCGATGAAAATTTAGCCCAAAAGTTTTTGTTTTGGGGAAAAAAAAAGGAAAATTTTGGGTAATAATTAAACGTCTTTCTTGAATAAAAAACCCAGTTGTAAGTTTCAGGGGTGTTTCCCATGGTCGCCCGACAAAGGGAAAGAATAGATGTAGTTTGACATACCCTCAAAAGAAAAAAAAATTTTCATTTTGCCGTTTTGTAGCCCCAATCCCTCCAACCCATATGTTTTTCTTAGCTCCCCCGACCACACAGGCCATATCGGGGTGTCCCCGTGTGTAGCCTAGAGTAGATGATGGTGTGACAAAAAAAAAAAAACAATGAAATGTAGAGGCGAGAACAAATTAAAGGAGGTAAGTAGCTCAGCACCAACGCAGCAGTCGAGCAGCACTGGGAGCAAAACAGCTTACGAAAGTCTTTTGGTAAGGTAAACCGGGGCCCCCCGTGGCCGGGGAATGCAGCGGGAAAATTTGCGCGGTACACGTTTTTTTTCCTTTTTACTTTCCGCAAGGCAGTCCATTGTGTGCCGGTGGAAACCAGATGCAATTTTTTACAAAAAAAAAAACCTGCTATACACGGGGACTTGAGGGAAAAAAAAGGATATGAGTGTTTATTTCCCATTTCCTCGATATAAAAAAAAAAAAAAAAAAAAAAAAAAAAAAAAAAAAAAAGAAAAAAAAAAAAAAAAAAAAAAAAAATTTTTTTTTTAAAATTTTAAAAAAAAAAAAAAAAAAAAAAAAAAATTTTTTTTTCAGAGTAAAAACGCGAAAAAAAAAAAAAAAAAAAATTGTAAAAAAATAGAACGACAGGAAAAAGTGAACAATAGAAAAAAAACCAAACAAACAATTGCGTATGTTATGCGTAAATAAAAACTAAAAACGATTGATGAAATTTTGAAAAAAAATGATTCGCTATAAGGACAAAACTGTATTAGATATAATAGCAAAAAACGCATAAAACAAAAACAATTAAACTTTAAAAAAAACACGCCAACATCTAAAAAAAGATTCACAGAGTTTAAAAGAAAAAAAAATTGTTAAAAAATAACCACAAGCAGGTTTGGCAAAAAAAATCAAAAAAATAATATACTTGATTTTTTTTTAAAAAAGAAAAATAACTGTAACGGCACGTTTGACAAGACAAGCAAAAAAACAACCCCCCCCCCCTCCCCCCCGCAACAACTGCAAAGAAGGATTCTATAAAAACTTATCAATTAAGAAAACGTAAAACGAAAAAAGAGAGAAGTGGGTGGGGACATGGAGATTTTTTGGTGGCTTGTTTCTTTTCTTAGTTTCTTTGGGGGGCATTTTTGTTTTTTTGTTTTTGTTCTTTTTTTTATTTTTTTTGGGGGGGAGGTTGTAAATGACAGAAAAGGGAAATACAGAAAGAAGAAGATGGAGAGGGAGGGGGAGAGCAAGGGGGATGGGGGGATAGAAGGAGGATGGGAAGAAGGAGGTAGGAGGGGGTAGGGTGATAAAACGTGAAACACTTAAGCTCTTTAACCACAGTCGTGCGTATGCCCTAAATCGTTTATTGCTAACTCACGTGCGGTATTTCAATTTGAAAACTCCTGCCAGCGCCCGCCATCACTTCACACACTTGCTCTTCAAGTGCCGACATCATTACGCCGGGATCACGTGACAAAGGGGAAAGCACTCTGAAGTGTCTTCATCCTGTAACCGCTTCCACATGTTTATGGTTAGTTATCTACCCCTTGCCTCTCCTCTTTCTTCGCTTTGTCTCTTCGGCCCCCGTCTTGTGTCTGTCTGTATGTCTGTCTGGCTGACTGTCCGATGTTGTCTGTCTGTCTGTCTCTGTCTCTCTTTCTGAATCTGTCTCTCTCTGTCTGCCTGTCTCTCTACCTCTACCTCTTCCCCTCTGTCTGTGTCTGTCTGTCTGTCTGTTTGTCTCTGTCTGTCTGTTGTCTGTCTGTCCTGTCTCTGTCTGTCTGTCTGTCTCTCTCTCTCTCTCTCTTCTCTCTCTCTCTCTCTCTCTCTCCTCTCTCCTCTCCTCTCTCTCTCTAAATCATTCTTTGTGAGCCTCATTTCCTTCTATGTGACCTACTTTACTTTTTTTGTTTGCCCCCCCCCCCCCCCCCCCCCCCCCGCCTAACCCCCTGTGTACAGACAAGTATGTGAATGTTTGAATCTTTGTGTGCTTGGTGCATGCACACTGGCATCCACTGTATAAAATCTCATACAATGCTTCTGTTCATGCTCAAGCATATGCGTGTACGCGTTTTCAAGACGATATTTTGTCTGTCTGTCTGTCTGTCTGTCTGTCTGTCTGTCTGTCTGTCTGTCTGTCTGTCTGTCTTCTTCTTCTTCTTCTTCTTCTTCTTCTTCTTCTTCTTCTTCTTCTTCTTCTTCTTCTTCTTCTTCTTCTTCTTCTTCTTCTCTTCTTCTTCTTCTTCTTCTTCGTCTTCTTCTGTGATCTCTCCTATCCTATTTATTTCGAGGATTATGGAATAAGCTCTCATGTGCTTTTTACACCCAGTCCCCGTGTGAATGCAGTTTTGGGAAATATGTCATATTGGGTGGAATGCACTGTGCCTGGTTTTCTCCTGTGCTTGTAACTCTGCAGAAGGTCTGCCCGCTGGCCGCAGCCAACATTTTCGACTTCCAAGGCAGTTCATGCTCATTAGGAAGTTTTTAGTATATTTTTGTATTTTGTATTTTGTACCACTTTCGGTCACAGCAGATTTCTCTGCGTGAAATTCGGGCTGCTCTTCCCGGGGAGAGAGCGTCGCCACAAGTGTAGCGCCTACCCTTTTTTTCCCTGCATGCAAGTGTATTTGTTTCCCTATCAGAGTGGCTTTTTTCTACAGAATTTGCCAGGGTCAATCCCCTTGTTGCCGTGGGTTCTTTTACGTGCGCTAAAAAGTGATGCGTAACACACGGGACCTCGGTTTATCGTCTCATCCGAAAAACTAGCGCCGAGACCACCACTTGGGGTCTAATGGATGGGGAAAAAGTTGGGGCCCAAACGGGGTACGAACCACCGCACACTCCGACCCGGACTTTTTGCTTTCTAGGCAAGGCGTGTTACAACCTAAACCACCGATCCACAATTGCAAAAAGCGAAAAAAAATTCAGATTTGTTTGATAGATGGCAGGGGAATGGGCTGGGTAGGCAAACAATATTCAAAGGAGAGAGGGGATAAAGGTAAAGAAAAACTTTAAAGGTAGAAACAAAAGGAATGGTAAAGAAGTGGAAATTTCTTGGACAGAATTTCCAGAAAATGAGGATGCTGTTTATACTAAAAGAGCCACCAGCAACCCCTTGGAAAGAGGGGGGGGGGGGGGGGGGGGGGGGGGGGGGGGGGGGGGGGGGAGAGGGGGATCTGTGTTCATGTGCCTGTGCATGTCTGTCTTCTACAAAATTACATGCCCCCCCCCCCCCCCCTTCCTTATTTTCAGTATTTTCAAAAATATTTTATTTTGTTTGACAATACCTATTTTTGCTTTTGTCAGACCATAGTTTTGGGATTGTATGGCTATCTGAGGAAGCAGTTTCTGTCTGAATTCAAAGACAGACTCATTTGTTCCTTCAAACAAAACAGGCACTCAGACGTGGAGAATAAAAGCAAATAATTATAGCTGGTTCTTTTCGTTGAAATGTGTTTCTCAGACAGAAGAAATGTCTGAAAACAATTACCGATAAATGACACAGATTTCATTACGCTGGATTCAGACTAAGAACACTGTGGTTTAATGCAAACAAGAGATGGTTCCAGCATGAGACATCCACGCGATTTCCGTGTCCACTATGTGGTCACAATGTTAGATGAAATCCACTTTTTATGTCAATGTAAAGCATACAAAGTGTTAACTGATAAGCATGAGTTAATTTCTTTTTACAATCAACAGTAAGTTCTGATATTGTTTTTATCCTTTCATCTGATAATGAAACATGTTATCAAATCTGTAGCAAAGCATATTGCAGAAGCACAGAAAATAAGACAAAGCCAAGCCACAATCAACTGTATTGATATGCCTGGACAACATTAACAACTATCAAGACCAATGTCATTTTCGAGTCTGATGTTTTAGGAGTTAGATATATTGTGTGACAGGAAATTTTAAAAGACTCTCAATTCCGAACCAGTTGTACTTTTTTCTTTTTTTGTTGTTGTATTTGATCTGAAAATGAGTTGACGCCAATGCTGATTGCTCTTTTATGAATGGGCGCATTGATCTGTGGCTCTGTAGGTCAAATGCAAGCGCTTTGATTTGTCTTTACAGAGTAGCGCTATAAAATTCCATGTATAATAATAATAATAATTTTTTTCATAACACTTAGATTAGTTGTATTGATAATGTATTTCACCTTTTATGTACAATTTATGAAAACAGATATTTGTGTTACCTCCCTTGTCGAAAGGCCAAGTTGGGCAATGACAATAAAAAATTTTATTTTTAATATTTTTTATTTTATACCACTTTATGTCACAGCAGATTTCTCTGCGTGAAATTCGGGCTGCTCTCCCCGGGGAGAGCGCTTCGCCATAAGTGCAGCGCCTACCCATTATTCTTTTTTCCCCTCAGGAATGGTGTCTAAACACGACACCTGTATGCATGCTGTTTTTTTTTAATTTTGCCATCCTCTCCTACCGGCACACGATGGCCTGCTCTTCCGAAAGGCGGAACGGGATTTTAACGTGTGCGCAAGAAGTTCTGCGTGCGTTCGCACACGGGACCTCGGTTTATAGTCTCATCCGAATGACTTAAAGCGTTAAAATCTCTCTCTCTTCTCCTCTCTCTCTCTCTCTCTCTCTCTCTCTCTCTCTCTCTCTCTCTCTCTCTCTCTCTCTCTCTCTCTCTCCTCTCTCTCTCTCTCTCTCTCTCTCTCTCTCTTTTCTCTCTCTCTCTCTCTCTCTCTCCTCTCTCTCTCTCTCTCTCTCTCTCTCTCTCTCTCCTTCTCTCCCCCTCTCTCCCCTCTCCCGCTCTCTTACACCCCTCTCTCTCCCTCTCCCACTCTCCTCTCCTCTACTTAAATAAGTACTCATGTACCTAGCGGGGATTATGCATTTGTTAAATGTATACTTCTCTCCATTTTACAATCATAGTAGTGTAGTCAATCCTTGCATTTCGCAAAGAACTAATGGCAATAGTTTTCAAACTTGGTGCAATGGGTAGATAAAAATACCATAAACAACATATCTAAAAAGTAGGAAAAAGTAGGTGTCAGAAGATGCCGAAAATCAATAAACAAACACACTAATAAACGATATTTCACACTCTGAGACTGATCGTTTGCTAAAGCTGGCCTGCTTCTGGCACCGCGGCATCCTCCCTTATTTGGCAGTGCTCCACCCAGTTTTGACCAAGAAAGATCCCGTGGCTGCAAGAGAAAGGACCTTGGTGCCAAAGCTGTAATGCTACTTATTTTATTTCGTTTAGCATTAATGACTTATCTTTTGAAATTTAACACACACTTAAAGTAACTGCTTAATTGTTTTTTACGAGATGCATGGTATGTACTGCGCTGATGTGCGTATTTGACCAGACAGCATCGAAACAACTGTCGACGTGTGTTGGGCCAGCTCCTACATTATACAGTAATGTAGGAATGTATGTATGGTAAACCACTCTTGTCAAAATCGGCTCTCTGTGTGCATTGTTTTGTTTTATTTGAAAGTGTGTTTAACTTTAATGAACATGGCCAGAGGTCCTGGCATGAAGATAAATAGTCATTGTTTAGAGTTTCA
>CM060325.1:16704570-16707070 GCA_030674155.1 Stramonita haemastoma | reverse complement strand
TTGACTGGACAATGAGACAGGCCACAGCAGGCAGGAGAACTGGCATACAGTGGACCTTCACAAAGCAGCTGGAGGACCTGTACTTCGCAGACGGCATCACCCTTCTCTTTCACAGGCACCAAGACGCACAAGAGAAGCTATGCCATGTTGCAGAGGAAGCCAATGGGTTCAGAGATACAGAAATTCTCATTGCCCTTTACCAACTTTGTTGTAGTAGCCATGTCTCAAAATAAGATTTTTACTAGTTGCGATGAATTGTGTTGTATCAAAGCTGGACATCTGTTTTCAATACCTTTTTGCTCATCTTAGTCCGGCAGGATAGCTCAGTGGTCAGAGCACTCGCTTTCCCCAAGCTAAGGTTAAGCAGCATCGAGCGTGGTTACGACGTTGATGAGTGATTGCGTGCCTTGGCTTCAAGTACAGTCCCCCAGTTCACCCAGCTGTCAGTGGGTACCTGCCCTGTTGAGGGTCAGGGAAAGTAAAGCAGCGAGGGAGAGGAGATGGGCGCCGTCCTCAATATTCTGGCCCCTAGCGAAACTGAGGTCTCTGATGCCTCGCTCCCTTACAACCGCGTAGGTTATGGGACACCTTTACTTTAAACTTTCTACCTTTAATTGTAGAGCTCCGCAATCTCCTGAAATAAAGTGCTTCACACAACTTCAATTACTCGAAATAAAGTGCTTCACACAACTGCAAACACTTGGAATAAAGTAGTTTACACAATCACGACATGTAAAGCATATGTTCAATCAGTTCCATGTCATGTGCAATGTTTCATATACCCTCCCTCTCCCCCTACACTGTTCCTGCAATAAACCTGTCTTTGCCCTTACATATCTATCTATCAAGGTCTCACGCTACTACTCATATGGCCTGGGGAGTGGAAGGAAATGTGAGTAACGCACACACACACACAAACACGCACATACACACACACATTACCCTTTCCCCTTTCCCCCTGCCCTCCCCCCCCCTCCCAAACACACACACGAAAACTAACAGAACAACGGTAACAAACACAAAGCCTTTAATTAATCAACAGCGACCAATTTACCCTCCACCCCCACCCCCCACTCTACCCCTCCCCCCACTCTACCCCTCCCCCCAAACACACACGCACACACACACACAAACACACCACACTACACACACACACTAACACACACACACACACTACACAACAACACTACACAACACACACACACACACACACACACACACACACACACACACACACACACACACACACACACACACACACACACACACACACACACACACACCCAACACACACAGAAACCCTTAAGGGCAAACCGTATAAAACCAAGGCAGAAACAGTGACGAAGCACTCAGCAAATAGCCACACTACAGGATGGCAAATATCTCACAGCTAGGGACTGGATTCGAACCCTCATCATTCACCCTCTCGGGGCCCCCCTGAAAAACAAATGCATACCCCTGGAATCAATGTCAGGCAGGAACCGAACCCCCATCCTTCAGCGCGCCCGTGTGTGTGTGTGAGACAATGTTAGAGTAGGGGGGAGGTAAACAGAAAACGAGCGAGGGATCTGTGTTTACCTGTGTGTCAAAAAGCCGCTGTAATCAAGGCTTTGCAAGGAGACGGTTACAGGTAACGCACGTGAGACCGACCCCCTAGTTGCGTTACAAGTGTCTGTTGTTGCTGCTGCTGCTTGCTGCTGCTTGCTGCTGCTTGCTGCTGCTTGCTAGGGGAATAAGGTCACTGTTGGTTGTTTTTTTTGTGATGGATGACCCTTGACGGCTCTTTTGTGTTTGTTGTGTGTGTTGGGGGTGGGGTGGGGTGGGTTGGGTTGGTGGGGGTGTGGGGGGTTAGTGTGTGTGGGAGAGGGAGAGAGAGGGGGGGAGGTAGAGAGAGAGGAGAGAGAGAGAGAGAGAGGAGAGAGAGAGGAGAGAGAGAGAGACAGACAGACAGAGAGACAGAGAGACAGACAGAGACAGACAGACAGACAGACAGACAGACAGACAGACAGACAGAGAAAGACAGAGAAAGCGAGAAAGTATGTGTGCTTTTATCTCTCTCTCACACACACATACACACATACACACAATAAGAGACAGAGAAACAGAGACAGATAGAGAGAGACAGAGAGAGTCTGTGTGTGTGTGTGACAGAAAGAGACAAAGAGAGACAGACAGACATAGACAGAGGGAGAAAGACAGAGATACAGAGAAAGTCTATGTGTGTGACAGAGAGATAGAGACAGACAGACAAAGAGACAGACAGACAACCAGACCGACAAAGAATGTGTGCATGTGTGTACATGAGTATGTGAATATGTGTGCGTGTTTGTGTATATTCATACGTGCATAAGAATACATGCGTGTGTGTGTGTGTGTGTGTGTGTGTGTGTGTGTGTGTGTGTGTGTGTGTGTGTGTGTGTGTGTGTGTGTGTGTGTGTGTGTGTGTGTGTGTGTGTGTGTGTGTGTGTGTGTCCTTTCTTTAATTCAATCTCTGTTCACT
>CM060325.1:16687070-16692070 GCA_030674155.1 Stramonita haemastoma | reverse complement strand
GTTGGTTGTTTGGTTGGGTTTTGTTTCGTTCTTTGTGTCCATCTGTGTGTCCCATGACATGATTTGTTTCCTCTGGCTTGATTTTTCCCGTTGATGTAGATACTTGCGCAATTGAGATAAAGTTGAAGTACTTATACGCATGTATTTATGCATGTATGTGTATACACAGACACACACACACGCATGCACGCACGCATACACACATGCAGACATACACACATACACGCAGGCATGCACACACACACATTCACATACACGCATACAGGCATGCACACATGCATATGCATGTATACACACGCACTCACGTACACACAAACACACACACACACACACCTGTGCGCATACAAAGACACGTTGACACACATACATATATACACATGCACGAGAGATACTGACAGACAAACAGAATGAATGAATGATAAAGGAATGAGTGAATGGATCAATATATGATTAAATAAAAACATGAATGAAGGAAAGAATGAATAAAGCATGAATGAATAAATGAATGAATGAATGAATGAATGAATGAATGAATGAATGAATGAATCAGTCAATTAATCAATGCCTGAATGTGTGAGTGATTGGCTCATACAAGATAAGGTACTGACCCATTCAAGATGTATTCGACAGTTGAATAATTATATGTTTTTGTCTTACTCACTCACATTGAAGTAAAGCAACTATTATCAAATGACAGACATATTATATCAGTGATGCTCTCCATTTTTATCCCCCTCTCCTCCCCCCCCCCCCCCCCCCCCGAATCACCCCCCCCCCTCTACCCCGCCACCCCCCCCCCACCGCAGCCACCCCCACACCCATCCATCCCACTTCGTGTGGTTTGGCTCCCATAAGAAAAGAGTCGGTCTTTAAAGGGACTTCTGGCGATCTGACTTGAAGACATACAAGCAGTCTCCAATATCCTACGGTAACTATGTCTGCACTTTACCCTGAACCTCGCACATGCATTCGTTCTTACAAATTCACGATCGTGCGATTCTAGGTGTGTGTGTGTGTGTGTGTGTGTGTGTGTGTGTGTGTGTGTGTGTGTGTGTGTGTGTGTGTGTGTGTGTGTGTGTGTGTGTGTGTGTGTGTGTGTGTGTGTGTGGGGTGTGTGTGTGTTGTGTGTGTGTGTGTGTGTGTGTGTGTGTTTATGTGTGTGTGTGAGTGTGTGTGTGTATGTTGTGTGTTGTCTGTGTGTGTGCGTGCGTGCGTGCGTACGCGTGTGTGAGTGTGTATGCACACACGTGCACGTCTAAAATGGGCACACAGTTTTTTCCCAGTGTCACTTTTTTTATAATTCCCATCTGGCTGGCCCATGTCTGCCATGTCTTCAAGTCACATCGTCAGAGGTAAAGCCCCATCCATTCAAGATCTTCGCTTTTGTATGGGAGCCAGACCACACGAAATGGGATGGGTGTGTGTGTAGGGGTGGTAGGGTGGGGATGGGAGTAGAGTGGGGAGGGTGTGTTGGTTAGGTGGGAGGGGAGGGGGGGAAGTAGTAAGGGGAGAGGGAGATAAAAAGGAAAAAAAAAAAAAGCCATCAGTGCTGTAGGTCTGGAACTGACTGAAAGGAAATTGATAAGTTCAGGGATACCTTCCTGTAGATTTCGTCTTCTTTTGATCTCTGAGATATTTGCTTATTTGTTTGGTGTTTCTTTTCTTTTTCTTTTCTTTTTTTTTTCTTTTTTTTTTGGGGGGGGGGGGGGTTCTTTCTCTGCATATGCTTGTCCCTACGACACGGGTTGTTTCCTCTTGTCTTCATTTTTTTCTCTGTACTAAGTTGAAAGGAGAAAGCCTATAAAATGATCATGCCATAACTTGAGGCACGTTGGCACGCAACATACAGCTAGCCCGTATGCATGCATGTTCCCACGCAGGTATGCACAGAATGTCTACGTACAAATACCGACACGCGCGCACACACACACACATACACACACACACACACACACACACACACACACACACACACACACACACACACACACACACACACACACACACACAAGATCAAAAGAGGAAAATGATGGATTTGTATTTAAAAAGGACATGCTCATACAATGCCCAACCAAAACAAAAGAAGATATTATTCTATATTTTGGTAATGATTTTAAGGAAAAACAAACAAACCAAGAAGACAAATGTTATCGAAAACAAAAAAAAAAACCCAGAAGACAAAATGTTAACGAAAATAAACAAACCAAGAAGACAAATGTTAAGGAAAACAAACAAACCAAGAAGACAAATGTTAACGAAAACAAACCAAGAAGACAAATGTTAACGAAAACAAACCAAGAAGACAAATGTTAACGAAAACAAACCAAGAAGACAAATGTTAGCAAAAACAAACAAACAAACCAAGAAGACAAATGTTATCGAAAACAAACCAAGAAAACAACATTTTAACGAAAACAAACAAACAAAAAAACCCCACCCCAAATGTTATCGAAAACAACAAACAACCCGAGAAGACAAAATGTTAACAACAACAACAACAACAAACAAACCATGAAAATAAACACACCATTGAAATGCACACGTAACACTGTAAAACTGCACTCCACTACATGTAAACACGCTAAGCATTCGCCTACAAAGACATGCGTATATCCCTTGCAATGTTTGCATGAAAACTCCACACAAGTGGGGAAGAAACAAACAGGAAATATCGAAGCTTGGAAAAGAAATAAACAAACGTATAAAGACAAAATAAAGAAAAGAAACCCGAGAAGACAAATGCTAAGGAAAACAAAGCAAGAAAAGAAAATTTTAACGAAAAAAAAAACAAAACAAGAAGACAAATGGTAACAAAAACAAATCAAGAAAAGAAAATTTTAACGAAAACAAACAAACCAAGAAGATAAATTAGACCAAGAAGACAAATGTTAACGAAAACAAACAAACCAAGAAGACAAATGTCAACGAAAACAAACCAAGAGACAAATGTTAACGAAAACAAACAAACCAAGAAGACAAATGTTAACGAAAACAAACAAACCAAGAAGACAAATGTTAACGAAAACAAACCAAGAAGACAAATGTTAAGGAAAACAAACAAACCAAGAGACAAATGTTAACGAAAACAAACAAACCAAGAAGACAAATGTTAACGAAAACAAACAAACCAAGAAGACAAATGTTAACGAAAACAAACCAAGAAGACAAATGTTAACGAAAACAAACAAACCAAGAGACAAATGTTAAGGAAAACAAACCAAGAAGACAAATGTTAACGAAAACAAACAAACCAAGAAGACAAATGTTAACGAAAACAAACAAACCAAGAAGACAAATGTTAACGAAAACAAACAAACCAAGAGACAAATGTTAAGGAAAACAAACCAAGAAGACAAATGTTAGCAAAAACAAACAAACAAACCAAGAAGACAAATGTTTTCAAAAACAAACCAAGAAAACAACATTTTAACAAAAACAAACAAACAAAAAAACCCCACCCCAAATGTTATCGAAAACAACAAACAACCCGAGAAGACAAAATGTTAACAACAACAACAAAAAAAACAAAGCAAGAAAATAAACACACCATTGAAATGCACACGTAACACTGTAAAACTGCACTCCACTACATGTAAACACGCTAGGCATTCGCCTACAAAGACATGTGTATATCCCTTGCAATGTTTGCATAAAACCTCTACACAAGTGGGGAAAAAACAGACAGGAAATATCGAAGCTTGGAAAATAAATAAATAATATATAAAGACAAAATAAAGAAAACATGTTTTGAAGTGTTTGCTAAACTTGGAATTTATAACTTTTTCTGCATAAGTGAATGCAGGAAGCTGGATTCTTTTGTTTATGTTTTCTTTCAAAATAACCTACTTCTGGTTTATTTTTCTGTTCTATTCTTGTTTATGTGATACGTCTCGAGTTTAGCTTTTGTAAAAATGTGTCTTAATAGTCCACAAGAGATCTGTCCCATTTTTTTTCATGGAATGTTTGAAACAAGGAAGCAAAAACTTTTTTCTTACCAGTTTTTTTTTTTATCCATTAGACTTACAAGTACATTCTGTTACATAATATATATATATATATATATATATATATATATATATATATATATATATATATATATATATATATATATATATAATATCTCTCTCTCTATATATATATATATATATCTGTGTGTATGTGTGTGTGTGTGTTTCATTTTTATTTACTACTATGGAAACAAAATATTGTCATAATTTTTGTATCTTCTTTGTCTGTCTCTGTCTGTGTGTCTCTGTCTCTGGCGCAGTCTCCGTCTGTCTGTGTCTGTGCCTCCATGTTTTATGCATGTGTGTACGTACATGTGTGAGTGCGTGTGGCTCTCTCTCTCTCTCTCTCTCTCTCTCTCTCTCTCTCTCTCTCTCTCTCTCTCTCTCTCTCTCTCTCTCTCTCTCTCTCTCTCTCTCTCTCCTCTCTCTCTCTCTCTCTCTCTCTCTCTCAACACTGAACATACATGTATGCATACATAACATGCATGCTCGCTCATTCGTGCCTACCTCCCTACCTACCTTCTTCCCTCCTTACCTACCTGCCCGCTTACCTATCTACCTGTCTACCTGTCTACCTGTCTAACTGCCTGCCTGCCTGCCTGCCTGTCTGCCTGCCTGCCTACCTACCTACCTACCTACCTACCTACCTACCTACCTACCTACCTACCTACCTACCTACCTACATTTCTCTTTCCTTCAGTCTTTCGGATGAGACTATAAACCGAGGCCCCGTGTGAGAACGCACGCAGAACATCTTGCGCACACGTTAAATCCTGTTCCGCTTTTCGTAAGAGTAGACCCTTGTGTGCCGGTGGGAACAGATGACAATATTTACAAAACTGCATATATACGGGAACTGGATAAAAAAAAAAGCACATGAGTGCTTATTCCATTATCCTCGATATAAAAGAATAAGTAAATGAATAAATAAAATAAATAAATAAAATAAATATCCTTACCTACCTACCCGCCTACCTATCTATCTACCTATTT
>CM060325.1:16679570-16682070 GCA_030674155.1 Stramonita haemastoma | reverse complement strand
AAATAAAAACAGGGGCTCGTGAAGCATCCAAATAAGCGAGCGTTTGACACGCAAACAGCCGCTCTACTATTCTCTTGCCTCCTCTCCGCTTTGATGCGATGCTTCTAGTTCGAGTCGTCTATCGTGTGGCATGACCGACCCAGTCAGTCTGAAGGAGGCAGTGAGGAAGAAAGAAGGAAAGAAAGAAAGAATAAAGAGAAGAAAAGAAAAAAAGTTTTTGTCTTTTTTTTGTTTTTCTTTCATTTCTTTTTTGTGTTGTGCTGTGGTGTAGGTTATAGATTTTTTGTTTGGTTTGGGTTTTTTCTCACACAGTTTCTGGGTCTTTGAGAAGAAACGTATGCATATGTATATATATATATATATATATATATATATATATATATATATATATATATATATTATATATATATATATATGTGTGTGTGTGTGTGTGTGCGCGTGCATGTGTGAAATACTTGAAAGTGTCCAATGAGTGCGTACGTGCACTCATGTTGTGCTTTCATGCAGACAGACTCGTGCATGCATGCATGTTCAAAGGAGTTCAATCAGCACGCACATGCTCACATACACACACACGCACACACACGCTTGCGTACACACACACACACACACACACACACACACACACACACACACACACACAGAAGCTTTAGTCATAAAGCTCTGATCTTTTCTCTTCACGGTTGATACGGCCCTTTCTGCATTATCAATTAATGGGGCATTCATTTTCGTTATAAATCCTTTAAAATAACACAGCATCACCCACGTTAATTAAGAATAGGAACAAGTCGGAATGTGGTTAACTTGATTGTGGGAGAAAAAACAACCCGGTGGTCATACTTAAAAATCTTACCATTGGTGAACCTGGGGGCTCTTTCGAGGAAGGAATGCTGCTGTGAAAGCAGTACCACCTTCTCTGAGACATCAGCAACGCCATTATTTTATCATTTATTTACTTATTCTTTTATATCGAGGATAATGGAATAATCTTCGTATTAGATCTTAAAAGTTCCCAGCAGCTTTCCCTATTCTTTTATATCGAGGATAATGGAATAAGCACCTGTGTGCATGCAGTTTTGTTAAATCTTGTCATCTGTTCCCTCTGGCACACGATAGCCTACTCTTACAAAAAAACAGAACAAGATTTAACGTGTGCGCAAGATGTTCTGTGTGCGTTCGCACACGGGGCCTCGGTTGATAGTATAGTCTCATCCGAAGGACTTTTGGGAATAGTGGAGTCAGCACTGACGTTAACTCCAGAGGAAAAATCCCCTCGAATGGCTCATTAGTGTATCCAATGTCTTGGCTACCAGTGCCCCCTTAAACTGGACGACAGATGACCAAGAGAGACAGAAAACAAGGGTAGAGCTGAAAACGCCCCTTGTTTTGAACCAAAGCAAGCAAAGACTTCGTCATGCAAACTTTGTTCTGATGATCTAGTTATGAAGGTAAAGGTATTCACATAACCTGTGCCCTCGTTGGGGGAGCGAGGCATTAGAGATCTCAGCTTCTCTGGGGGCCAGCGTATTGAGGGCGGCGCCCATCTCCTCTTCCTCGCTGCTTTACCTTCCCTGGCGGAAAAGAGGGCAGGTACCCATTTACAGCTGAGTGACCTGGCATATCATAGAATATCTGACATGTAAATGTACAAGCTTTTTGGTTTAAACATAGTTTTACTAAAGAACGGCTTTACAAAAACACACGCATGACTTTGGTAGTTAACTTAAAATAGTTCTGTAATAATCTACATGATTGTACAGATCTGAAAAGTTCCCATCAGCCTTCCCTTCAACTGTAGCATTTTCAAAATTATCAAAAGATTGTGTCCTTGTTTAGGGATTCGTATGCTGTGTAAAAATCTACGAAAACGTGAATGGGATTCTTGATTTTGCAGGGGCTCCTATCATAGTGAGAGTGGTCTGGAAAAGTTGAGTTTATTTCCCTTTTTTTTCTTTGTTCTTTCTGTTTTGAAACATGCACATGTTTACACACTTTTCCGTCTATTCTCCCATAAAATTTCACAAAACATTAAGAGAAAAACTAAAGAAGAGAGACAGAGACAGACTGAGAGATGGACAGACAGAAAAAATGAGGGGGGGGGGGGGGGGGGGGGGGGGGCAGTGAGACGAAAAAGAGAGAACACGTTTTTTTTTATATAAATAGCTATCTATCTATCTATCTATCTATCTATCTATCTATCTATCTATCTATCTATCTATCTATCTATCTATCTATCTATCTATCTATCTATCTATGTCTCTCACTCCCTCTGTCTGTGTCTGTCAGTCTGTCTCTCTTTAACCTTGCCGTGTGCCGGTGGGAACAGATGACATGATTTACAAAACTGCATACACACGGGGACCGGATGAAAAAAAGCATATTATTGCTTATTCTGTTATCCTCGATATAAAAGAATAAATAATAAATAAATAAATAAATAAATAAATAACCTTTGAAAAATTAAGATCATTCATTCATTCATTCATTCATCATTCATTCA
>CM060325.1:16645744-16650744 GCA_030674155.1 Stramonita haemastoma | reverse complement strand
TTGTGTCTGTGTGTGTCTCTGTGTGCCTGTGTGTGTGTGTCTGTCTGTCTGTATATCTGTCTGTTTATCTCCCCTCTTGTGTGTCTGTGTGCAGTATTCCCAGGCGCTTGCACAACGCAAGTATGTGCACACATACACATGTGTGTCTATAAACACACACCCTATCATACATCTCAGACAAATGCACTCCAATGCTACTGGTTATAGATCTAAAAAAAAAAATAATAATAATAATAAATAAATAAAAAGCCTTTTTGTTTCAGGAATTTTATGCTCACTGGATACAAGATTGTTCCGCGCTCAATGCTTCACCGATTGTTCATTTACATTACAAAACATTACATGGCCTCGTCTGAGTACACCATTTACACAGAAAAGCAATTACATTAGCAATAAAACGGGCGCGAAGAGGGGAGACAACGCGATCTATGATCCAATAAAATGAAGATAGGCAGCGGCAGATAGGCCGAAATCACCCACTGCCTCCCTCCTTCCTTCCTTCCCATCTTTCAGCTCCCACAAAATTTATCATACTGTGAATCTCAGCCACGAAAATAGAAAGACAAAGAGAGAGAGAGAGAGAGAGGAGAGAGAGGAGAGAGAGAGAGAGAGAGAGAGAGAGAGAGAGAGAGAGAGAGAGAGAGAGAGAGAGAGAGAGAGAGAGAGAGAGACAGACAGACAGACAGACAGACAGACAGACAGACAGACAGACAGGCAGAGTGAGAGACAGGCAGGCAGGTAGACATACAGAGAGAGACAGAGAAAGACATAGAGACAGAGACAAAGACAAAGACATACAGACAGACAGAACGACAGAATGACATAGTGACAGAGTAACAGACTCTTCTCTCTCTCTCTTCTCTCTCTCCTCTCTCTCTCTCTTCTCTCTCTCTCTCTCTCTCTCTCTCCTCTCCCTACACCACAACACACCACCACACACACACCACACACCCACACACCACCCTAACACACACACACACACCTACCTCCCCCCCCCCCCCCCCACACACACACACATACACGAAGTGAAGAATAAGGAAGAAAAGGAAAAGAATAACACCTTAAACTGGCAATCAAACAAAACATGAAAAAAAACCAAAAAAATGGCTGTGACAACACAAAACAGACAAGAGACAGGCGAGCAGACGGACAGAAAAAACAGACCACACAGACACAGATCTACACAGATCTATCTATACAGATCCTATAGGTACAAAGAGGCAAAGAGACCAGGACAATGGCTATAGCGGATTCAAAGGCACACACACACACAGGCAGAGACATCAGACATCGAGAGAGAGGAAGAAGGAGAAGAAGAAACAGAACAAGATATAAGCCTACACAGCGAGACACGAACGACAAACAGAAACACAATGCGGGATTTTCTTTTATATATATACACACGCGTGCGTGCGTGCGCGTGCGCGCGCGGGCGTAGACACATACACACACATACACAAAACACGCGTGCGCATACACACACGCACGCGCACACACACACACAAAACGACACACACACACACACATACACACAAAACCACACACACACACACATACATACACGCGTGCGTGTATGCACACGGAAAACAAACACAAAATGTGTTTTCTTTTATACACACATAAGCATGCACGTGCACAGAGAGAGACAGACAGACAGACAGACAGACAAATACAAGAGAAACAAATTTCCTCAATAACACAAAATGGATGGAACATTTAAAAAAGCTGATAGGAAAAGAACCTTCTGTCAATCAAAAGAGAAAAGAACAAGTGCAAAACATGTACGAACTACTAACAAGACGCGAAAACCCGTACTTAGACAGGCCCTTTACTAGAAAAGAAATCACGGAAGCAATAAAAACTTTAAAAAAACAAAAAAATCTCCAGGCAAGGATGGTATATTAAATGAAATGATCAAATCCATCACCCCAGATATACTAGGTATACTGGAGTTACTTTTTAATGTTGTTGTTGATACAGGGGTGTATCCACATGAATGGAAAGTAGGCATCAGTATTCCTATTCACAAAGGTGGATGCCCCCTAAAGCCTGAAAACTACAGAGGAATCACATTGACAAACACTTTCGGTAAATTATTTTGCCAGATACTGAACAATAGAATATGCAACTATCTAGAAGAAAATAACAAACTTGCCAAAGAACAAGCTGGATTTCGAAAGAAATGTAGAACTTCAGACAATATTTTCATTTTAAGTAAACTAGTTGATAACATATGCAAAACAAAAGATAAAAGGTTGTATTCTTGTTTTGTGGATTTTCAGAAGGCTTTCGATAGCATTTGGCATCAAGCTTTAATGGTGAAACTGCATGCAATTGGAATAACTGGTAAATGTTTCAATCTGATTGAAGATATGTATACAGATGCCACAATATATGCAAAAGTAAAAGATACGTTATCTGAAGAAATAGAAGTAAAAGTTGGGGTCCATCAAGGCGACACACTAAGTCCCACACTCTTTAATATCTACATTAATGATATCTTTCAACATATAGGAATGATTGATT
The DNA here is from genome assembly GCA_030674155.1 of Stramonita haemastoma. NCBI lineage: Eukaryota > Metazoa > Mollusca > Gastropoda > Neogastropoda > Muricidae > Stramonita > Stramonita haemastoma. The sequence continues at coordinate 16,648,218 of CM060325.1, read as the reverse complement.
CTCCATATATAACGAAAAATGATGTAGTCTCAGGTTAAATGTATGCAGATGATCTTATATTGTTATCAAATACAAAATCAGGTCTCCAATCAAAACTGGATAAATTGCATGAGTATTGTCTAAAATGGGGACTCCAAGTAAACAAAGAAAAAAACCAAAGTTATAATCTTCACAAAATCTGTACCTAAAATTCCTATTCATTTTAAATGTGGACAAAACCTAATTGAAACTACAGATAGGTATAAATATCTAGGTATAGTTTTTCATCAGTCAGGAAAGTTTGATGTGGCCCAGGAACACTTAGTCAAACAAAGTAACAAAGCTATTTATTCGCTGAAAAGAGCTCTACAAGGAGGTGTACTAAAAATAAATATTGTTATGCAGTTGTTTGATGCCCTAATAATGCCTATTTTAACGTATGGAAGTGAAATATGGTTTCCTTATGGTTGTAATGTAAAAGATAACTTCAAAATAGATGATTTATTTAAAATGTGCTTAACCAATCAGTTTCATTTTGAAAGCACCCACGCAAAATTTTGCAGACAGATATTAGGAGTTCACAAAAAAACAATGGTCTTGCCAGTTTTCGGAGACTTAGGCAGATACCCATTAACGTTAAAAGTTATTAGTCATTTAATAAATTTTTGGATTCACATAATAGATTCAAAAGAAAATAGCTATTTGAAATTGTTATATAATGAAATGCACCAAAACAATGAAAAAGGTCACTGGATTTATTTTATCAAAACAATAATTCATAAGATTGGATTCAAGCATGTGTGGAATAATCATAGTACATTAAATATGAAAAGATTATGCTATGCTATAAAAACAAAACTTGAAGAATTATACAGACTGTTTTGGAATCAACAAAAAAAGTTATTTTCTAAGCTGAATTTTTACAACTCTGTTTCACATGTTTACAGATTGGAGCCGTATCTTTTGATATGCAGGAAGGAAAATTATAGGCGCCTATTCAGCAGATTTCGCACCAGCTCCCATGATTTAATGATAGAGCAAGGGAGATATATGAATATACCGAAAGAAGAAAGAAAATGCAAATGGTGTAACAAAATAGAAGACGAGTATCACTTACTTGATGTTTGTACATTATATGATGATTTAAGAAAATTTTTTATATCTAATGTCAATATTAAGGAAATGAATAATATGAATAACTACAAGAATCTGAGTAAGTTTTTCAACAACGAGGACTGTCTGCTAGATATGATCAAATATGTGCATGATTCTTTTTCCAGAAGAGCAAGAACATAGATACATTACATAAGAAAGAATCTACATCTTTTAAGAATGTTAAATACGTTTACGTTTGGTGTCAAATAAGTCTCGTTCTGACTTAATGGCAATAAAGTTTTCTGATTCTGATTCTGATTCTGATTCTCTGATTCTGATTCTGATTCTGACAGACAGACAGACAGACAGACAGACAGACAGACAGACAGACAGACAGACAGACAGACAGACAGACAGACATAGGGGAAAAACTAACCTGTTCGGTCTTTCAGAAGAGTAAGTTATTTATGCCAGTGGTAACGGATAACAGAATTTATAAAACTGCATGCACACGGAGACTGGATATAAAAAGCAACAAAACAAACAAACAAAAACACCTGAGTGATTATTGCATTATACTCGAAATAAAAGAATAAATGAATAGATACATAAAATACATAAACAATGAATAGACAAAACACACACACCGCGTGCGCACGCTTGATGGAAACAAGCTAGTGTTTTGCTTATTCAATGTACCGTTTTGTAAATCATAATTTTACTTTGGCTTTGAATTTGACTTTGACTTGACTTGACTTGACTTTCACACACACACACACACACACACACACACACACACACACACACACACACACACACACACACACACACACACACACACACACACACACACACACACACACAACCAAACAACAACAATTTGACGTCCCGGGTTCAATCATTCGGATAAAACTATAGACTGGCGCCTCGTGTCCGAAAGCATGCAGAACGTCATGCGCACACAACTGCATACACACGGGAACTGGTTGTAAAAAAGCACATGAGTGCTTATTTCATTATCCTCGAAATAAAAGAATACATAAATGCATAATAAAGGAAAAACTAGATCTAACTTTAGTTTTTTCGGAAGAGTGGGCCATTTGTTCCAGTGAGAACAGATGACAGAATTTACAGAACTGCACACACACACGGGAACTGTATGTAAAAAAAAAACAACCTCCATGAGTCCTTATTCCATTATCCTCCAAATAAAAGAATAGATAAATAAATAGATAGACAAAAAATAAACACACACAGATATATATAAGGCATGTATACACATATATATACATATATATACATATATGTATGTATATATGTATATATATATATTATATATAATATATATAATATATATAATATATACATATATATAGATATATAGATATAGATAGATAGAT
>CM060325.1:16616613-16619113 GCA_030674155.1 Stramonita haemastoma | reverse complement strand
ACCCCCAGAGTGTAGAGCTGAGGAACGCACAACAACAACAACAACAACTACTACTACTACTACTACTACTACTACTACTACTACTACTACTACTACTACTACTACTACTTCTACTACTACTACTACTACTACTACTACTACTACTACTACTACTACTACTACTACTACTACTACTACTACGATAATTCTCAAAATAAAGAATTAAAAATAGTATTACGAGACATAACGCTAAATTATAAAACCTAGCACTCACTGTAGCAATACGCACTTACTCTTTTCTTCATACACGAGTTAATCATTCAGAAAATGAAGCAGAAGACATCGATACCTTATACAGTCCACCCCGGATATGCCACAAGGGAGGTTTTCTGCTGTGATAATAATTACTATTGACATTGTCAGCGCAGGTGACAGAGCAGAGGCACTGAACCGAGGCCTGGTACATTTCACCAACAATGATGGCATGACAAGAACAGTGATTGCTGGATTATACCCAAGAATAATGCTTCATTTTGTTTTAAGCTTGTGTTACTTTAATGTAGTTTTTTGTGGTCAGTTTCAAGCTTTCATATAGTCATCTGAGATAAAAGTTTGGCCCAAATTTTTTTTTTAATCAACAAAAAAACAACCCACAAGACTTCCTCGGTGTTAAAATTTTGCAAAGCCATAGTTTAGTCAGTGTATGTCCTTTTACAGAATTGAACATTTTCTCAATATAAAAAATCCCCAAAACACGCTACCTGTCCTGATGCTTAACTTTAACATCTTAGACTTGCAATGTAAACCATATTCGCTGAAAACATCTTGCAGTCGGGGTACTATTCAGTGAATTGATGCAGAAAGTATTGATACTGTGTACTGACCATTCTGAACGTGTTACAAGGGAGGTTTTCTACGGTGATAATTACTGTCCATAGCACCGTTGTAGGTGAGGACAGCACGAAGCACTGAACCAGAGTCAAAATCTGGCACACACTGTGAACTCTCCATTCGCAGTTAGTCACCGGTGCACAGTCTAAAATCCTCCCCCTTCTGATTTATACCCCCAGCAATATCATAGCATCTTTTGGATGTTATAGTTATTGCCATGTCAGAACCCAAAATCTTTATTTTTTTAAAATAAACAATCAATCAATATCTATTGCATTTCTATAATGGCAGGTATTTCTCAAACATGGTTGAAAGAATAAAATCATCAACACGAACACAGGTAGCACAATCAGGAAAACAGATAGAGAAGAAAGAGCAGCCACCACAGTTCATAAAACTGAAAAGAAAACTGAACAGTCATCCTATCAATCTATATTCAATAAACCAACAACCGAGCAAGTAAATAAGTAACTAGTAAAAAACAAAAAAATAAATAACTGAATGAACTGACAAAAGAACAGATGAAGTAGATTACAGACATGAACATTTTCTAGCATGTGATTAAGGTTTTACTACGGAACTTCCCTAGACCAAACCCCTCAGCCCCTCAGTTAAACCCCTTCCCATGAGATCCAGAGTCTAGTGCTCGAACCATCTTAGCCACCTTCCAAATCTCGACCCCCAAACCTCATCTTTCCAGGTAAGGTCAATGTAAAAGGTAAAGGTGTCCCATAACCTTTGTGGTCGTAGAGGAGCGAGGCATCAGAGACCTCAGCTTCTCGAGGGGCCAGCCTATTGAGGGCGGCGCCCATCTCCTCTCCCTCACTGCTTTACCTTCCCTGACCCTAAAGAGGGCAGGTACCCATTTACAGCTGGGTGAACTGGGGGGACTGTTCTAAAGCCAAGGCGCGCAAACGGTCACCCATCCAACTGGTAACCACGCTCGATGCTGCTTAACTTGGCTCGGAGAAAGCGAGCGCTCTGACCACTGAGCTATCCCGTGCCCCCAAGGTGAACGTAACCCAAGTAAATCACGCCTCCTGTGACAGGAGACAGGAGCAGATCAGGATTCTTCAGAGAGGACACTTCTCTGATACCACCATGTCCAGCCAATCTTTCCTCGCTTGCTGAAGCTACAGATAGGAACGGTAGGTTATAAAGCAGAGATAATTCTAGCACCTGACTTTTATGATTGTGGTTATGAGGACGTTGGCTGTTGGTTCCACGTCGTGTCAACGTGGATGCCATGCCTAGAACATATGGATGACAAGTATCTCCATTCTCTTTCTGTCTCTCTTCATGATCTTCGTCACGTGTAGTTGCTTATGTTGTTTGTTTCTTTTTTATATTTTGTATGTTGCCATCCGTATAGGTGTGTTTTACTTCCTCCTCTTCTCTCACCACTGTCATTCATTTTTGTCCATGTGCGTGCGTGCGTGCGTGCGTGCGCGCGCGTGTGTGTGTGTGTGTGTGTGTGTGTGTGTGTGTGTGTGTGTGTGTGTGTGTGTGTGTGTGTGTGTGTGTGTGTGTGTGTGTTTGTGTGTGTGTGTGTGTGTGTGTGTGTGTGTGTGTGTGTGTGTGTGTGTGTGTGTGTGTGTGTGTGTGTGTTCGGAGGAATTTTTCCTTGGGA
>CM060325.1:16611613-16614113 GCA_030674155.1 Stramonita haemastoma | reverse complement strand
AGAGAGAGAGAGAGAGAGAGAGAGAGAGAGAGAGAGAGAGAGAGAGAGAGAGAGAGAGAGAGAGAGAGAGAGAGAGAGAGAAAGAGAGAGACAGAGACAGAGAGAGACAGAGACAGAGAGAGAGACAGAGAGAGAGACAGACAGACACAGAGAGAGAGTGAGAGAGAGAGACAGAGAGATCGCTTTTTTTTAGAGAGAGAGAAATCGCATGTAATGCCATGACATTTGAAACCATGAGCACTTGAATTAAAACCTTCCCCCTTGACATTTTCAGCTCGCTCAAAATCGTATTCACTCCTCGTAGCAGTGTCTGTGTGTCTGTCTGTCGATTGTGCTGCTAGGTTTGAATGCACGTCATTTCAATTCTATGTACTCTGCCAGCCCTTTTTTCTCAAAGTGTTTGAATTTTTAACAAATCCTGTCAGTTTCTCAGAGGCAGCACACTTTATTCAATTCAGAAGTCTTCGTCTTTTGAGAGTTTAAGACCTTTTGTAGATCTTTTCATAAAGACTGGGGGGTGGGGTCAGGGACGGGGGGTGGGGGCTGGGGGGGAGGCAGTCACAAAAGGAAGAAAATGGGAAAGGATGGGAGGGCAAGTATGGGATGTAAAGTGTTTGACAAGAGAAAAGGAGATGAGACAAAATGAACATTCCCGAATATCATGTCATATCATTTGGCATTGCATATTTGAAATTGAATAGCGAAATGCGTGTGGTAGGCTGCACATTTTCAGCTCTTTGCATTTGCCAAAATCTGATGTTGCTTTTTTTTTTTCACTGAATGTTTAGCAGAAAAAAATATCACTCATGATCCAAGAAATATTTGTTAAACTTTTTAAAATAATCATTTCATTACATAGTACAGATTTATCATGAAAAGCTTCACACCTCTATAGTGAAACTTGCATGCAATGAATGGTTTGGGGCAGATTTCGTAGAAAATATCCCCTTTGGTTACAGAGTCTTGCTCTTTCACCTCGTGCACTTTGTTGAGCTTGACTCCCAGTTTTTACTCCTTAACAGTAAGGGTCCAGGTTTTAGGATAATCTACTTCCATCTGTTATCATAATTTGAAACATTGACATTTTATGCAGATATATAGAGAAATATAGAAACTTTCGAAACGCAGATCTATAGAATTATAATAAAGCTAGTTGAAAAGACAATGCCAAACAAAAACGTTTTCATTTTACTAGGAGTTTAAAAAGAACTGTTGGAACAAGCCCAAACGATTAAACCCGGGCATTTGGCCATAAAACGAGCTTCTTCTGCTGTATGGTTTACTATGGAAACACAAAAATCCTTAAACTTCGATATTTTGTTCATGGAATAAGAATCTTCTGCTGAATGGTTTACTCTGAAAGCATAATTATATGCACTGATAGAATCAATAATTATGCTTGCATCCTGTCCATAAATTAACCAAACACAGTCCAAAAGTTTCAACATGCAAGATCACAAACGATCAAGACCTTATCATTAATTGCATAACAAACACCTTATCAGCTGTATACATCATTCGTATTTTCAACCCTATATCAACAAAGGCATTAACAAACGATATTTGCTCCGACACAAGATTTCTAAATGCCATTCACAATTCACAACAGTTTATTCCCATTAACTCTTTTGAGCTATAGAGAAACAAAAAGCATAGGCCTACATATCAATAAATGAATGACGGGTATAAAGAAGAAGAGCAAAACAAGATTCAAGATTCAAGATTTAATTCCTTTCACCCCTTTTGGGTCATGGAGGTAACAAACAAGTTCAACAGGAGAACAAAAGTACACAAGAGACAATAATAATGAAAATGAATGAGACATTCAACGTCACAGAACAGAAGGGAAGTAACTGGGGTCCTGTCTCAAGCACAACGCGTGATGTCCCTTAGCTGACAAATGGCGGGGAAAGTGACAGATGAGAAATGGCTGATTGCCTAAAGCATTTGTTCCACTGCGTGAACTGAGGGCCACAGGTCAGCTCGTGGCTGGGTTAGGGTAGTCTTGAGAGAGAAGTTGGGATTCGGGGACAGAGAGGAACTGTCAGCATCTGCTTTGAATTTAGATCAGCTGTCTTTCTTGCATGCGGTACTGAACTAGCCATTCATTAGATGTGTGTGTGTGTGTTTGTGTGTGTGTGTGTGTGTGTGTGTATAATTCATCCTCCTGAGGCTAAACCAGTTTTGTTTATTTGCTTTCTGCACATTGTTTATTTTTAAACAAATGATTGAAAGTAAAATAGGATAAAACAATGAAAGCTAAAACTAATACGATTTTTAAAATTATCTAACTACATTATTTTTTGCTATCTCATTGTTCAACTGCGTGAACTAATCGCCACAATAATGTTAAAAATAGTTTGGTGGAAAGCTGTGAATAAGGTGTGGGTTTTTTTCCAAATGAAATTGAATTTTTATGCAAACAGCACGCGCACGCGTGCGTAAAAATACATTAAAGACGAGCATCCAAGCTTAGATGTAACAACTATTTTCTGTACAC
>CM060325.1:16581414-16606513 GCA_030674155.1 Stramonita haemastoma | reverse complement strand
GACCCAGAGCCCCTGAAAGCAGTAAGTCATCACAGTAGCTGAAAAACCCTAGTTGTTTCATCGGCTCGCTATTGTTTGACTGATTTCAGCTGACAAATTTCACCATGCTTCCTCACCAAATAAGTCAAATTCGAGTCCAGCAAGCTCGGAGTGACATATTTAAACATTACATTGGAACAAATTCTCAAATACATTACTATACCAGTAAATTTTTTCAAATAATTTTCAAACAAGGAGGCTTTCTTGTCAACACAATCTTGATACTCTTCCTTCCAGATTTAGAAGCTGTCGTGTCTGCAGAAACCCAAACCCTGCAAGATCTTTATACCTAAAAAACCTGACTGACTCGGTTTTTTTTTTTTTTTTTTTTTTAAAGAATGGGAACTTAGTTCTCTTAAACATAAGAATCAGAACAAAACTTGATACTTGTCACAAAATGATACAGAAATAAAATTAAGAAAAAAAGAGAAAATCAGTATTTTAAAAATTAAAATCAGAATAAACAATACCAAATTGTGTATATCACTAGAGTCTCATTTGCAGCTGCACAGTACTTACGATGCAAGGCTCTGATGCAGCAGATGACTCCAAGATGATGATCAACAGAACTTGGCCCCATCGTCGAAGAGTCTTCAGGATGATCCTCAATGACTCACCACCAGGTTATGACCCATGTTTAATTAATAAAGGAGGGTAAGGACAAGGAAACGCCTTAGGAATGGAAAGGGGGATGACCACTTCACAATACCTCATGAAAACCATTTCAAAAACCACTGTAGGTATATTTTCAGACATTAGGAAACTTCGTTGTCAGAAAACTTCGCGTAAACATCTTTTAGACATAAGGAAACCTATCAGAAAATGGAAGGGGACATGACCCAGTTGCAATACCTCATGAAAACCGTCTCCAAGCGTGGTATTTTCAGACATAAGGAAACCATCAGAACTAAAGGGGGATACCGAATGGCAATACCTCGTGAAAAACTGTATGAAAGCCGTTATAGGCTGTGACATTTTCAGGCCAAAGAAAACAGAAATTTAAGGGGATGACCAAGTCGTAATTCCTCGAAAACCTCTCAAAGCCATTGTAGATGCTGGTATGTTCAAAACATCAGGAAACCCATCTGAAAAGTAAAGAATATGACCAAGTCACAATGCCTCGTGTCCCTTGTTTCCAAGCCATTGTAGGAAGTGGTGGTGTTTTTCGGATGAGAAGATAGATCACTGTCACCCAGATTGCTATCAGATTTCTTGCATTGTTTTTTCCTATTTTATTTCAATTTATTTTGGTTTTTATTTATTTTATATTTTACTTTATTTCATTTCATTTTCCTTCCTTTTATTTAATTTTACTTAGACTTTGCCTTACTTTTAATTCATTTTATCTCGTTTTATTTCAATTTTATTTCTTGTTTAGAATAAACCCTACTTTTTGTTTCATCTCTTAATTGTTTTTATTTTTGTTAGATTTTTTTTTTAGGTTTATGATTTTGTTTCATCGCATATTTTATTCAAAAAATTTTATTTGATCTAATTTTTATGTTAGCAAGGAATACTGATTGCAATCAAAAGGTGCCCGTGATCATTTGAAGACAGGGGGGCATAGGAAGCTTCTAACAAAGACGGAACCAAAGCTGGACACAAAGACACACCTGGACACAAAGACTCAAACCAACACACACAGACTCAACCCCTGAACACAAAGACATAAACATGACACAAGACAAACCACACACACACTCGAACCTGGACACAAAGAGCTGAAAGTGGACCACAGACTGAAGCTGTACACAGACTGAAAGCTGTACACAAAGACAAACCAAAGCTGACACAAACATGAAAAGTGGACACAAAGACAAAGCTGAACACAAGACCAACCCACAGCTTGACACAAAAACAAACCAAAGCCGGACTCAAAAGACAAAACTCAAACCTAGACCAAAAAAGACAACCTGGACCCAAAGACTGAAAACTGGACCCAAAGACTGAAAACCTGGACCCAAAGACTGAAACCTTGGACCCAAGACTGAAACCTGGACCCAAAGACTGAAACTGGACCAAAGACTGAAAACCTGGACCCAAAGACTGAAACTGGGACCCAAAGACTGAAACCTGGACAAAAGACTGAAACTGGACCCAAAGACTGAAACCTGGACACAAAGACTGAAACCTGGACACAAAGACTTGCATCTAAGCCAGACCCCAAAGACCTCATCCCATAGTAGGACACAAAATTTTAACAGGGGCAATAAAATCTGACGAGAGCAAAAGGGAAAATATTGTACAAGTAAAATCTGTAAATCTGCTGAGCAAGGAAGCAGTAACTGCCCGACAACTGGCAAACTTTGCATTCACGAAAAACCCAATGATGAACAACTAGCTAGACTGTTGCAAACTTGAGTCCACAAAGAAAAAATGAAGAATTGGGGATTACACACATTCCTATATGAAGATAACGGATTGACCCCAAGAAAGCAAAACTCTGAACGATTTTGTTGACATTTTCTTTTTGTTATAATTTCCCTTCCTTTCTACCAAACATGGGCTTAACAAGGCAAAATCAGTGCGAGTCATACGAAGTCTTGCATCGAGGTGTTTGCAGGTCGGAGATTGCTGCAAGTTTCTGAAAATACAGCCCAAAATAAACGTGTTGTTGATAAGTAGGGTACAGCGACTAATTGAAAGGGGGGAGAGAAGAGGGGAGAGAGAGGAGAGAGGAGGAGAGAGAGAGGAGTGAGAGAAGGAGAGAGAAGAGAGAGAGAGAGAGGGGGGGGGGGGGGGGGGGGGGCGGAGGGAGGGAGGGAGAGAGAGAACTCGAACTCGAAAGATTTATTCACAAAAAGGCCATTGGCCCATACATGAAGGGGGTTGCCGAACAGTTTAGTATTTGGTGATGGAGAAAAAAAAACAAAACAAAACAAAACAAAAATCAACAACAACAACAACAAAAAATCAACAACAATAATAACCAAAAAAGAAAAAAAATTAAACAGACAAGTCAGTTACAAAAAAAAGGGGACTTAAGATAAGAGAGAGAGAGAGAGAGAGAGAGAGAGAGAGAGAGGAGAGAGGAGTGAGAGGAGAGATGGAGAAGAGGAGAGTGGGAGGAGAGAGAGAGGAGAGAGAGAGAGAGAGAGGGACAGAGGGGGAGGAGGGAGAGAGGGTGGAGAGGGTGGCAGAGGGAGAGAGGGAGAGAGGGAGAGAGGGGAGAGGGGAGGGAGGGAGGCGGAGAGAGAGAGAGAGGACAGAGGGGGAGAGGGGAGAGAGGGTGGCAGAGGGAGAGAGGGAGAGAGAGGGAGAGAGAGAGGAGGGAGGGAGGGAAGGGAGGGAGGGAGAGAGGAGAGAGAGAGAGAGGAGAGTGGTAGAGAGAGGAGAGAGAGAGTGTGAGAGAGAGAGAGAGAGAGGGGGGGGGGGGGGGGGGGGGGGAGGAAAGGAGGGGGAAAGATAAAAAAAAAATCATTCTTTTATTTCGAGGATAATGAAGTGTCATGAGCTTTTTTCGGTTGTGTATGCAATTTTGTAAATTTTGTCATCCATTCCACCGGCACACAATGGCCTACTCTTATGAAAAGTAGATCATGGTTTAACGTGTGCACAAGATGTTCTGTGTGCGTTCGCACACGGGACTTCGGTTTATAGTCTCACCTGGGGGGAGGTGAGGTCGGTACTTATGTTAACTCTCGAGGAAAAAATCCTCTCGATCGAGATTCGAACCCCTGCCACCAGATCAACGTGTATATCACTATGACCACCAGGCGATCCCCTCCCCATGAGAGGAGAGAGAGAGGAGATTGAGAGAGAGGAGAGAGAGAGAGACAGAGAGAGAAGCACGAGAGGAGAGGGGGAAAGTGGGAGAGAGAGGGAGAGGAAGAGAGAGAGAGACACAGAGAGAGGAGGAGAGTGAGAGAGGAGAGAGAGGAGAGAGAGAGGAGAGAGAGGAGAGAGGAGGGAGCGAGAGAGAGGAGAGAGAGAGAGGAAGAAGATTTGTGTGTGCCCTTGCGTGCATGCGTACGCGTGTGTGTACAGCCGGCGTTATGTTTAGACATTTCCGTAGCCAAAAACGTGGCTACCTGAATATGAGGAACAAAAAACGGTGGTGGCACATGCAAAAATTTCATTTTTGGAGAACCTCCAAGCTCTGGCTAAAAAATGAAAAAAAACGTTTTGTGGCAAGATTGTTGTGCCTGCGTAATAGTAGGCAATGCCGCCGCTGTAGTCTAGTGGTTAGGGCGTTGGACTCGTAATCTAAAGATTGCGGGTTCGATCCCAGCTTTCGGCTATGGCGTGTGCCCTTGGAAAAGGCACTTTACGGCTATTTTTCTCACCCCACCCAGGTTGTTTAAAGGTGGTACCAACCTTGTGTTGGGGGTTAACCCTGCGATAGACTGGCGTCCTATCCAGGGGGGGAGTCTATGACTCTCAGTCGCTTAACGCCACAGAAGAACCGGGATAAGCACCGGCCTGATGAGCCTTAGGCTCGGGACAGACTTTAACTAAAAACTAAATAGTAGGCAATAGGCCAACTTGGTATCTGAACATTCCATGAAGAAATGAAAAAAAACTGCTGCATATTGACCATCGTCTATACCACTTTTTTTTTTTGCACTCACAATACCATATTTTACTATTCTGCCTGTGCCTCAAGACTTTCTCATACTTTAAAAAAAAAAAAAAGAACACGAAAAATAAATGAGCACCATAGACGGTATAGCAAGAAAAACTTACCTGTAGGTTCAGGTCAAAATGGCGGAGCAGCCACAATGCACACACAGTCTTGTTTAGTGGCGGCCTCCAGTTTGTCGACTGTTCAATCAAGAGATAGAGGGCTTTAAGCTACAGGACAACTCAGTTCCCACCACCCCCCCTCTAGGGGCGAATACTGTTGTTCTGCACGTGCTTCACGGATCAGCAGCAGCATTGACAGCAATATGTTACCATACGAGAGTTCAACTCTCTCTCACTCTCTCTCTCTCTCTCTCTGCAGAACATCTTGCGCACACGTAAATCCTGTTCCGCTTTTCTTAAGAGTAGGCCATTGTGTGCCGGTGGGAACAGAAGACAAGATTTCCAGAAACTGCATACACACGCGGACTGGATGTAAAAAAACATATTAGTGCTTATTCCATTATCCTCGATATAAAAGAATAATAATAATAAAAGAAATCTCTCTGTCTCAGTATAAAATATTATTATTCAGTCATTACAACATTCAACCAATCAATCAAAAAACCTCTCAGTATAAAGGCTATTGTTCAATCATTCTTTAATCAATTATTCTCTCTCTCTCTCTCTCTCTCTCTCTCTCTCTCTCTCTCTCTCTCTCTCTCTCTCTTCTCTCTCTCTTGTGGAGTGGATGGAATAAAACTATGTTAATGCTTATTTGTCATCTTTGGAAATAATGATTAACAATCAATATATCAACCAATCAACGAATCAATTGATCAACAATCAATCAATTAATCAATTAATCAATTAATCAATCAATGAACCACTCACTCACTGAATAAATCAATCAATCAGTCATTCTGGAGTACATACATACCAATGCCATCATTCATCCTGGAAATTATATTTGGTCTGGGCTAAAAGCTTTGTCTGATGTAAACAAAGTGTCGACCCTTACATGATCAAAAATGTTATTATGTTGTAAAATGTTGAGATTGTGTCTTCAACCATCACAAGCTCTTAGAGTAACATCTCTCTCTCTCTCTCTCTCTCTCTCTCTCTCTCTCTCTCTCTCTCTCTCTCTTCTCTCTCAAAGTGTCGACCCTTACATTATCAAAATGTTCTTATGTTGTAAAATGTTGGGATTGTGTATTTAGCCCTCACAAGCTCTTAGATTAACAACTCTCTCTCTCTCTCTCTCTCTTCTCTCTCTCTCTCTCTCTCTCTCTCTCTCTCTCTCTCTCTAAAGTGTCGACCCTTACATTATCAAAATGTTCTTATGTTGTAAAATGTTGAGATTGTGTCTTCAACCATCACAAGCTCTTAGAGTAACAACTCTCTCTCTCTCTCTCTCTCTCTCTCCCGTAAAACAGAGAAAAAAAACGCTCTGAAGTCAGACTACGACTGACTGTGTGGCAAGGTACTTGAAAAAAGTTTTCATGCAGTATACACTGACGACACCACAGTGATTCCCAAGAATAGTGCCTCTAGAAAACCCTCCAGAGTGTTAAGCTGGGGAACGTGGCAACAACAACAACAGCTACATCAACATCACAACAACAACAGATTCAACAAAACACCACCAAAAACATCACTTTACTTCGTTACACTGGTATTTACAGCTACCATTGCAATGTTGATTTCTTGCTCTCTCTGTGTGTGTGTGTGTGTGTGTGTGTGTGTGTGTGTGTGTGTGTGTGTGTGTGTGTAGCTTTGTGTGCGTTTATGTGAATGTGTGTGTGTGTGTGCGCGCGCGCGTTTGTGTGTGTGTGTGTGTCACTGTGTGTGTGTGTGCGCGTGCGTGCGTGCGTGTGTATGTGTGTGTGGCGGGGACACTGCGCATTGCTGTCGTGCATCATATTGTTGTATATTGTCACTATTATTATGCGTACTGCTACGTTTTTATTGCCTACACTGTATCAGTTTTCCTTCCACAAACTTGCTTTATTGGGGAAGGCTAACCCTTTTGGGGGATGTGGTGTCGCCACAAGCTCGGAGAAATGCATATATCAAAGATGGTAGCAGAGGGTGTATGCATACATTCCGACACTGTCTTTGTGCCGTGGGGTCTTTTACTTCTTTCAGGGGTAAGATTGTGTGAGATAAAAAAAAAAAAAAAAGGATGAGAGGGATAGAAAAGAAAATTTCTGAATGAGGTTTTGCAGAAAATGGGAAACCATCTTCATAGGTTTCCTGCAAGAATGGTGTTATCCCCTTCTTTTTTTTTTTTTTTTCTTTGATGTACACCCTTCTGTAAAATTTCAGTTTGTACTGCAGTGCTTTGTGTTTGAACGCCAGTTATATGAGCTTTACGTCAGGTGAATCATCTAACCAGCAATACAACTGAGGAAAAGTATGGCATAAATGTTTCACGCAACTGCGCAAACACACACACACACACACACACACACACACACACACACAACACACACACACACACACACACACACACACACACACACACACACACACAATTCACCAGATGGAACTGAAACAAAATGTTTGACATAATGTATTTTACACAAAAAAACCCAACTAACCAAATGAACACAATGTATTTCACATAAAGAGAAAACGTACAGCCAAATAAAATCAACCGAAGAACAAAACAACATATAAAGCACCATAATGTTGAACACATACATGAAAGACAGCACATGATAAGTCTTTCTTTTCAAACCTTCAAGACACAAATATTTTGCGATATAGCATTTAGCAATTCAACATGCCCCTGATCAGAAGAATTTTGAAGAATAAAATTACGAAGTTCTCCAAACTTCTAAATTAAAAAAAAAAAAAAAATGTTTTCGTTCCTTGGTGAGAGCTATGAGCCGAGGTTTACCATTGGTAAGATTTTTCTTCATGCAATTGTTTTCAACCATTACATTCTGATTTGAGGGATGATGTCTCAACAAGACATCAGTGTGCATGCAGATTTTAATTTTGTCATCCGTTCTCACCAGCATGCAATGGCCTTCTCTTCCAAATAGCTGAACCAGTTTTAAGTATGCACAATTTATTTATATTTATTTATTCTTTAATATCGAGGATGATGGAGTAAGCACTCATGTGCTTTTTTTCATCCAGTTTCCGCGTGTTTATGCAGTTTTGTAAATTTGTCATTTGTTCCCACCGGCACACAATGGCCTTCTCTTCCAAAAATCGGAACAGCATTTGACAAGAAGTTCCGTGTGCGTTTGCACAATGGATCTCAATTTAAAGACTCATCTGAAGAACTTTTGGGGAAGTGGAGTCGGAACTGATGTCAACTCCAGGGGGAAAATCCCCTTGAGCAGATGACTGTGTTACCTCAAACCCGGGCTTGATCCTGGGTCATCACATCGCAAATACAATGCTCTAACCACTAGGCTGTCCCATCTTCATCCACCTAAAGAAGAAATAAACGGAATATGGAAGATTACGATAAATTGATAAATAAAAGTTGATGCATACAAATAAGAGATCTCAATCTATCTATCTATCCCTTAGTCTGGCGACCGTGGGGGGCACCCATGAAGACTTGACAACCAGCTCCCTCCATTCCTCTCTCTCTTCTGCCTCTCTCAAAATTTTGTTAACTTCTAGGCCTGTCCATTCGCTGATGTTGTCCTCCTATCTCTTCCTTGGTCTGCCTCTTTTTCTTCCTCCTTGGACAGTGCCTTGTAGTATTATTTTTGCAAGTAAAAAAAAAAAGAGATAAAAAAGAAAGAAAACTTGTTTCTAACCATTAACCAAGTAGAAAAAATTTTGTTGGAACTTTTGCATTTGCAAAATCACTGTACGTACAACTCAGCCAGAACTGTCAACTGAACCAATCCAACATTCTGAAAACCAACCAACCAAACCAAAGTAAAACAAACCAAATCAACCGAAACTGAACCATGGTGCACAACTCTGTTGACAACCAAATCTTTCAACTTTTTTCCAGCACATAAAAGCACTATGAACTTTAGTCACAACCTTTCCATGTCAATCAAACTATATGAAACATCTGTACATAATTGTGCTAAACAAAAAAACTGCATAGCTTTTGTTGCAAAACCACGAACTGTTTTTTTTAATATAAAAAGAAAAAAATCAAGACTTGTTAGACACCACAAAATTCTCTCTTTGAAAATTGAAATAATGAATCTCAGATCTCAATCAGTCCAGGGTGATTGTCAAATTATAGCATCACAGCACATAGATGACTGTGTATACACATGCATTTACCCCAAACACACACATACACACATGAACACACACGTATGCGCACACATACATCCACAACTTTGTTCTCTTATTACTTTTACCTCATGATTATAAAACAGCTAAAACACTCACAAGTACATGCAAAAATCCCCGGCCCCCTCCTGAAATTAAAAAAACAAACAAAATCTAACTGTCAATGAAACAAAAACGGACATGGATTTGTTTTAGGATTTTTTTTTTTCAGAAAGACAAGATATTTTGTTACCCTGCAGTGTATGTTGCTAACTCCCCCGTGTAAAAACAAAACAAAAAAGAAAAAAAAGCCTTGCACATAAAAGAAAGCCTTTTCTTTACTTCTTGAAACACTGTGGTGCCACTGTCAACAACAATTATTTTTTAAAGCATGTCCATGACAGATGCAGCAATCAAATGAGAAAGCCACGGATATGTACAAATGGCCTTTTGTGGTGACCATTGAACAAGAGGTCTTGAGGATTTCTATCTCATATTTTCCTCCACTACTTTTTCCTCAATATTTCCATAAAAAAGCAAAGAAGATCTGGTCTTGAGGATTTCTATCTCATATTTCTATAAAAAGCAGAGAAGATCTGGTGTTAAGGATTTCTATCTCATATTTCCATAAAAGTAGAGAAGATCTGGTCTTGAGGATTTCTATCTCACATTTCCATAAAAAGCAGAGAGGACCTGCAGATTTCCACACCTCTCTGTCTAAGTTACCACCTGACCCTGGCTGCAAAGAGAAAAAAAAAACCTTGCCAAGTAACTTGGTCAAGTTCTGCAGCAGCATTTTGATTAAAGAAGCATACATAACAGCAGAATAAAGTTTTTAAAGTAGCAATCTATAGCCCTGAAATCATGAAAAGGATTGAATCAATCACGCCATTTCTGGTTTCAATTTTCTTCAGTTAGTAGTTTCTAACAAAGCTTTCACGGCATATAGAATGTGCTGTATACACCACACATCCCTAAAGTTGGAATGCAGCGACCTTAATGGGGTGGCAAAAACAGTCGCAAAGTCTCACCGTTAATGAATCCTGGCCAGGAACTCTAGGTCAGGAATGAAAAGAAACCACCAAAAAAAAAACCCCCACCACACAACTAGTATGTATTTCATATGCCACACATCCCTGAACTTCAAATGCTGTTACCTTAATTGGGGGGTGGGGGGGAGGTCTCATATGCAAAATCTCACCTTCGGTAAACCTTCGCCTGGAACTCTGAGGAAAAAAAAAAGAGCCCACTACACAACTAGCAAGAAGTCCACTTCACAGGCAGTTCCAACTGTATAACCCAATGCACTGGTGAAGCTTCAAGTATTTTAAGTATGCCTGTGTTTCTGTTTCCCAAAGAATGCAAAATTGTTGACAATTATTTTGATCTTCTGCATGTGTGAGAATACATAATTATGAAACAGTTCACCTGAAAGAAAAGCTGGGGAACAACAAAAACAATAACAACATATCCAGTTTTTCATGCAAGAGATAGGTTTTTGTTTTGTTTTTCTGATCAGATTTCCAGGGTGGTTTTTTTTTCCTGTCATCAACTGCCATATGATAGAGTCACATGCATAGTCTCGGTTACACTGAATAGGGAATCTTTGCTTTCATACTGTTATTGTGATGGACATGAATGAATCATGCAAGAGAGTTAATCTGGTAGACACAAGCTAGACTCATGCTAATGACTTCAGGATGAACATTTTACCTATTTAACCAGCATATACCTATATATGCATTAACATGTGAAACTTTGGATAAGCCAAACAAACTGACATGTACTGTACTCAGTGTGGACGTACACAAAGACTAGTAACTATATATACTACATTCAAACACAACTGAAGTAAAGGATTCAACAGATCTGAAGGGTGGTAAATCTGGTTTGTTAACAGACTGTTTTGGATTTACAAGGATACTTATAACACAGCTTGTAAGGATGAAAAATTTACTTGGTAACTGATTGTTTTACATGTAAGGATAGAATTTAACATTTAATTTGGGGGCAGGATAGTTTAGAGCACTGGCTTTCCCCCAGCCAAGGTTAAGCAGCATTGAGCATGGTTACCAACTGGATGGGTGACCGTTAGTACATATAGAAAGATTGAAGCTCTCAAGTGAGTATTTCAGCTTTGACTGGCATGAAGAAAATACTATGAATTTTGTACTCAGCGTGGCTACTCTGTGTTGGCTACTCTCTGCAACAGCAAACAAAGAGTCTGAAGCAGGCGGAATCACCCAACAACGCTCTGCATTCGACCTTAAATAGGCTCACAAAGCTATGTTAAGCTGCACTAGTATAGTATTGTGCGTCTGCTGCGTGAAAAATCTGCAAACAGGAAATCCACTACAGCGGACAGCTGTCCAAAACCATTGCTTTACACTGATCCGCTATAGCTGACAGCTGTCCAAAACCGTTGCTTTACACTGATCCGCTATAGCTGACAGCCGTCCTCTGAGAGTTAGTTAAGCTTGGCAACATTTACCAACAACAACATGAAATAAAATGTGATAGTGAAGAACTTATATCTGTTTAGCACTTAAGAACTCTGCCAATCAGATAGTAATGAGGAGGAAATGATAACTAGTTAGTCCTTATTTCAGTGCTCTGTCTATATGAAATATCAACAGAATGGTGTTGGGCTGCCTGCAAATTATATCATACAAGGCAGCTGTGATGGCGCATCTGTTGCTCAGTGATGCAATCTTGTGTTTTCTTTTCCTTTGTCGACCTGAATTGGTTTTAACCAAAGTTTTGTGGATCCAGGTGATGATATGTATCAGAGAATCCTGAAATGCTGCAGCCTAGAATGAAAACTTATTACATGTCAGTCTTCAGGGTTGTTGTGAATCTGTGGTCAAGAAGTAATGCACAACTGTCTGGAAAGTGAGAAGTGTGTCAGTGAGTTTTCTTCCAATTTAAGCCCAAACACTGCCTACATCCACTAATCCCTCAGCGCTGGTGTGGGTGCTATGCTAGTCTTTCAGACGCGGTGATAAAAATCAGGGTGCCATGTGCAACACACGCTCAGCATAATTAAGTGAAAGAACTCATAGCAACAGCACTGTCGCTTGCAATATTCTGAAGAAACTGCTACTCCCATAGGGAAAAAATACACAAGTAGACATGGAAATGGAAAAAAAAGGGTAATGGGTGGTACTGCTCTTCAGGCAACGCGTTCTTCCCAAGGATACCAGCCACAAATTTCATAGAGAAATCTGCTGCGACTGAAAGTGGTATACATTCCAATTCTTTTATAGCAGACGGCTGTTGACAGGATGTGGTGATGAACATGAATCCACAGTTGTAGCTACAGTCTGTCAAGCCCCAAGACTGAGCACTCTTAACTTTCTTAGCAAGGACTAGTATGCAGTGTTCTGCATGTAAGGTAAGGTAAAGATATCCCATAACTTATATTGTCATAGGGGAGTGAGGCATCAGAGACTTCAGCTTTTCTAGGGGCCAGCATGTTGAGGGCAGCGCCCATCTCCTCTCCCTTGCTGCTTTACCTTCCCTGACCCTAAAGAGGGCAGGTACCTATTTACAGCTGGGTGAACTGTACTGGAGCCAAGGTGTGCAAACGGTCACCCATTCAATTGGTAATCACGCTCGACGCTGCTTAACATTGGCTGAGGGAAAGCGAGCGCTTGACCACTGAGCTATTCCGTACCCATTCTGCATATACTGGATCAAAACACAAGCACAAAAATACTAACACATAAATAGGCCCAAAATAAAGTAAAAATAACAAACATCACAAATAAAAAAAATAAAATCCCAATAACAAATCAAACAAATAGACAGTTAAATAAACATAATCATTGAAAAGAAAATTGAAATAAAATAAAACAAAATATTTTAAAAACCTTTCTAATTGCTTTGCTTGCTAACTTGTCTACATGCAGTCACTCCAAGAACAACTTAGTACAATATAATATTGACAATTTACACGCACGAAACATTACAACTAGAGATAGAAATACTGCTACTTACATGAGTTGCGTAAAAAATGTGACCAGTACGTGTAAAATTCATTATTTAAGTAAAATAATACCAAGTATGAACAAAAATAATGCAGCTGGTTCTGCAAATGACAAGAATACTGATACAAACAGAACACACTTTGGGTAAAAATAAAAACAAGAATGTAAAACAAGGGCTGATTTCCACAAGAAAAACTGCCACAATTAAATCTGATTCTACATTACAACAGTTGATATCACTCCTTTCATACATACCATCCATATTTCTGTGTTGTGAACCACCACAACAGCAACAACAACAAAAAGATCGCATTTTTGTCTTTGCTTCCACAGTGAATGAAGTGTACCACATACAACTGTGCTTCACAGTGTATTGCTAAAAAAAGCTTGCAACAGTTAACTTAAAACAGTGCATTGTATTCTCTCTCTCTCTCTCTCCCTCTCTCTGTCACTGGGAATTGTGTGCACACACACACATACATAAGAACACTTTTTTTAGCATAAAAATTCAGTTACTTTGTTGTTTACATTCAAGTTTAGATCTTTTGCTCTCTCGGTCTCTCACACATAAAACACACTCATGCACACACACATGCAGTTTTTGTACACACACATACACATACTAGGACAAATCTGTGCTTGTGCATGTGCACCCTCATACAATTAGACACACATGCACGTACACACACCTAGATGAATGCACACACACACACACACACACACACACACACACACACACTTTCCCTCACTCTCTGTCTCTTTCTGTCTGTCCATCACTCTCTCTTTTTTTCTTTTTTAGGTACCACAACAGTATCATACTCATCATCACTGCACTTTATTAACAAAGTACACAACACAAAAAAACTCAATTCAAAAACTCCAGAACACACTCCATGAACAATAGTTATGTCTTTGGAATCCAAAAAACATAGCACCTTAATTAACATCCATCTTCCCAAGCATTTTCTAAAAACATCACACCCTTTCCTTGACTTAGCTTCTTTTGTATAATCTAAAACTAAAAAACGACAAAATATGTATCGTACTGATCAAATACAAGGTAACAGAAAGTTAAGCGTAGAACAAATGCATGCATACTAACAGACTGTTTACTCAGTCAATAGTGAATGAAATTATTCTTTTATTTCAAGGGTAATGGAATAAGCATTCTTGTGCTTTTTTCACATCCAGTCCCCACATGTATGCTGTTTTGTAAATTTTGTCATCCATTTCCCTGTGGTGTGTGTGTGTGTGTGTGTGTGTGTGTGTGTGTGTGTGTGTGTGTGTGTGTGTGAAAGTGCTTTCTGGTGTTTTAAATTTTTTTTTTATATAGTTTTGCTAAGGGTGTTGGTTTCTTTTGTGTGTTTTGTTGTTGGTGTACACGTTTTTTAATTCGCATGGTGAACATATGCTCCAAGAGTTTTGATTGTGAGTACATGATAATATCATGCATTATATTATATGCATTATATTATGTGAATGCTTGCAAGTGTGTGCACATGTGTTTAAGTTTGTACAAGTGACTATATCTGCACACAAACACTGAAACAGTTCATTTAATATCATGGCTTCAGTGAAACCTTCGACAAGACACACAAAGCTGTTCCACCTTTAATTATTACCAAAGTAGGATAAGCAATGTTAACAAAACCCAGTGTATTCTAAAAGCATAATCATTATCAGAAACTCCAAAAAGCTTTTGATGATAATAAACCTAATCCAAAATTATCTCTCCTCCCACCCCCCTTCCAAACCACATCTATACCTCTCATGGTCTTAAAGTCATTCTGATTTTTCAAGACAAATTTCAAAATCATTGCTTACATACATACAAAATAACACACACAAGATACTCGAGATAAATCACCATCATCTGCACAGATCTTTCAAAGGTACGTCTTTTTGGAACAGACAGACAACGGTGACAAAAATTGGAAAAAAAGGTGATTATATCCAAAACAAAAACAACAACAATAATGAAGAGACTACATCATCAAACAACAACAACAAGGGCAAAAAAAGTTTTATATTCACACCACCCATTGTGGTAATGCTGAAGGCCCTTTCAGTAAAGAATAGCATACCCTACCTTCTGGAAATTCTGTGCTAGAAATTTACCCTTTTCTATCATTCCCTTTGTTCTCTCTCTCTCTCTCTCTCTCTCTATCTCTTTCCCTCTCTCTCTCTCATTTGCTCATTTTCTACCTACACAGCCAATTCTGCCTTTCCTCATCAATTTTTTTCTTCTAAACTTTCTGAGGTGCCTTGTAGTCAGAACATCGTGGCCGAGGCCAGTGGGCAGACCTCCTGCAGAGTGACAAGCTCAGGAGAAGACCTGGCACTACACATTCCACCCAAAAGGGCCATATTCACGCCACATATTACGCACACTCAACACACGTCATTTCACCTTGTCCATACATCACTTCTCAAGCCAACTCACGAGGTATGGTATGTTCACCAAATATCCAAAATGTAAGTCCTGTATTATAGATTTAAAACGTGATTGGGTAAAAATGAAAACACAAATTTTATTTTTAAAAATAAGTTTAAAAAAACAAAACCCACGAACACTAAATCCAGAAAAAAACATAATGCAACAATAACTAAACAAGAAGACAAAACAATGTTAAAAAGTAAGAAAGCGTTTAACTTCCAATGACAACATGTCCTTTGTCTACGAAACTTAAAGGGGAGATGAACTCATTTACAATAAGCACGGAATAAAAACATGATTCAATAAAAATGAAAAATCTGAAATCAATCTTAAAATTTTGTGATTAAAATGAGACTAAAAATCAAGACTTGAAAATGTTAAAAAAGAAGACAACGTAAAAGTTCTGACAACATCAGCACTGTTTGACGAAACATGAAGGTGATGAACTTAGTACTATGAGCATGGAAGAAGGAGAGGGTTGCGTCTTCGAATGTGATCAATCTTCACTTGTAAATGAAGTTGAACCTGCAACAGACAGACCAAAACACACTTGAAAAGAAAATAGAAAAAAAAAAGACAAAAAATAAGATCCTGAGTGAAAATACACTCAGGCAAAATAATTTAGAAACTCGATTAAAAAAAAAAAGGTTCTCTCTTATCTCTATCACTCACTCTATCTGTTACTGCCATGTCAGTTTCATTTTTTCTTTTCCCTTTCATTCTATTTGCTTTGAATATGGATTGACGCTGATACTACAATTAGTTTATCATGAATATGTAGATCTTTTTTATAAAAAAAAAAAAGGTAAGAAAAGAACAAAAAATAGTTCTTCTGATCACTTCACCTTTTATTTCCTGTTTTCAAAGACATTTGTTTTCTCCCTTGTCAACAAGCACTGTTGGCCAATGACAATAATAGCTGCCTTCTCTTCTCTTTCCATCACTCCTTAACAAGTCACAGGACATCACCCTAAAATTTTCAGGCAGTGCGTCTTCTCTCTTCTCCCTCAACTGCTAGATGTTCAGTGGTGCACAAAACTGAATTTTTGAGGTCGTTCATCTTGGGCGAGTTGAGCCTGACAAGAGACCATCCCTCTCCAGGTTCAGGGTTTATCCTGGGTATGTTTACCCAACCAACGCTGACAGTGACATGAAAAGTGTCTCTTGATCAAGTTAAGCCCAACAAGGGCCATTCCCTCTCCAGGCTGCAGACAGAAGGAGGTTTGTGTCATCCACCCCACCAACTATTGCTCGCCTGCTCTTCTAGGAAAGGTGGGCGAGTTTAAATGTGTGTGTGTGAGAAATGTTATGCACACAGGATTTTGGTTTGCAATCTCGCTCATCCTTCCAATCTGTCAATCAATCAATTAACCATAATGCTTACATCTGGTGGAACACAAAAGGCACATCCATGCCCAAACTCCAACACACTCCCCCCCCCCCCCCTTACCTTCCTAACGCCTGAGGCAAACTGGAGATGATGGGGCCATAGCCAGCAGAATTGTCGTACAGCTCAAACAGGGGGGCAGCCACCAGCTTGTAGTTTCGGGGCACAGCAAACAGCGCTGCACATCACACGATTATCCTCAATATAAAAGAATGAATAAATAAATCAATAAATAAACGATGCACACCGGAGCATCAGTCACATGCTGATATAGATTTTTTTTATATGGAGGATAATGGAATAAGCACATATGTGCTTGTTTTTTTTTTTACATCCAGTCCCCGTATGTATGCAGTTTTGTAAATCTAGTCATCTGTTCCCACCAGCACGCAATGGACAACTCTTTATTTTATTTCATTTTATTTTAGTCTTATATCAAGGATAATGGAATAAGCACTCATGTGTTTTTTTTATATCCAGTCCCTGTGTGTATGCAATTTTGTAAATCTTGTCATCTGTTCCCACCGGCACACAATGCCCTACTCTTACGAAAACCCAGAACAGGATTTAACATGTGCACAAGATGTTCTGCGTGCGTTCACACATGGGGCCTCGGTTTATAGTCTAATCCGAAGGACTTTTGGGGAGAGTGAAGTCAGCACTGATGTTAACCTTAGGGGAAAATATTCCCTTGAACAGGAATCGAACCCAGGTTGTCAAATTGCGAGCGCAATGTTCTGACCACTAGGCTATCCCATCCCCTTAAACAGATGAAGGGGTTGTAATGATGCTATGACATGCTGCTGCTGCTGTTACTGCAGTAACTACTACTACAACTTATACTAAAACTAAACATCACTACCATTAAATAATAGTCATAATGAGGAAGTATTTGCTGCTGCTGCTGCTGACCTTGAAAATGATAATGGAGAAGTGAAACTACCACCACCACCACCACCACCACCACCACCACCACCCACCACAAACAACAGTAGCAATACTAATTATCATCATGATTATAAAAATAGCAGTGGAACCTGCAGAAGTAGTTGCAGCTAGTGGAAAAGGAAGCAGTAGTTTCACTTCACCAGCTACACTCTCTTTCTCTAGCTGTCAAACAAGCACACACAGTACACACACACACACACACAGTCACACACACACACACAAACACACACACTCTCCCCTCTTGGCTCTTCCAAAAAATACAAACAAAACAATAAAAACCATTTCATCTGAAAATAAAGAAAACAGAAAATGATACAGCAAATAACAAAAAAAAGTTATCTGACTCTGGCCATTTCAAAAACAGAAGCACATAATTATCTTGTTTGGTTAAAACAGGTTTGATTAAATATAATATAGAGTACATTACATATGAACAACAATCACCCACAGTGTAGCAACAAGAAGCTTGAAGTTTACATTGTGAAATATCTGGTTTGACTAATGGGATACTGACCTTTCTCAGGTAACTGGACTAGAAAACAGACGCTTGTGTTCTTTGGGTTTGGTGATGTGGGCCGGTATGTACGGGTACTGCACATTTCACCACAACACAACAAAATCAGCCACAATAACAACAACAAAAAAACCCCAACAAAGCTAGGAAAACACTGTTAGGGCCCAGGCCAAATACTTTGTCAGTTACTGATGTGGGCAAAGTGCCAAGGCCTACTCTTCAATGTCGAGCACTATGTTTTGAAATATCATATAGGGAGATTGTTATTGTCCTGGACAAGAACTAAGCATAACAACCTCTTTCCTCCACTGAAGGAGGGGGAAAATCCTCTGAAGTCAGAGTACGGCTGCCTTTATAGCAAGGTACCTGGAAACACTCAAACACATAGATTCCTCATCCAGTGTGTGTGTGCTCTCTGACAGTGATTCCTATGTGTAATGAGGGAGATGGAATGCATATAAATATATCCTGGTTAACCGTGGGGTGCTTAAGTGGTTTCTGTTCCTTAAACTCAATGATAATAGGGTGTGGAATTTATATAGTGATGAATCTTGTACAGCAAACAAATCAAAACACTTGCATTCAAACCATTTACAAGCATGCAACCGTCCACAAATAATAGGATTAACAGATATCAACAACAACATAACAACCTCAGCTTATCAAATCAAAATACAACTCTTAGCTGTAACGACTATAATTACTCTCACAGCAATCACTAGATACAACCAACACTCTGCAGACTTTGCTATCATTTCACCTGTATACTCCATTTATTTTCCCATCTATAGCTTTTTTTTTTATACTTTTGAATTTCTGTGAGATCTGCAAAGCCAAAAAACCACCACCAAAGAAAACCAGAGACAGCCCTGGCTTACAATATCAAAATGCAGTGTGTGTCCAAAACTTTGGCTGTAAGATCAGACACAGACAGACAGACAGACAGTGTGTATGTGTGTGTGTGTGTGTCTGTGTCTCTGTGTGTGCACGTGCGCATGTGTGTGTGTGTGAGATAAAAGTCAGACATTGAGCATGTATGTGTAGAGCAAATGTCAGTGACACCCTGCCCCCTCCCAAAAAATTCCCATCATCTCTCTTCAAGTTTCTACCTCTCGCAGACCAGCAATCACATCAAACAGGTGTAAAGATTTCTTTTTCTGTTCTGAAAATCAAACATTCCTTCATTCCTTTATAAATCAATTCATAAGGCTGTATCATCTGCAATTTCTGAAAGGCTTGACCTAAATCTCCACAAAGCCAGTGGGTTTAATTAAAGTGTAGACTGTGCCCACCTGAGGGGGTTCGAAGTTGGGCCTCCACCAGTTTCCAATGGTATCCTCCACTACCCAATCCATGGGAGCTCCATCTTGTCGACCTAACGTCTGAAACAGAAACAGTTCATGAACAATTTTGTTTATTTATCCATTCATTCATCCATTTCTTTCTTTCTTTATTCTTTCATTCATTCATTCATTCATTCATTTATACCACTTTATGTCACAGCAGATTTCTCTGCATGAAATTCGGGCTGCTCTCCATGGGGACAGCGTGTCACTATAAGTGCTGCGCCTACTTATTTTTTCTTTCTGTTTCCCGTCTGCAATTGTATTTGTTTCCCTGTCAGAGTAGCTTTTTTTCTACAGAATTTTTGCTGACAGAATCAGTCCTAACATCTGAAACATTAACAGTTCATAGACAATCAAGTAAACGGATAATACATAACCTGCCTATCCAAACTAGTTCAAATTCAATAAGATTCAATTCAAATACTTTGTTATCTCACAGAGAAATTCACAACTGAGTGCCTTGAAAAGTCTTATGGCAATTTTACTGACTGCTTGCTAACTTCTATTGAATAATCATTTTTGCCAGACTGACTGAGAGAATGAAACTAAAAAATCATATCAGTTGATAGTAAAGTTCTACAGACAGTAAATTAAATACAAAGATTCTACTAGGGAAAAAAACCAAAACATCGACCCCCCCCCCCCCCCCCCCCCCCCCCCGATCTGACAAAAAAGTAATAAACACATTCTGGGCTTTATCTCTTACAACTCTGCTTTAAGTCCTTCAGATGAAACTATAAACTCAGACTGTACGCGCGAACACACATATATAACATCTTGCGCACATGTTAAAACTCATTCCGCCTTTCAGAAGAGTAAGCCTACGTGCGCTGTGGGAAACAGATGGCAGAACTGTTAAAAAACACAAGGACAGTAGTGTCATGTCCAGTTTTCATCCCTGAAGATGGGATGCGGCTACTGTCATGGTGGGCCAAAACAGCTGCTCATGGAAAATGTCACCATTGATGAACCTTGGAGCTCTAGCCAAGAAACAAACAACAAAAATCTTGCTTTGTTATATATAGAAATTTCTGTTTACCTCTGTTAGTAATCTCTTCAGCCCCACTGTTTGGTCTTCACCTGCATTCAGCTCACCCCCAGGACTGGAACAAACAAAAAATATGTCAAGTTAAACAGATTCATGATTATTCATCTTAAATAATTAATGCTTACCAAAGAAACAACAAAAATACTACCTCAAAAATGAAGGCTTCTTTGACTCACAAAGTTCACTACTATGTTGCTGTAATGACTTCGCAATATAAAAAGTCACATGCATGTGCATGAACATGAATGATGAAATATACCCACGAACGTTACCTTTTAAAAATTATTATTACCAACATGTTATGAAACATCAGTAGTATAGTACAATGTTGCTACACTAAAAAAAAAAAATAGTGGAGACAAAACACTGAAACGAAAAACACACACAAACACATAGGGCTGTACCAGATATCTATGCAAGGGCAACTATCCACAAAAGGTTGTGCAGGGTTCATACAGATCTTTGGGAAGAAAATTCAAGGACTTTTCAAGGACTTTCAAGGACCTCACTCTCAATTTTCAAGGACCTCCATCGACAAATAGTGCTTGCATTTTAACAATGTCTACACACTTTACAGCTGAAAAGAAAATATCTATAGCCATTTGGTCCAAATTTTCTTCATAACAAGAATCAATATTTCTACTGCAGTTAACTGGGCTAAATCAAAAACAATCGTTGGCCTAAAGTGTGCACTTAGCATAAAAAAAATTTCAATCTAAGTGATCACCCCATCTGTTCACTCATAATTTCTCTGCATGCTGGTTCTCAAAGTCTAAATATGTGGAAAGCTCCCTATGAGTTACTTTACCAGGAGACTAATAGTTTACAATAGTAAACATTCATCCTCCTGGATAACAGGTTGGAAAGGAGGGGGAGGGGCTGGAGAGGGGGAATAGCTGATGGTATTGCTGTGGACAGATTTTCACATCACAACACATTGACATGGGTGAAAGTGAAAAAATCTCTCAATCCTGAAACCAAAATTTTTTGTGTCCTCTGGACATTCCAAATCCTGAAAAAAAAATCAATCCTGAAGCAATTTAAATACAATTCCACCCTTATATAACTGTATGCACATTCCTGTGTGTGTTTCTGATGTGCCATCAAGTTTCAGTGTTGCAGGGATAGGAATTGACAGACTCCCAAAACTCTGAAAGGTGGGGGGTCCAGGGGGCATTGCCCCCTGGCTGGGTGAAGGGGCAGAGCCCCTTGTGGGGGTCAGGGGGCAACGCCCCCTGAAGCTGAAGGTTTTTCAACAATTCTAGCCTGTTTAACGGCCTCTCCTTGAACTAATTTCAGTTCTTGATACTAAGCAATTTATGCCCTGAAATAAGCTCTCCAAGTATGACTTTTTCTGTCATTTCTTCAATCTAAAAGAGGTTCTATTCCCAAGTAATCACATAGCAAAAATGAGTATATTTCTTGACAAATGTGCACTAATGCAGATAGAGGAAGAAAGAGAAAGAAAGGACAGACACACATAGACAGAGAGAGAGAGAGAAAGAGATAAGGGGGGGAGGGGGAAGAGGTGTGTGTGTGTCTGTGTGTGTAAGAGACAGGGAGAGGTGGAGAAAATGAGAGAGAGACAGAGATAGAGAGAGACAGAGAGATAGGAGGTGTGTGTGTGTGTGTATATATATATATGTGTGTGTGTGTGTGTGTATGTGCGTGTGTGTGTGTGTGTGTGTGTGTGTGTGTGTGTGTGTGTGTGTGTGTGTGTGTGTGTGTGTGTGTGTGTGTGTGTGCGCGCGCATGTGTAAGTCAGTCATTTACTTCCAGTGTGTGTGTGTGTGTGTGTGTGTGTGTGTGGTGTGTGTGAGAGAGAGAGAGAGAGAGAGAGAGAGAGAGAGAGAGAGAGAGAGAGAGAGAGAGAGAGAGAGAGAGAGAGAGAGAGAGAGAGAGAGACTATAGAGAGAGAGGGGGGGAACTCTCCATGAAAAAGGGGAGGCTGGTGGCCTGCTGACTGTTGTATTTAATTTAATATAACCATTGCTCTCTGACCCCAAGTGGAACAGCCAGTGAAAGCCCCCCTCCCTTTCTGCCTTATATTAGAGCTACTAGTCCATCCCTATCATGAAACTTGACACCCATTGTTGGTACACATAGTCTTTCACCAGAAAAGTTGTCTTGTTAGGCCTACCTAGGCTTGAATTGCCTTGTGACATAAAGCAGAGAGGGGGAGTAATTACTAACCGGCATGGAAGAGTTAATTCCCTTGACCTGGTTTCGTAGATTTCTTTTTTCTCCTATTTTTTCTTCTTCTCTTTTTTTACTTTTATAAAAATTCCACAAATTTGCAGTCAGTACCATACCTGATCTTACCATGCCAATCTCTCTCTCTTTCTCTTTATCCTTCTTAGTCTTTGGTAAAAGTAAAATTCAAGGACTTTTCAAGCACCTAGAGGCATATGCCTGATTTTCAAGGACTTTCAAGGCCTTGAAAAGGGGGGTCTAAAATTCAAGGACTTTCAAGGACCGTACGAACCCTGTTGTGGAAGTGAATGACTGATAAGATTTTTGCAGCTTAAACTCCCCAGCCCCCAACCCCCCCCCCAAAAAAAAAAACCCAAAACAAAACCCCCCCAGAAAAACTTCATTCTGATGGATAGGAAAATGGCATCTATTTTGTGACAACAAAAATATCTAAAAGGCAAGCAGTGAAGAACTGAAAGAAGAGAATGCCAGCAGACTAGTGATGACTCCATATATCTGAGTTGCTTCCCTTGCACTGCCTGGCTGACTTGCTTTGCCTTGATTTGAATAAAGCTGCTTTTATGGATTCATAAAATTTGACAAAATGCAGATCATCTGAGTTATTGAATGAGAATGTACTGCTGTTTATAGTACACACTTCATTGCAAAGTTTTACGGATCTGAAAATATAAAGCAAGAAAAAGAAAATATAAACCTTAAATAAAAAAACAACAAAAGCAACAAGAACAACAAGAACAAGAACAACACACACACACACAAACTAAAAAAAAAAAAAAAGCAACACACACACACACACAGCTCCCATAACTTAGTTTTATGTTTTATTCTCACTGAACTTCATTGTTTGAAAAAAGAGGATGTCTCTCTACCTAAATATTACATCACTAGTAGTAGTACCACTAACACTAATAATAGATAAATATTGTAAATTTACATTCACTTACAGTTTGAAAAATGTTGTTCCCAGCTGTAAGAGGAGGACGTGGGGTAGGCCATGTTCATGGACAATCAGGACTCCTTCCACAGAGCGTCGCATTCCCAGCTTATTGAATTCTTCCTTCATGCGCTGAAAGCGAGCTGTCACTGAGCTGTCTCTCTCATACTGCGGCTCTTTCGTGCCAAAGGTGTAGTTACTTAATGGGTACCTGCCCAACACACATTAAGCATTATCATTATGGATATTGGTCATTCTACAAAGCTGTGTGTGTACCATGATGAAGGATGCTGTTCTTACATTAGTTACACTAGGCAGCATTAAAAAAAATTACATTCCCAATAATGGAATACATAAATTTATGTATTATATTAATCATTCCAATACAGAATTACTCTATAGTATAAACACTTGGGTTTAAAAAAACACAAAAAAACTTGGTTAATTTGATGTGAATCTTGTAATGATGATGAAAACTTATTTTTTATTAAAAAAAAAAGTTTCAAACTCATTACTTTCCACAGTGATGGCTTGCAAAAAAGTAATGAAAACAATGGTGGTCCCTTTCACAGCTTTAGTCAGTAATTTAGACAATTAGAGGCATAGAAAGTATCACTATCACTCAGTATCAGCCGCTGAGTGAGTAAAACAAAGTAGATCTCTCTAGGCTAACCCCCCCCCCCCTCTCCCCCCCAAACTTTATGAGTTAACATGTTCAATTTCATCAATGGTAAGTTTATGTAAAACGAGAAGACAAAAACTGGAGAGAAGAGAGAGAGAAGAGAGAGAGAGAGAGAGAGAGAGAGAGAGGAGAGAGAGAGAGAGAGAGAGAGAGAGGAGAGAGAGAGAGAGAAGAGGAGGAGAGAGAGAAAGAGAAAGATGCATCTCCAGTTCAGGTTACAATCAATATATGTATCGAAACCAAATTTGTGTAAAAGGGCATGAGTTATGTCATTGCACTCAGAAGCTTACATGTTCGTTTGATTGGAGCTCAAATATTGTGTCTGACACCCCAATTACTGAATGCACTAATTCAAACTTGCAATTTATGAAGTATTTGATCTGTGCTATAGACAGTAGGCATACTAACTACTTGTCTACTGTACTAGTTAGTAGTTACTGAACACATTAGTCATTACCTGATGGCTACACAATTTATTTCTCAGTATACTACAAGGTGGGAGGGAGAGGAAGGAGAGAGAGAGAGAGAGAGAGAGAGAGAGAGAGAGAGAGAGAGAGAGAGAGAGAGAGTATGTGTGTGTGTGTGTGTGTGTGTGTGTGTGTGTGTGTGTGTGTGTGTGTGTGTGTGTGTGTTTGTGTGTGTGAGTGTGTGTGCGTGCTTGCAAGCATGTGTCATTTGTGTAGTCCTTTCCTACTCAAAAGTTATGTAATGTCCTATAGCATTTGTTGGGAG
>CM060325.1:16548914-16561414 GCA_030674155.1 Stramonita haemastoma | reverse complement strand
CTATCTATCTATCTATCTATCTATCTATCTATCTATCTCTCTCTCTCTCTCTATATATATATATATATATATATTTATTTATTTATATACATCTCACAAATCCAATGTTTCTTCTCTGGACAATACTGTGAGTGGTGCCATTGAAAACAATGAGCACTGAAGGGAGACATACCCCTTACGATCCTTTACTTTGGGGATGGCATTGACAGATTAGAAAGAAAGCATATAAATGTTTGCCAACGTGTAAAACACCTGGAGAAAATGTCATCAGGGTTTTGTATAAGAATCAATGAAAAGTGAAAATAAAACCACACACGAAAATTCAAGTTGATAAGCAATAGTAAAAGTTTGATCCCGACTAAGTGGAAAAAAAAACACACACCTTCAGACAGTGAGAAAATGTCAGTACCGCGGTAGGCGAGAACAACTTTAAGGAATGTTGTGGAACATATTGATTATAATTATGACTGCTACCTGCACAATAATGAAAGCCATGACACTGATAACTTGAAAAGACAGAAACATTAACCTGAGGACAAAACTAAAACTGAAGCATGCATTATTGTTTATATATATCTAGGGATAAACGTCCTCCTGGGTAACACCCATGTGGGACATTGGCTGTTGATTTGCTGATTGCTCTTGCATCATTGTTTTCATCGTTCAGTCCTTCCATTCACATTTTTAAATTCTACCAAGAAAAACTCAAGCTATCAAGATTTGCTTCAATAAAAGAACTCTTGGCATTATAAGCCTAAGCTATGTGGTGAATTAGGAAGTGTGTATAATCATTAAATAAGTCACTGTTCTCTCTGGGGGTATCTTCATAAGAATCGGGAAGAGGAAGCTGGAATGGTGTATTCGTGACATAGACCCCGTAGCCCTTCAACGATCGTCTTTCAATCCACAGTCCAGGGAAATGGGTTAGAGAGCAGACAGAAAAATGGGCGGATAATATCACAAGAGTGGCTCTCCAATAATTTATTACCGTAGCAAAGACTCGGGTAGTGAAGTTCGTGTGAAGTTCTCTGTTTTTGAGAAAAGAAAGTGAATCTGAATTTGAATTTGGGTATATACCACGGCGTGGTAAATAAATGTAGCTGGTGTTTTCTGCTGTGTAAATTACTTCCACAACCACTTTTAGTTAATTAAGGGACCAGTGAGTATGTATGTATTCGGAGGGGGTCCAGGGAATGCAAAATGCATGTGCATACAAGCATGCACCTACCCACCCGCAAACTGGCACATCGACGTATGCACGCGCGTTCAAAGATAGGAAAAACCAAAGATAGCACTTTGAAGAGACAGGCCCAAAGCTTTTAACATGCCCAGCAACACAACCCAATCCATAACCCCTTTCCCGCGATTAACATCAAACAAACTGGCCCGTGTCACAATCGTTTGATTAACACTGGCCCTCCTTTTGATCGTAGGTTACCCTGAAAGCGATAGTGTTGCGCAGGTATTTTTCCTTAGTGAAGATCGATTAGAATAGAACGCTTTAAAGGACTGGGGTATAAACGCCTTGTTGACAGGATCTTAAAGCACCCTTTTACAATTCTTCTTTGTGTGTTCTTCTTGCACTTTTTCTCTGTCTCTGTGTCTCTATGTCTCTGTATGTCTCCCCGTCTCTGTCTGTCTGTCTCTGTCTCTGTCTCTTTCGCTCTCTCTGATTACCCCCCTCCCCCCTCTCTCTCTCTTACTCTATCTCCATCCTCTCCTCTTTCTTTGTCCCCCTTTCTCTCTCGCTCACCTTCTCTGTCTCTGTGTGCGTCTGTCTCCATCCGGGTCTGTTTCTTTATGTGTCTCTCTGTCTCTGTTTGTCTGTCTGTCACTGTCTGTCTGTCAGTCTGTCTCTGTCTCTGTCTCTCTCCCTCCCTCGTTATGCCTGTCTCTGTGCACCCGTCTCAACATCACAGATCCGATACTCTAACCACAAAGCCCATCCCATGCCCAGCCCCTCCTCCTCCCCCCACCCCCACCCCCAACCCCCAACCCCCAACCAACCCAACCTTTCCTGTATGAAGTTATCCTGATAAATCACGCCTCCTGTGACAGGAGACAGGAGCAGATCAGGATGCTTCAGAGAGGACACTTCTCTGATATCATCATCACATCCAGCCAATCTTTCCTCGCTCGCTGAAGCTAAAGATAGAGGAGGAAATGTATGGTGATGAGATGAGCAGAGATTTTTCCACCTGTGCTTGACTTCTATGGTTATGGGAGGGAATGTTGGCCTTTGACTTGATGACATGGTCATAATTTTATCTATAAAGCCAGACATGTGGACGACATGTTGTCTTCACGAGATAGCCTGGTGGTCAGAGTGATGCGCTCGTAATCTGCTGACCAGGGTTTGAATCTCGTTCAAGAGGATTTTTCCCCCTCTTGTGTTAACATCAGTGCTGACTCCACTCTCCCCAAAAGTCCTTCGATGATACTATAAACCGAGGTCCCGTGTGCGAACGCACACAGAACATGTTGCGTACACGTTAAAAGCTGTTCCGTTTTTCGGAAGAGTAGGCCATTGTGTGCCGGTGGGAACGGATAAAAAAAATAAAAATACTGCATGCACACGTGGACTGAATGTAAAAAGCACATGAGTGCTTATTCAATTATGCTTGAAATAAAAGAATGAAAATATCAATTAGTTCATTCATTCATGTTGTTTTCAAATACCTCGCCATATAGGCAGCCATACTTCGACTTTATAGGATTTTTTCCTTTAAAGGAGAATGAAGGTTGTTATGTGAAGAGCATGTCATGGCTGAAGGCAATCTCAACACAACATTTTACAACATAACAACATTTTAATTTAGGCCTTAGGGATTAGCTGACATCAATAACTGACGCAGCTTTTGGCCTGGGCCAAATCAGAATTTAAACAACAGCAATAAAACAAAAACCACACCCCCCAAAAAAAACCACAACAACACCCAAAACAACCACCCAAACAAAAAAAACACCGATAGTGACAAAGAGCAGTGCTTCAGATGGATGGTTGTCAGTTTTGCACTTTATGATATTATTGAGGGTGCCTGGTAATTTTGAGATCAACCATTTCGCATATGTAACTGGTCTAGTTCATGGTTACACGGAGTCAAAAGAGCATGTTTATGATTGGAAATATTCAATTCCTACATTTTCCTTACTCACTATGTACTTCCTCCCCTATAACCCTTCATCCATACTCTCTAATCCCAGTCTCCATCTGTGACCCACTTTTCTCAAACTGATAACGACACTCTACGGCTTTTGCTGCTTATACCGTTCACACGTTCCAATTTACAGAAAGCCATCAGGGGATGTCTCCTCTCACACCCCATCTCCTGCCCCATGTACCCCCTCCTTTTTCTCTCTCCTTCCTCTTAGTTTCCATTTCTTCTTCCACTTCTGCTGTCTAGGATTCCCTTACATCCTACTCAGTTCAAGGAACAAGTTTTTATGTTTACAGCCACCATGTGTGGCCGGTATGCACATTTTGTGTAAAGCAAAGCATTGCTGGATATTTTTGCTCTTCAATGGTTGGCCTTGTCCTCATGAGAATTTCGTGATCTTTGATGGAGTTGTTTTGGTCTTGTGTACTTTTCTACGAGAAGCCATTTTAGTCAGGTGGAGTCATGTTGCCGATTTTGTGATTCCGATTGATTATAAAACTATAACAATTCTTTTACCTTGTATGCTGACATCCTACCTGGCTATCGCTCTGATCACTCCTTGATTTTGATCACTCTAGAACAAGGTGATAACACTAAAAGAAATCTTCTGTGGAAATTTAATTGTTCACTCTTAAGAGATAGAAACTTTGTAAACAAGTAAAACAGGTGATTGATACCGTTACTGAAGAATAGGCAGCATTGCCATACAGTCGCTGTGACCTAGATCAAGTTCCAAAGTCAGAAATACAGTTTGTTATTTCTGATCAGTTATTTCTGGACACACTGTTAATGAAAATAAGAGCTAAAACCATTTCATATGCATCAATGAAAAAAAGAGAAGATAAAGAAAAACAAAAAGAACTTGAAGATAGAATACATTCATTGGAAAAAGCGGTAGTATTGTCTGAACAAGAAAAACTTGAATTGGAAACTTGTAGGCAAGATCTAGTGACTCTACAAGAAAAAAAGATGGAAGGTGTATTGTTGCGTTCTAGGGCTAGATGGGTGGCTTATGGCGAAAAAATCACTAAGTATTTTTGTGGACTCGAAAAAAGAAACTATGTAAATAAGCATATACAGAAACTAACATTAAATGACCGTTCATTTCTAACTGAGAATAGTGAAATTATTCGAGAAGTTAACTCTTTTTATGAAACGTTATATTCTAAACGAAATGTAGACGATTGCTCAATTATTGACTTGGTAGAGGAGCTACCCAAAATAACGGAGGAAGAAAGAACATCCTTGGAAGGAAAAGTAACTTTAGACGAAGGGGGCATTGCTTTAAAGCATATGAGTAACAACAAAAGCCCCGGGAGTGATGGTTTTACGGCCGAGTTTTTAAAATTTTTCTGGTTACAACTTGGTCCATTTGTGGTAGTTCACTCAATGAGGGTTTTGATAAGGGGGAGTTATCATCAACACAAAAGGAGGGTGTTATCATATGCATACCTAAGCCCGATAAACCAAAAGACCTATTGAAAAATTGGAGACCTATTTCACTTTTGAAGGTTGTGTACAAAATTGGCTCTACATGTTTAGCAAATAGACTAAAGCAAGTACTCCCATCTATTATTAATAATGACCAGACTGGTTTTATAGCAAACAAGTATTTGAGAGACAATATTCGTCTTATATATGACTTAATTGATTATCTACTCCTGTCAAAGAAACCAGGTTTACTTCTATGCCTGGATTTTGAGAAAGCGTTTGACACTGTGGATTTAGACTTTTTGTTTAGGGTACTACATGCCCTTGGCTTTGGCCCAAGCTTCTGCCAGTGGGTTGCACTTTTTATACTCAGATAAAGTCGTCTGTCTCAGTAAATGGTGGTTTGGCTAGCTGGTTCCCGATTGAGAGAGGATGTCGTCAGGGTGACCCCATATCTACTTATCTTTTTGTTATCTGTGTAGAAATTCTAGCTAATATGATAAGACAGAATAAGAATGTTAAAGGAATTAAGATAAACAACACAGAAAATAAGATATCACAATATGCAGACGATACAAATATATTGCTAGAAGGGGATAAAAAGTCATTTGAGGAATGTCTTGGTGTTATTGAAAAGTTTGGTAAAGTGTCCGGACTAAAGTTAAATGCTGAGAAAACAAATGCCATATGGTTAGGAAGTAAACGGAATTCGCCAGTTAAATTTATGCCACATCTCAGTGTTCAGTGGAACCCTTCAAAATTTAAGATATTAGGTATATGGTTTACAAACGATCTGGAGAAGTGTGAGATAATAAACATGGAAGAAAAGTTTTCAGAAATTAGGGCATTATATAGGTCTTGGCTAAAAAGACAAATAACTCCGCTCGGCAGGGTAGCAGTTCTAAAATCACTTGTTTTATCAAAAATAATTCATTTATGGATTTTGTTGCCAAACCCCCCAGATCAGTTAATTGATGAACTTCAAAAATTTGTTTTTAAGTTTGTATGGGGTAAGAAAAAAGAATCAATAGAAAAACGTCAGTAAGAAGCATAACACATGGTGGGATTGGAATACCAAATGTACGACAACATATTAACGCGCTAAAATTAACCTGGATCCGTAAAGTGAATAGCAGTGATCACAGCTGGAAACAGATACTGTGCTCACTTTATCCTAAAGCCGAAATTATTGACAAATTGGGATCCGATTTGCCCAGCAGCAACAGATTAAACAAATTTTGGAAAGATGTATTTAAAGCATACAGGGAATTAGGCAGTGCTGTTAAAGTGGAAACCACAGAAGAGCTGTGTTCTGAGCCTTTGTTTTATAACCCCAATTTGAAAATTGGTAGTAAAACTTTCTATAACAAAAATTGGATTGACAAGAATATTACATGTGTTAGACATCTACTTGATGATGCTGGTAACTTGCTTAGTTTTCAATGTTTTGTTACAAAGTACGGAACTATATCAGATTTTGTTACCTATACTGGCTGTGTTTGCGCACTGAAAAAATATTCAAGGGAACTGGGATTAGAAATTATGTGCTCTGATGAAAATGAAAGGAACAAATTAATGACTGTAATCTGCTCTGTGCCAAGGGGAGCGATGCTGTACTATGAGTTACTGACTAAAAACACTACTGACCCAGCTTATAGTATGAAGTGGAATGAAAGATTGCATCAAAATGTTGTATGGTCACAAGTATTTAGAAAAATTAGGCAAATTCAAGATGTAAGACTAAAGTGGTTTCAGATAAGAATTGTACACAGAATAATAGCAACAAATGTCATTTTACAAAGCATGGGTATTGAAGAATCAATTAATTGTTCCTTTTGTCATATGGAAAAAGAAAGTATTCAACATATTTTTTGGTACTGTCCTATTGTAAACGAATTCTGGCAAGAATTCCAAAATAATATTAATAGAAAATGTAACGCTGTGAATCTGCTGCTCAACGAGAGCATTGTTCTTTTTGGATGCAGTAGCAACTTTAAATCTGACAAGATTTTTGATGTAATACTGCTGCTCGCCAAATTTCACATATATAAATGCAGATGCCAAAAGAATTGGCCTTCGTTTGAAATATTTACGCGACAACTAAAATCAAGATATGAGGTTGAAAAATGTGTTGCATCTATGGAAATGTCTTTTTTTAGTTTCCCTGCACAATGGTGTACATATCTACCTCTGTTAGATTAGAGCAAACTGTACTACTGCTGGATGAGTCGGTCTGAAAGGTAAAATCTGTTTATTCAGCTGAGCAATTTAATCGCGGTGGTGTGTGTGTGTAGTTTGTTTGTTTGTTTGTTGTTTTTTGTTTATGCTTTGTGTTTTTTGTTGTTGTTGTTGTTGTTGTTTGTTGTTGTTTTTGGTTTTGTTTGTTTGTTTGTTTTTTGCTTGTTGTTGTTGTTGTTGCTGGTTTTGTCTTTAAACAATGTTATGTCAGTTTTGCATTTGGAGGTTAGGTATATGTAGGCATATGTATGCTTCAATATGTCTATATGCTTGGGTACTTTTGTTTGTATGCATGCATGTACATGATTGTATATGTATGTATGACCTTTCAAGTTCATACGCTATCTAAAACATGTGCTAGTAGGTTGTGTATCAGTTTGCAATCTTATCCTTAATTTTTTTTCTTCACAAACTTTGATATGAATCATTTGTGGATTGATGCTTGCATTATATTGGGTTATGTACATTATTTGAAAATGTAAAAAATTATTTTAAAAAAAATCTTTTACCTTGTACTGAAGTATCAATGCATAATTTTGTTTCCTTCTGCTATAAAAGTACATTAAAAAAAAACAACACCCAACCTCGTATTGTGACCAGCTATTACTGTGCAAACTTGTCAATATTTCTCAGTTTGTCTCTTGTTACAATCTACCATTTTAATTTGTAATAATTTTTCATAGAACTGTCCAATTTTCAAATTTGTTTCTGTATTGAGCAGCATTTTTGTTTTGCAGATGATTAACATGTTAACAAATCAAAATTAACCTCTGATGCAGAGCCACTCATTATGTGGTGGAGCATCACAAATGTATGGTAATACACAAATCTTGCTGCCACCTTATCTAATCTTATCTTATACCACGTTATGTCATAGCAGATTTCTCTGCGTGAAATTCGGGCTGCTCTCCCGGGAGAGCGCGTCGCCACAAGTGCAGCGCCTACTCATTTTATTATTTTTCTTTTTCCTGTCTGCAACTGTATTTGTTTCCCTATCAGAGTGGCTTTTTTCTACAGAATTTTACCAGGGACAACGCTCCTGTTGCCCTGGGTTCTTTTATGTGCGCTAAATAATGATGTTGTATCACACGGGACCTAGTTTTTATCGTCTCATCCGAAAGACTAGCACCCAGACCACCACTCATGGTCTAATGGATGGGGGAAAAGTATTGGGCCCAAACAGAATTCAAACCACACACGGGAATTT
Organism: Stramonita haemastoma; assembly: GCA_030674155.1. Classification (NCBI taxonomy): domain Eukaryota; kingdom Metazoa; phylum Mollusca; class Gastropoda; order Neogastropoda; family Muricidae; genus Stramonita; species Stramonita haemastoma. Next base: position 16,553,380 of record CM060325.1, on the reverse strand, counting down.
TCACTTTCTAGACAGGCGCCTTACCTCTAGACCACCACCGATCCACATTTGCATGGCAAATGTATGGCAATGTACAATTCTTGTGACCTACCTCACTGTACACTTTCTGGCCTATCGCCCCCACACTCACCATCAAAGCCTAGTCTCCATCCCTGACCCACTTATCTCAAACAGATAAGGACACTCTACAGCTTTAGCTGCTTATACCGTTGACACCTTGGAATGCACAGAAAGCCATCAGGGGATGTCTCCTTTCACACCCCCATCTCCTGGCCCCTGTATCCCCCTTCCCTTCCTCCCTCCCTTTTCTCTCATACCCCTGCCTCTCAATTTCCATTTCATCTTCCCCTTCTGCTGTCTGCATCTGAAACTCCCATGCACCCTGTTCAGTTCAGGAGGCAAGTGTTTTTTATGTTCATGGCAACCATCTTTGAGAGAGAGAGGGAGGGAGGGAGGGAGGGAGGGAGAGAGAGAGAGAGAGAGAGAGAGAGAGAGAGAGAGAGAGAGAGAGAGAGAGAGAGAGAGAGAGAGAGAGAGAGAGAGAGAGGAGAGAAGAGGAGAGAGCGAGCATTTGAATTTGTTATAACTATTACTTGTAACTGGTTGCATGTGAAAGACTAGGTTGATTGCAAGCCTTTGGATTTGTGTATTGCAAGATATAGCATTATATAAATTCCATTTATTATTACCATTATTACTGATTATTTGATGACACATCTTGGGTGAGGCAAAACATTGCTGAATATTTTTTTTATTTCATGTTTCTAGCTGGCCTTGATCTCTTGTTAATGTTGTGATTTTTTTTGTTTTGGTCCTTTAGAATGTAGAGGAGGGGGAGCCTGCTTGTAAGTGCTTTGAACGTGGAAGCAGAGTTTCTGAATATGAGGGAAGCCAATTTCCTAAATTGATGTTGGTTAATCAACCATAAACTCAATCTTCTAGCAGTAATTATATCATTTTGGAGAGAGAATGAGAGAGAGAGAGAGAGAGAGAGAGAGAGAGAGAGAGAGAGAGAGAGGGGGGAGAGAGATAGAGAGAAGAGAGAGAGAGAGAGAGAGAGAGAGAGAGAGAGAGAGAGAGAGAGAGAGAGAGAGAGAGAGAGAGAGAGAGAGAGAGAAGGACAGAGACAGAGAGACAGAGAGAGAAAAAAAAAGTGTGTGTGTGTGTGTGTGTGTGTGTGTTGTGTGTGCGCGTGCGCGGGTGTGTGTGCGCACGTGTGTGTACTCGTGCGGGTGCGTGCGTGCGTGTGTGCGTGTGTTTGCGTGTGCGCGCACACTTATTAAACTCGTTAAAATCAGAGCCCAACTAATGCATTTACCAAAAGAAAAAAAAATCCTAAATAAAAGTTACTACATTTACAGCCAGGACACTTGAACCGAAGCCTTTTTTCTTGATGTCAGCAACCCTCCCCAAATCACATTTACTGCACAAAGCAGTATTTGAGTTGAATGCATATGGTTTAAATTCCTCTTTACTCTGCAAATTCTTCTTCTTAGACACTGTTCAAATTCTGGACAGACTGTGTCAATTTACAGAGGTCATTTGCTTTGCTTAGATTACAATGTATCTTTTTTTCCCAGCCTATAAGAGCTGTTGTGCATTTGTCTACAAATGGAATGATAAATGGGATAATGATAGCAGAGAAAGGCTGCGTTGGGTAAGTGGTGAATGGTTTGAAAAGGGCAATTTGATAATAACACAACAATCAAGGATGACTTTTACAGCATATTGTTTTTATCATATAATTGTTCTGAGTTTGGGGATAACTCTGTCATAGGGTCATCCTTGCACTATGTCACTGAGATTATTCTGACATAGATACCCAACAGACGGCTTCAATTAACGTCTCTTTTTAACACATCAAACAACAAACACTATCATTTAGCCATCATGCCCTTTCATTTTTAGCCCTTTTTGACTGGAATACTCTCTCTCTCTCTCTCTCTCTCTCTCTCTCTCTCTCTCTCTCTCTCTCTCTCTCTCTCTCTCTCTCTCTCTCTAGAGTGGAACTATAGATATACATACCAGTTTTTTCTGTGCTCCAGACACACACACCCAACCCAGTGCTCCCATTGTGTAGCAAATTGTGACTGGTCATTGCCAGACCATACTATGCTAAAAAGACTGTGACTGAATATTATCTTGTTTATATATATATATTAATATATATATATATATATATATATATATATATATATATATATATATATATATATATATATATATATATATATATATATATATGTGTGTATACACATATGTACACACATACACACATGTGTGTGAGGTGTGAGCAAGATGATAGCATATTGTGCCCATATGTATAATCGTGTGAACACAACTTGATCCTTCAACTATAAGTTGATAAAAATAATGAAACAAGGTTGTGAAGACTGATATTTGTGCTCTATTTGTGCTCTACAACCCATGGTCTTGAATTGTCAACTTGTGACAAAGTGGAACTATATATATACCAGTTCTTCTGTGCTCCAGGCACCCCCACCCAACCCAGTGCTCCCATTGTGTAGCAAACTGTGACTGGTCATTGCCTGACCTTACTTAAACTGAAAAGACTGTGAGTGAATCCACTGGATCTTGCTGATTGTGCGTGGACATCTTGTATCCCAGGAATTGTGTGCATCAAGAGATACTTTTATTATTCTCTCTTCTGTTGCATTGTTGTTGTTTACAGGACTTGCTTGGCATAGTATTGCCTTGATTGTTCTTGACTTTTATTTTATTTTTTATCTTTTTTTTTTTTTTAAACCTTGCTCTGCCTTATCTTTTTTTATGGTTTTGATGGTATGTTGATTTGTTTGATTTGTTTTCTGATTTTTTTATCTGATCTTGTTTTGATTTGTTTGTTTTGATTTGTTTGATTTGATTTGTTTTTTGATTTGTTTTTTATTTGTTTCTCTGAAGAAGCCTGACAGTTATTTTAACTGAATTACTACATTATTGTGTGTTAAATGTAAAGTTATTTGATTTTACTCCTTAACCCATTTCATTTGTTCTTCTGAAGAAGGCTAACAGTTATCTTGACTGAGTTATTATTATTGTGTGTTATACGCAAAGTGATTTTGATTCTACTCTTTAATTCATTTCATCCCCTACCCCCAATCAAGTACTTATACTCCCCCCCCTTATTAGTAAACTTTCAACATATTTTCATTTTCCCCATTCACCAAAAAAGGCAAATTTACAACACATTACTACTTCTCACCAAAGTACCTATAGCAGATGCATCCAAGACATAATACCTGGCCCTCCAAGGATGGCTTACGAATTTGCCACCTAAACATAAACCATGCAATTAACAAAATTGAAGATATATCAACACTCATCACAAATCAAGGTAAACCATTTCACATACTAGGGCTTTCTGAGTCAAGGCTCTCAGAACATATAATGGACACTGACATACACATACCAGGTTATAAAATCTTGCGAAAAGATCCACATAAGCCAAAAGAAACAGGTGTGTTAGTATATATTAGTGAATCTGTAACATTCAAACGTCTCCCTGACCTAGAACGTCATGAAGTAGAATCTATCTGGATTGAAGTTTCAGTGAAAGGTACACGGCCTGTTGTAATAGGGTTCTGTTACAGGAATCCAACAGAAAGAACAAATTGGATAGACAAATTTGACTCCATGATGAATGAAGTCCTACTTGAATGTCAGGAACTAATCTTACTGGGGGACTTCAATATTGACCTTACTAAAGTACATAATCAATGGACCCAAGTTACGAATTCCTTCAATCTTCACCAATTAGTTAAATCTCCCACGAGAGTCACATCAAATTCAAGCACACTAATTGACCATATCTATGTATCAAACCCCGAAAACATCATAGAAACATGTGTCCCTGTCTATAACTGCAGCGACCACTACCCAGTCTGTGCCACTTGGTCAAAAAAAGGAACAAAAATTCCCAAACCTGGCCATAAAACTATAACCTATCGTTCTTTTGCAAAGTTTAATGAACAACATTTTCTCCTAGAACTATGTAACTCCACGCTGTCGGAAACATTCAACATTGCTGATCCAGACTTAGCTATTGAGTTCTGGTTAAAGACATTCACTGAAATCTATAACAAACATGCCCCACTAAAAACCATTAGGATCAAACACGTCCCCAAACCACCTTGGCTCACAAAGGAACTAGAGGAAGCATGTTATCTAAGAGATTTTCTAAAAGAACACAAATATTATGAGGAGTCCAAAAAATTAAGAAACGCCATAATCTCACAAAAACGGCGTGAAAAAAAGAAATATTTTCAAGACTTACTATCTTCCAAACAAAATTCAAAGACTGTATGGCGAGCAATAAATCAAATAACAAACAATCAATCATCTTCCAAATCAAATATAATCAAAGACATCTCTGCTGAAAAACTTAACAACCACTTCATCAATGTTTCTTCTAACGTAATTAGCAATGATAACTCAGAATCCAATGA
>CM060325.1:16516414-16543914 GCA_030674155.1 Stramonita haemastoma | reverse complement strand
TGGGAATCAGCCGACCTGTGCCAAGCAATTGTAAGGGTGAGTGCACTGGTAGGACCAGGACAGCTTGTGGTTCGGCTTCTTTTCAAAGATAAATGAAACAACAGAACATTGCCACCCTGTATGTCTGTCTGGCTTTGGGGTCTGGAGATGAACTGGGTTTTTTTTGTAGCAGGAATGATCCTTTGTTATTCATTGGATGAAGGTATGGGTGTAAATAAAGTATGGTGTTAAAAGGTAAAGGTGTCCCATAACCTAGGCGGTAATAGGGGAGCGAGGCATCAGAGACCTCAGCTTCTCTAGGGGCCAGCATATTGAGGGCGGCGCCCATCTCCTCTCCCTCACAGCTTTACCTTCCCTGACTCTAAAGAGGGCAGGTATCCATTGACAGCTGGGTGAACTGGGGGTGAGGGACTGTACTGAAGCCAAGGCGCGCAAACGGTCACCCGTCCAACTGGTAACCACGCTCGATGCTGCTTAACTTGACTCGGGGAAAGCAAGCGCTCTGACCGCTGAGCTATCCCGCCCCCAAAGTATGGTGTTATCAGTGTATAATTTTTATTTTTCGGTCATTAAATTTTTCATGTCAACCCTGTTCCTTTCTCCATCACCACATTATTATCCAACATGAAGCAAGCAAGTTAGGCAAGCTATTTTATCGTTTGCAATTTTGCGTTTTTCTGTAATTTCATTGAGTTCCTTTTCAGTTTTATACGACTTTTTTTTCAAAAAATGAAAAAATGCTCTGTCCTGATGAATCTTCACCTGTTCCTTATCTCCATCACTGCTGTCGTCAGTAGGAGCTCCACGCAATGCCACCAGAGTTTGCCATCTTTCTCTGTCTCTGCTGAGTTCTACAGTCTCCTGTATCCCTCCCAGACCTCTGATCTCAGTGATGTTGGTAATGCAGGATGTTGGCGGTCTGCCTCTTTTCCTTTTGCCCTCAACCTTACCTTAGAGAACTGTCGTTATCAGACTTGCTTCCAATGTTTTGTGAAGAAATTAATTTGGTACAACAATGATATTGATATGTCTCCTGATCAGTTGGATGTATATTTATATATATATATATATATATATATATATATATATATATATATATATATATATATATATATATATATACATATATATATATATATATTATATATATATATAATTATATATACACATATGCATATGTGTGTGTGTGTCTATGTGTGTGTAAATATATACATATATATATATATTTGATATATATCATATGTATATATGCGCGTGTGTGCATGCGTATATGTGTGTGTGTTTGTGTGCATGTGTGTATATAAGTGTGGTCTGTCACAGAGAGAGAGAGAGAGAGAGAGAGAGAGAGAGAGAGAGAGAGAGAGAGAGAGAGAGAGAGAGAGAGAGAGAGAGAGAGAGAGAGAGAGAGAGAGAGAGAAGAGAGAGATGTATGTCTTAAAGCCAGGCCACAGCAGGATTGCATTTCCTTGATAGATGGTGGTGAATGGACAGATGGGAACCACTCCACTGCCCGAAGCCATTGTCACACTGAGTGAACTGATCAGGACACACCAGCCTGTGGCCAGGTTAGTCTTCAGAGACAAATGGCATGAGGGGAAAGTGGAACTGTGAGACACATTAAGAGGTAAACTGAAATGTCTTTTAGAAATGACAAGATATCAGTCACTGAATGTTGGGAGTCAGAGTCATCAAACTGCAGAGTGGTTGGGATTAAAAGCAGGTGCTTTGTTTGTTTTGCTGGATTGTTGTTTCTGTTTTAAAACATAATGATGCAAACACACAACGAATAAAGAAACAAACGTTTGAACAGGATAGCCATTTTTTAAATAGTATGTCATCAATTTTGAAACAGGATATAATTATCATTAAGCAACACAAAAATTCACTGGAGTCAGTTCCTGAATGAATTTTCTCCAGATGTTAAAAATAATTGCTGCCACCCTGAAAAAAAAACAAAACCCAAGTTTACCACCTCACCCTTTAACTCCCCTTCCCCAACCCCTACCCCTTCTTTCAACCATTCTTCTACCCCTGCATCCAAACAGACCTGGCGCAGAAGCATTGAAGCAGAGACGAAGGCAGCGGGAATGACGTGGGCCGAGCTGAAGAGGATTTCCCAGAACCGAGTCCGTTGGAGTGTTGTTGCGGCCATTTGTTCCCACAGGAATTCACAGGCATAAGTCAGTCTACCCCCCCTCCCCCCTCGCTGGATAGGCTATCATGTCCTCCATATCCTGCTAGTAACTCAATGCTGTTTGTACTGATTTTCCAATGTTGCATGTCAAATTTTCCCTGCATAAGAGATGGCCATGCATATCGCATGTAACAAGCATGAAGCTCTGCCAACTCCTCCCATCAAATGACGTTTACTGCCTGTCCAGTGATTTTTGCAGCGAAGAATATCGCATGCTGTTGGAAGGGTGCAGGAAAGTTGTGTTTGATTGGTATTTGTGGATGCAAATAACTTCTTCTTGCGTGAATGGGGGGTGGGGGTGGTTGTGTATGTGTGTGTTTAACACAGAGAGAGAGAGAGAGAGAGAGAGGAGAGAGAGAGAGAGAGAGAGAGAGAGAGAGAGAGAGAGAGAGAGAGAGAGAGAGAGAGACAGACAGACAGACAGACAGACAGACAGACAGACAGACAGACGACAGACAGAGAGAGAGAGAGAGAGAGAGAGAGAGAGAGAGAGAGAGGAAGAGAGAGAGGAGAGAGAGAGAGAGACAGACAGACAGACAGACAGACAGACAGACAGACAGACAGACAGACAGACAGAGAGATGAGAGAGAGAGAGAGAGAGAGAGAGAGAGAGAGAGAGAGAGAGAGACAGACAGACAGACAGACAGAGAGAGAGACAGACGAAGAGAGAGCTTTATTTGGATGAGAGCAAAATATCACAGACCCAAGAGCAATACGCTTACTAAGCAGTTATTTACCAGATTCTTTACAATCAGTACCAAAATCATATCTGGCGTCAAAAGTTCTTAAAATCTCTAGAGCTCAGTTTGAAATGATATCAGTTATTGGCCTGATCCTGCTCAAAACTATCCATCTTCATGTCAGCAAATTAAAAACACGAAAATGACCAAGAAATCTGGGACGGTTTATCTGACCTCCCAGATGTTATAATTTACAAATTTGTATTCATCTCACTTTTTCAGATGATACCAAACTTGTATAACTCCATCAGAGATTTGTACAAATATAGACATCATGTCTTCAATGGGTGTCATTTGTAATGATTCGAACTTAACTTCGTCAGAGATGTGTATATTCAGATATAGATATCATGTCTTTAAATGGGTGTTATTTGTAACGTAATGATTTTAACTGAATTTCGTCAGAGATTTGCACAGATATAGACATCATGTCTTCAAATATGTATCTTTTGCAATGGTTTTATTTTTGGCAATCAAATGATATAAATTAAGTCTGGATAACAGTTCTTCAATGCAGCAAAACTTTTACAAGTCTTCAAAGAGTTAAGATTGGGCATGGAAGAGGAGGAAGGGGCCCAAGAAGAAGAAAAGAAGAAGAAAAGAAGAAGAAGAAGAAGAAGAAGAAAAAAAGAAGAAGAAGAAGAAGAAGAAAGAAGAAGAAGAAAAGGGAAGAGAAGAAGAAGAAGAAGAAGAAGAAGAAGAAGAAGAAGAGAGAAGAAGAGAGAAGAAGAAGAAGAAGAAGAAGAAGAAGAAGAAGAAGAAGAGAAGAAGAAGAAGAAGAAGAGAAGAGAGAGAAGAGAAGAAGAAGAGAAGCAGAACAGAAGAGAAGAAGAAATGTTTATGTGTTATTCCCCACCAACCACGAAGTTTTTCTCAGAGCATTTACCGCTTTTAGCTAAAAATAAACTCACATGAGGAATCATTTCAAATTAAAAATCAGCATACCAATCTTTTCAAATAATACAAGTTATTGAACTTCATCAATCCTACAAAATCATGCCATACTGCAGAAAGGACATTCTGTGCACACACAAGTGTTTGCAATTTCACTACCCAGTCATCAAATCAAAACAATACAGGCAAAATATGATAATTAAATTGCATTATTAGAAAAAAATAAACATAATAATCTTTTTAAAAACATTACTGCAAGGCACTGTTCACGGAGAAAGAAAAAGAGGCAGACTAAGGAAGAGATGGGAGGACAACATCAGCAAATGGACAGGCCTAGAACTCAACAAAATCCTGAGAAAGGCAGAACAGGAGAGGAATGGAGGGAACTGGTTGTCAAGTTTTCATGGGTGCCCCCACGGTCGCCAGACTAAGGAATAGATAGATAGATAGATAGATAGACAATAGATAGATAGGTAGATAGATAGATAGATAGATAGATAGATAGATAGATAGATAGATAGATAGATAGATGATAGATAGATAGATAGGAAAGTGGACTGGAACTAAAGATAAAAAAGAGACAGAACAAAGAGAGTTGTAGAAAGGGGAAAAGTTTTATGAACACAGGAGACTAATGGATGTTGAATACGCTAAAGAAAACAAACCCAAATAGAAAATGGAGAATAAAAAACGGAAGGGGTGGGGTGAGGTGGGAGAGAGGTGGCAAGGCAATGTGACAAACTCAGATACAAAGAGAGCAAGACACTGACAGTAGGAGCCCACGCAATCCCATTGTATTTTGATTTGATGAATTTCAAATCTTGACGTTAAATTAAAGAAGTGGCACATACAAATAAAAAATTGGAACACAAAAGAACCTCTCTCTCTCTCTCATTCTCGCCCCCCCCCCTCTCTCTTCCTCTCTCTCTCTTTTTGCTCTCTCTCTCTCTCTCTCTCTCTCTCTCTCTCTCTCTCTCTCTCTCTCTCTCTCTCTCTCTCTCTCTCTCTCTCTCTCTCTCTCTCTCCTCTCTTCCCCCTCTCTCTCTTCCTCCCCCCCTCTCTCTCCCCTCTCTCTGTATATATATATTTATATATTATTATATATTATATTTATCTATATATATATATATTTACTTATATATATTATATATATTATATGTATATGTATATGTATATTTCGTACTTCGGCTACAGCTCCCCAGTCCACCATACATGCCCATTCGATATGCTTTATAGTCTCATCCGAAGGACTCTCGGGGAAGTGGAGTCAATACTGATGTTGAAATTAGGAGGAAATTGCCTCGAACAAGCGGCTCCGGTGGTGGCTGGAACATTGGCGCTGTAATCCTGAGCACAGAGCTCTAACCACTAGGCTATACCGCCCCCCACCCCCACCCCCACCTTATCTCTCTTCAGACAAAACTCGTTACAACTTCACATGGACTTTGTTCCCTAAAGACCCCGTCCCCTTATAAGAGATCACACTTCCCTCTATAATGGTTCAAATACATAAGAACAAAAATGTCTCACACAGACAGAGACGGGATCACACAGAGATATAAAGACAACATTCAAGCAGAGATAAAAACAATTTCTCTTCCACCACCCTCAACCCCCAACCCCTCCCCCCTCCCTCAAAAAAGAAAAAGAAAAGAAGACACAAAAAAAAACACGAAAACCAGACAGCAGAATGTCAGAAACGGGTAATTTACCAAATTCTCTACGACCAGAACCAAAGTCATTTTGTGCCATCCGACATCTCCAGAATCTCTCAAATCAATGCCTCAGAGACGTCAGGCATTGATCTGGTCGCGCTCAAAACTGTCTTTTCTGACGTCAGCAGAGCGGAAAAAACATGCAAAATGTCAACCAATTTGCGCAAGACATACTAAACTACTGACCCACTGTCTCCTCAGAAAATGGCAGCAGCCATCTTGTTTGTCGCATTATCCTAGACTTTGCACCATCTCAAAGGTTTGTACAGAAATAGTGATTTTATTTGTCGTTACTGGCAGAGAACAGGATTTTGGAGCATGACAGCATAAATGCCAGGACCTGGCATACATCTGTTTAAACAAGCATCACCAATTTTTCCTTGTGGATTTTATAACAAGGAAGTAGGAGATTGCAAAGAAGAATTTTTTGAAAAGCGAAGAAGAAAAGGAAAAATGCAAAGAATGCAAAGAAGAAGAAAAAAAATGCAAAGAATGCGAACAACGCGAACAATGCGAAGAAGAAGAAGAAGAAGAAGAAGAAGAAGAAGAAGAAGAAGAAGAAGAAGAAGAAAGACGTATGTGGTGAGAAAAATACGGAGAAAAAAGAAGATGAGTGCAAAGAAGAATAAGAATGGAAAGAGGAAGAGGAATGCAAGGAAGAAGAAGAATTCTGCAGAGAAGAAGAATTCTGAAGAAGAATTCTGAAGAAGAAGAATTCTGAAGGAAGAAGAAGAGACGAAGAAGAAGAAGAGAAGAAGAAAAGAGAAGAAGAAGAAAGAAGCAGAGAAGAAAAAGAAGAAGAAAGAAGAAGAAGAAGAAGAAGAAGAAGAAGAAAAAGAAGAAGAAGAAGAAGAAGAAGACGAACGACGAAGACGAGAGAGAAAAGAGAAGAGAGAGAGGGAAAAGAAGAAGAAGAAGAAGAAAGAAGAAGAAGAAGAAGAAGAAGAAGAAGAAGAAGAAGAAGAAGAAAATGAGAACAATGCAAAGAAAAAGAATTGCAAAGAAGGAGGAGGAGGAGGAGGAGGAGGAGGAGAGAAGAAGAAGAAGAAGAAGAAGAAGAAGAAGAAGAAAGAAGAAGAAGAAGAAGAAGAAGAAAGAAGAAGAAGAAGAAGAAGAAGAAGAAGAAGAAGAAGAAGAAGAAGAAGAAGAAGAAGAAGAAGAAGAAGAAGAAGAAGAAGAAGAAATTTCAAAGAACAGAAATACACACCATGTGCAATAAGGCTTCACGAGCAAATATATACTAGGTACCCTGGCTCTGTGGATAGCATGGAGAATAGGGTGTGAGTATTGTGTATTGTCTTTTCTTCTTCTTTACTTTTCTTCTTCTTCTTCTTCTTCTTCTTCTTCTTCTTCTTCTTCTTCTTCTTCTTTCTTCTTTTCTTCTTCTTCTTCTTCTTCTTCTTCTTCTTCTTCTTCTTCTTCTTCTTCTTCTTTCTTTTCTTCTTCTTCTTCTTCTCTTCTTCTTCTTTTCTTTTCTTCTTCCTTCTTTTCTTCTTCTTTCTTTCTTCTTCTTCTTCTTCTTCTTCTTCTTCTTCTTCTTCTTCTTCTTCTTTCTTCTTCTTCTTTCTTCTTCTTCTTCTTCTTTCTTCTTGCTTCCTTTTCTCTTCTCTTCTTCTTCTTTTTCTCTTTGCGGTTTTTCTGCTTCACCTTCTTCTATCTACGTATTCTTCCATGTATTTTTCTCCGCATTCTTCTTCGCATTCTTCTTCTTTCCATTTTTCTCTGTATTACTCTTCTTTGCACTCTTTGCATTCTTTTCTCTATTGTGGACAGCAAACAGAAAACAGAAAACTGAATAACATGATATTTACACACTTGCAGTAATGTCTCTTCTTCATCTCTTCATTCTCTTTTTTTTTGAGATCGCCAATCTTTTAAAAGAACAACTGCAAACAGTATCTTCAACAGCAAGTATGTCTCATCTCATCTGCAGCAAGGGCACTTGGCAGATGCCATCTCTGAACAGAGAACGGATAGCTGTCTGAAGGATCATGGTCATGATTGTTGTGTCCATTGTTGCTGCGTGCTGCTGCTGGGTGCTGTTTTCTGCTCCTACTACATCCTATCGGTGTTGTGAGGTAGTGGGCTTGCATTGTGTGTGTGTTGTGTGTTGTGTTGTCGTTGTACTGGTAAGTGTATGTGTAGTTGGATGTGAGTGTAGTGTAGTGTATGATGTAAGTGGAGTGGAGTGTAGTGGAGTGGAGTGGAGTGAGTGGGAGTGGAGTGGAGTCTACTGTAGTCTAGTGCAGTGCAGACGCAGTGCATTGTGCAGGGCAGGGCAGGGCATAGTATTGTAGTGTATTGTATTGTACCGTACTGTATTGCACTGTGTTGACTATGATTATTTGTATTGTTTTGTATTGCCTGTTGAAGAAGATTTTTTTTCCCCTGGAGTTAACATCTGTGCTAGCCTACTCCCCCCCCTCCCAAAAAAAGCATTGAGATGAGACTCTAAACCAAGGCGCAGTGTTCAAACGCCCGCAGAACATCTTGCCGCACACGTAAGATCCTGATCCACCTTCCGGAAGAGTTGGCTATACATGCCAGTATGAGCGGATGACAAATTAAAAAAACAACAACAAAACTAAACGAACAAACCACATACACACTGGTGTTGGGTTTAAGACATCGTCCCCGAAGTTGGAATGCGGCTAGTTTAATGGTGGGCAAAAACAGCTGCATAGGCAACAATGTCACCATTTGAACCTCGGAGCTTTAACCGAGGAAGAAAAAAATCAAGGCTTCTATCGGTTTCGTTGCACTGGTTTCTGGTATCTGTGTGTAAAAAAGTAACAGGAAGTAAACACATCACGAAACGATAAAGAACAGGATTTTTAGGCAATTTGTTTTGAAGTGTCCTAAAATTCCTGTGCCTTATCTTTTGGATTGACTGGGTAAATACGTGTAGTATTTTCTAGACATTGTGGTCAACAAAGGGTGTGTGAGAAACACTAAAATGGTATATAAAGGTTTTTTTTAATTTCATACCATTCTTGAATTCTGTTGAAACAAACTTGCAAATGAATGGCATAAGCAATTTATTTAGCACTTAAAGAATAAAATCCACATCAGTCGAAGGAAACAATATATGTGAAAGCAAACGAATAAGTAAATGAACAAAACGACTTAATGAATAAATAGACATATAACAAACAAAAAAAAAGCAACCCCCCCCCCCCCAACAAAACAGAAGGTAGAAAAAGCAACTCAAACTAACCATAGATAAAAAAAAAAAGATAAGTTACAAACAACCAGAAAAGAATGCGTGAAAAAACACCACATGCAAAAGCTAAAAAACAAAAACAAGAAAACCAAACAAACAAATTTTTCTTCGTCTTCATGCATCTGAACTTTTTATTTAAAAAAATAACTTTTTCGCTACAAACTTCCGATGCAGAATTGATTTAAGTTTTCTCAAGTTTTGAAGCAAAACAAAAAATCCTCCCCCTCCCTCCCCCCTTCATACCTTCCTTCTCGTCTGCTTCCTGTTTCACAAGAACAATTGGAGGTAGAACCATTGCATTTTAACCCGGTTCAAACAACTGAAGCAAATTGAAGTGAATTTAATTGAAATAACACCAATTTTTGGTCGCGGCAGATTTTTCTGCGTCAAGTCTTCGCTGCTCTTCTCGAGGAAAGCCGTCGCCACAAAACCAGCGCCACCCATTTTTGGTATACATATTTTATTTTCTTGCAAGTCTGCAAGTGCATTTGTTTTCTTCCATACCAATGACTTTTTACTACAGATTTTGGCCAGAGGAACTCTTCTTATTGCTGTGGGTTTTCTCAGGCTGAGTGCATTTTGTCACTGAACCTCGGTTTATCGTTTACTGGAAAAGACTAGTACCCAGACCACCACTCAAGGTCTGTAGGACTGGGGAATGGGAATCAACCCGAACTTCTCGCTTTCTAGCAGGTGTGTTACCTCTACCACGGACCCACCAATGTTCTCTGCAACAAAGGTTTTCTTCTATCTTATTCTTCTGTCGGTCTATTCCCCTGCCTTTCAATTCTATAGACAATTAATAATCTAAAATACCACTGACGTTTTTCAGTTTGTTGGTGTTATATTTTGTATGTTGGTTCTTACTGGGTTATATATTATTTTATTAAAATCATCTGTTGTTTTTCGACCACAATGTGTGCATTTCAGAAAACAATTTGTGTTGATTTTCTTTTCTCTTTACCATTTCGCAGACGCAAATGTCTTAACATTTATCCTTCCCGTTTGCCATTTACCGCGATAAATGTGTGCGCACTTTAAGACAATCAAATGTTCTGATTCAGATTCAGTTTGTTTTTCTACTCTGACATTTAGTCGAAAACAAAATGTGTGGTGTTTTTTTTTTTTTTTAACTTTTGTCGTTTGGTTGACAGCAAAATTGTGTATGTACATTGAGCACAACATGTATGACGTAGTTTACATGACGTAGTGCCTTTGTCATTCCTGAGAGAGAGAGAGAGAGAGAGAGAGAGAGAGAGAGAGAGAGAGAGAGAGAGAGAGAGAGAGAGAGAGGAAGAGAGAGAGAGAGAGAGAGAGAGAGGGGATGAGACATGAGAGAGAGAACGAGAGGAGAGAGAAGAGAACTGATCAGATTTGATATGTACATTGGCTTAGGCACAATAGTAGAAGAGTTAGGGAGAGAGAGAGAGAGGAGAGGAGAGAGAGAGAGAGAGAGGAGAGAGGAGAGAAGAGATGAGAGAGAGAGAGAGAGAGAGAGAGAGAGAAGAGAGAGGAGAGAGAGAGAGAGAGAGAGAGAGAGAGAGAGAGAGAGAGAGAGAGAGAGATGAGATTGAGGAGAGAGAGCTTAGGCAAGAAGAGAGGGGAGAGAGAGAGAGAGAGAGGAGAGAGAGAGGAGAGAGAGGAGAGAGGAGATGAGAGGAGAGAGAGATTGAGATTTCTGGCAAATACAACAAAAGCAGTCACTTTTTTTATCTTTTTTACTTCCTTTCTTTCTTTAGCTTTTTACCTAAATGTATGTTGACTTCGTCTGTCTGCTGTGTCTTTTTGTCTGTCTGTCTGCATCTCTCTTCTGTCTGTCTGTCTGTCTGCCTGTCTGTCTGTCTTTCTCTCCCTGTGTATCTCTGTTCTGTCATTCTGTCTGTCTGTCTATGTCTCTGTGTTGTGTCTCTCTGTCTCTCTGTCTTTGTCTCTGTGTCTGTCTCTTCTCTTCTCTCTCTCTCTCCTCTCTCTCTCTCTCTCTCTCTCTCTCTCTCTCTCTCTCTCTCTCTCTCTCTCTCTCTTCTCTCTCTCTTCTCGATCCATCGACAGATAATGCCCGAACCAGATAACAAGAAAGCAAGACTGGGTTTGATGGAGGGAAAAAAACGATTCCCAATCAACCGAAGTCAGATATGCACAAGGTTATACAAACTACAACAACCTAGACAGGCAAAAGCTGTGCTGTGCTGTGCTATGCTGTGCTGTGCTGTTCTGTGCTATGCTATGCTGTGCTGTGCTGTGCTATGCTGTGCTCTGTGTGTGTGTGTGTGTGTGTGCGCGCGCGCGTGGGTGCGAGCGAGTATATGTAAACGTGGTTTGGGGATAAAACGGAAGAAACCGTACAGCGGAATGTTGTTAAAATGATTGATATTATCAGAAATAACATGTAAACTTTGTGAGTTTGATCTGTGTAAACAGACAATTTTTTCTGTTTTTTTTGGTATTGTAATTGTTCAAATATTCAGTTACATGGTGCATATATGTTGTTCAGTTATGATTTTTTAAAAAAATTGCTGTTATGTAATATCCTCCATATCCTTAAAGGGATGACAGGAAATAAAGAACCTGAAATTTGAAATTTGTAGAGGCACATAGCAACTATTTGCTGGTGGGAAAGGGGATCAGACATCTTTCCCTTCTCAAAATTTTATAAGTGCACGTCTGTCCGGATGTGTAAGTGGATATTTTCATATTTCTCTTTATCTGTATGTAGTTCCGTGCTGCTCTTGCGTGACTATATCGACTAATCTCCTCTTGAATACATGAAAAAAAGACTTTTACATCACCAACACCTTGTTGCAACCATATGATATTAAATACTGTTTAGCACAAAGAGAGAGAGAGAGAGAGAGAGAGAGAGAGAGAGAGAGAGAGAGAGAGAGAGAGAGAGAGAGAGAGGAGGAAGAGAGAGAGAGAGAGAGAGAGAGAGAGAGAGATGTAACGCAGAATGTGTTTTGCAACCACCTTTTATTGCAATATTTTTTATTACAGTTTTATTGCTTTTACAAAGCTCTAAAGTAAAAAAAAAAATCAAACAACAGACACACACACACACCCACGCACGCACGCACGCATGAACACACACACATTCACACATTCACACACACACACACACACACACACACACACACACACACACACACACACACACACACACACACACACACACACACACACACACACACACACACAACCATACCATTTTTCTACTAATATCACTTCGAGTGAACAGACGTTAAATTGAAGAAAGTCACAACCATTTTTAACGCTGGCCACTTTTTTAAACTTTATAATCATTCCAGATTTCCCTTGCTGGTGTCAAATACTAGAAACTCCAGACACGAGACATGTGAACCACAGACCAGAACTTATTTTGCTATTGAATAAATGTAGTGTCTCCTTTCCTCCATAATATGGTATTGCATTGTGCTGTACTGTCCTGTAATGTAGTGTATTCTACAGCACCTTCAGTCTCTGCAGAATTTCTTTGCATAACATCCGGGCTGCTCTCCCTGGGTGGGGAGAGCGCGTCGCCACAAAAATAGTGCCACAGTTTCCTGTCATTATTTATTTTATTTTGTATTTATCTATTCTTTTATATCGAGGATAATGTCCTGTATGCATATGCATTTCTTTCCCTACGGGTGTGACTCTCTCTACAGAATTTTTGGAAGAACAATTTCCTTTATTGCTGTAGGTTCTTTTACATGCTCTAAACATGTATGTTGCACATGGAAATTTTGGTTATCGTTTGGTCATAAAGACTAGCACCCAGACAAGATCTACTGGAGCAAGTTCGGATGGTTGATCTTACAGTTAGTGATAGTGCTTTGTTTGTTTGTTTCTTTGTTTGATCGTTTGCTTTGCTTTGCTTGATTTCTTCGTGTTTTTGTTGTTGTTGTGTGGTGGATTTTTTTTTTTAGTGTACGCGCATGTAACAAGATCAAAAGGACTTGCAAAAACAGTACTGCAAGGCACTGTCCAAGGAGGAAGAAAAAGAGGCAGATCAAGGAAGAGATGGGAGGACAACATCAGCGAATGGACAGGCCTAGAACTCAACAAAACCCTGAGAAAGGCAGAAACAGAGACTAGAATGGAGGGAACTGGTTGTCAAGTCTTCAGGGGTGCCCCCACGGTCGCCAGACTATGGGACAGATATAGATAGATAGATAGATAGATAGATAGATAGATAGATAGATAGATAGATAGATAGATAGATAGATAGATAGATAGATCCATTAAGACAGCGGACAGTTGATCGACATTTCTTGGCAGAGATGTTTGCAAGACAAGGTTTGTTAAAATCTTGCTGCTGGTGGCCTTTGTTTGCAGGCAATGTGCCGTGCATGAGAAGATGTTTCTCAAGTGATTATTAATAGCAGTGTTTAGCTGGGTTAAATGTTTGCAGTTTCGTGTTTGCGTTGACGAAATTACTGCCGGCGATTTTCTTCGAAACACTATTTATCCGGGCCATGTTTCTTTGAAGAGATGTTTATGGGAGAGATGATGGTGTGGGCAAGAGCTGTTTGCTGGAGTGGGTAGGTGCAATACTGGACAAAATAAGAGTGATACTAATTCTAATCTTCCTAAAATCAAAGGTTGCAGTTTTGAATCTGGACAGTCCTTTGTATGTTGGGGGTAGAGGTTGTTTTTTTTGCTGCAATTTCACGGGTCAATTTGAGTAACAAGCCAGTCAGAGCCTTACTCTCTGTTGTTTATACATGGATGCCGAAGACGACACATGCCTGGTAAGGACCCTGTCATTCAGAATGGCATTAAATGGTTTGGCATGGGGGAGAGGGAAGGTGCATCTGTGCAGAAGGAGCAGGATTGGAACACCATGTGTGAACAAAAAAGGACACACCAGTCAATTGTGCCAATCTGTGTTTCCTTTCGTGGTAATTCTTAATCCTTCTCTTTACCATACACTTCACATTCACTGGGAATTGTAGAAATATATAGCCTCTTTATAAAGATAGTTTTCGTTCTTTGGCTGTAACTCAAAGGTTCCCCAATGGTGAATTTTTTTTTGTTGGTATGCAACCATTTTTCTTTGTACACACCATTAAGGTAGCCACATTCCGACTTCCGGGATGACAGAGAAAATCAGATTTCCCCCAAATCTGATCATCTTTTGTGGCTTGAAAAAGAAAAGAATAGATAAAGAATAAATGGAGTATTTTGGGAGATGGGGGATATTCTAACATCACTCTACTACTATTATACTAGTAAAGAATAGCGGCACAGGCAACAGCCACAAAACACGCAAGGTTACGGCCAACAGGTTGAATTGTACGGGTTGTTGAAGCATTGAAGTGGATTTCTGTGCTGAGGGAATGTAGCGTGGATGGAGCCTTTAACAGTCATGCTGCGATGTTTTAGCAGAGTGGACAGACTGTTCAACTTTCAACCCTTGTGGGTCTGTGAGGTCGTGGGTTCGATTCACAGCTGCGAAGTGCAGGTCAGTATAAAGTGCAGACCTTCCTGTGCATTCGTTCTCTTATGTTGAGACACACTTGCAAAGTCATGTTGAAAAGATCCCATTATTCGTGTCAGCGTTCCGTGGATGACAGAAATGTAAACATACCCAGCATGCATCCCGCACCTTGGAAGGTTTGTGCTCTGCTAGGTTCAGTTTCCCAAGAGACATGGCTTGAAAATTCCGTGCAGTGTTCCAAGGATTTTTCAGAGAGAGATTTGATTTATTCTTTTTTTTATATCGAGGATAATGGGATAAGCACTCTTGTGCTTTTTTACAGTCCCCGTGTATATGCAGCTTTGTAAATGTCATCTGTTCCCACCGGCACACGATGGCCTACTCTTACGAAAAGCGGAGCAGGATTTAACGTGTGCGCAAGATGTTCTGCGTGCGTTCGCACACGGGGCCTCGGTTTAAAGTCTCATCCGAAGGACTTTGGGGGAGAGTGGAGTCAGCACTGATGTTAACTCCAGAAGAAAAATCTCCTCGACCGGAATCGAACCCGGGTCGTCAAATTGCCAGCGCAATGTTCTGACCACTAGGCTATCCGTCCCCCGGATAGCCGAGAGAGAGAGAGAGAGAGAGAGAGAGAGAGAGAGAGAGAGAGAGAGAGAGAAGAGAGAGAGAGAGAGAGAGAGAGAGAGAGAGAGAGAAGACAGAAGAAGACAGAGAGAGAGAGAGAGAGACAGACAGACAGACAGACAGACAGACAGACAGACAGACAGACAGACAGAAACAGAGACAGAGACAGAGACAGACAGACAGACAGACAGACAGAGATGTCTAATTTACTGTCTTTTCCCCCATTTTTCGTAAATACTTGGAATATTTGTTGAGGAAATACGCATTTTAGACAAAATTCTCCATGATAATTGCTCACATCGACGATAATAAGTCATCGATGATGCAGAGATTGATTGAGACATTATATCATAGAGAAGATATTTACGGATTCAATCTTTTTTGGGCGCTTTACTGTTTGTTAAAGTAATTACAAGTTCGTTTGAACAGAATGCCAACAAGCCCATGGTCGTTAAGACGAAATTTGTTGAGAAATTTCTATTTTGGTGAGACTTGTTATATATATAAACAACTTTTGTTGGGACAGTATGCCAACGATAAGGCCAGGACTTTTTTTGGAGCAATTTGTCAGGGGAATGTCATTTGAAATGTTAATATCACTGACACAATTATTATAGGTGATTTTCATGAGGATGATATTGGTTTGTCAGAAGAATGTTATTTGAAATGTTAATATCACAAACATATTATAATAGGTGATTTTCATGAGGATGATATTGGTTAGGGAGGTATTTTTGTCAGAGTTGTGTTCGATTAACTGATGCTCTTTGCCCAGAGAAGATAGGTTCAGCAAATGTCGCCTGAAAGACACACAGAACTGTCATAAAATAAAAAAAAAAACCCACCAAAGACATTCTCTCTGTCTCTGTCTCTGTCTCTGTCTGTTGTTAGTTGGAGGTGTTCTTAAACTGATGTAATCCCTGATTAGGGCGGGGACTGGATGTAAAAAAAGCACACGAGTGCTTATTCATTATCCTCGAAATAAAAGAATTTGATTTGATTTGATTTGATTTGATTCTCTCTTCTCTCTAAGGAGTGGTTGGCTCAATGCACCGAATTTTTCAGGCTGTGTCTATTGGGCAAGTTGACATGAGATAATATTGTATATAGGCAGCCATACTCCGACGTCAGATTTCAGACGTTTTTATCCTCTAGAAGAGAGTGCAGGTTGCTATGCTAAGATGTTTCCATAGCTGAAGACAATATAAAAAAAACAACAACTAGCGTAACGGCTTCAAAGCAGAACATCTTGGTCCAGGTCTTGGTACTTCCCTGGCATGGCTAAGGGACATAACTTTTGGCCTGGAGCCAGATTCTGCACTGACACCAACGGCACATATCTTAAATCTCCTTTTTAATTTATTTTTTTATTCATTTATTTCATTCTTTTATATCGAGGATAGTGGAATAAGTACTCATGTGCTTTTTTCATCCAGTCCCCGTGTGTATGCAGTTGTGTAAATATTGTCATCCGTTCCCACCGGCACACAATGGCCTACTCTTACGAAAAGCGGAACAGGATTTAACGTGTGCGCAAGATGTTCTGCGTGCGTTCGCACACGGGGCCTCGGTTTACAGTCTCATCCGAAGGACTTTTGGGGAGAGTGGAGTCAGCACTGATGTTAACTCCAGGAGGAAAAATCTTCTCGACCGGGAATCGAACTCGGGTCGTCAAATTGCTAGCGCAATGTTCTGACCATTCTCCTGCATATATCAGTACATCATGGAGAGTAAGAGACTGGTTGGCTAACATTCAAACTGATCCATGACACTTTGAAAATCTCTATATTTGACATACTGATCACTACCCAGATTCGAATCCGCAGTGTTGGACTGTGATTCCATTGACATTAGCATAACTTTTCTTTCTCTTCTCATCTTTTGAGCCCGCCCACTTCACCAAACATTGTCAAAATGAACAGCATTCCCACGAACATGGCTTAAACAAACAACATTAGCTCATTTTAACAAAGCGTGGACCAGATGAATGTTGTTTCAAAGCACAACCACACAGAGTAATTTCGTCAAAGCAAACACGGAGCTGCGTCTTTTAAAGATCACTTGAGAAACAGCCTCCCAGGAAAATACTGCCTTGCACACAATTCATCTTAATAATTATGAGCAAGATTTTAATAAACGTAGTTCTGACAAACATCTTGAAAAAAAATGTTGCTTTAATGTCCATTGGCATTAGTGGAGGCAGTCCCAATACAAACAAACAAAACAAGTAAACAAGCAAAAATTTGCGGAATAACCAGATAAGCAAATGAAAAACAAATTCCACAAACAAATAAATATTAGGAGCAAATAAAGAACACGACAATCAAGCAAACAACCAAATAAACAAACAACCAAACACAAGCTTATGCTAAAAGAGAGATTTGCCTAATAAACCATTGTCCCACAAGTCGCATTTAGACAAAAGACACAATTAATTAAACAAAACAACACTCGAAGATGCTTTATGTATGAAATGCTAAGAGCTGTTTATTGATGTAACATTCCATTCCTGGCGCGGGCATGCATTACTTCTAACAATTTGCGGATGAGAAAAAAAATCTGGCATAACTGTTGCATAAAGTAAACGTAGCAAAAATTCAAGGATGGATTTTGACATCTGGATCGGTGGTCTAGGTGGTTAACGCACCTGCCTAGAAAGCGAAATTCCGGGTCGGAGTGTGCGGTGGTTTGAATCCTGTTTGGGCCCAAAACTTTTCCCCTATCCATTAGACCCTGAGTGGTGGTCTGGGCGCTAGTCTTTCGGATGAGACGATAAACCGAGGTTCCGTGTGTGTTACATATCATTATTTAGTGCACGTAAAAGAACCCACGGCAACAAGGGGGTTGTCCCTGGCAAAATTCTGTAGAAAAAATCCACTCTGATAGGGAAATAAATACAGTTGCAGACAGGAAAAAGAAAAGAAATAATGGGTAGGCGCTGCTCTTGTGGCGACGCGCTCTTCCCGGGGAGAGCAGCCCGAATTTCATACAGAGAAATCTGCTGTGACATAAAGTGGTATAAAATAAAAATAGTAAAATCTAGACCTTGTAGAAAGATTTGAAAGGCATTAAAAGTAAGCCCAAGTTGGTTGTTGAAAGCATTTCCCCAATCAACACTTTCCACCCCATACTGCCCCCTCCCCCCCCTCTCCTGTATTTCTCTCTCTCTCCCCTTCTCTCCCATTCTGTCTCTCCTTCACTCCCCCCCCCCCCCCGCCTCCAACAGACACACCGAATTTTTGTTTGGTTTTCTTTTCAGAGTATTTCTGTTCGTCTTTGCTTCCTATCCATAAAAAGAGACATTATCGTACTTTCGGCTGATTGCATCATCTTTCTTGGTCAGCTAGCTCTGTCGCCGATTAATCTGTTTGTTAGGATATCTCTGTGTGTTAGACAATACATAAAAAGAACACTAGAAGCAGGAAGACGAGGAGGAGGAAAGAGAGAGAGAGAGAGAGAGAGAGAGAGAGAGAGAGAGAGAGAGAGAGAGAGAGAGAGAGAGAGAGAGAGAGAGAGAGAGAGAGAGAGAGAGAGAGAGAGAGGAGAGAGAGGAGAGAAGAGAGAGAGAGAGAGAGAGGAGAGAGAGAGAGAGATTCTTTTTATTCTTTTATATCGAGGATAACAGAATAAGCAATCATGTGCTTTTTTTCAACCGGTCCCCGTGTGTATGCAGTTTTGTAAATATTGTCATCTGTTTCCACCGGCATACGATGGCCTACTCTTACGAAAAGCCGAACAGGATTTAACGTGTGTGCAAGATGTTCTGCGTGCGTTCGCACACGGGGCCTCGGTTTAAAGTCTCATCCGAAGGACTTTTGGGGAGAGTGGAGTCAGCACTGATGTTAACTCCAGGAGAAAAATTTCCTCGGCCGGACTCGAACCCGGGTCGTCAAATTGCGAGCGCAATGTTCTGACCACTAGGCTATCCGTCCCCAGAGAGAGAGAGAGAGAGAGAGAGGAGAGAGAGAGAGAGAGGAGAGAAGGAGAGAGAGAGAGGAGAGGAGAGAGAGAGAGAGAGAAGAGGAGAGCAGACAGACAGACAGACAGACAGACAGACAGACAGACAGACAGACAGACAGCAGCAGACAGCAGACAGACAGACAGACAAACAGACAGACAGACAGATGACGCATGGGCTGGTGTACCAGGAGTCAGACAACCAGAGAGACAAATAAACAAAAGATGAAAAAATAGTGTTGCGTTTCCCCCCCTAGAAATGAGAGTTCAATTCTTCTAGTGCATTCATTATTCTGTTATCCGTGTTTCTATCTGTACTCAATCAAATGACGAAGATAAGAAAGCTGAAATCAAAAGTAAAAATGTGTCACTATTAATTTGTTTATGATTTCTTGTTGTTGTTATTGTGTGTTTCCCCAGCTTAACATTATTGGGGTCATCCAGAATGTGCACTCTGACTCGCTTCGCCTACCAGGGAATCACTGTGACATTGAAATTGCACACTGAATGAGAAGTTTGCGTGTATGACTATTTTCAAGTACCCCTCGCCATATAGGCAGCCATACTCCGACTTCAGAGGAGCTTATGATCTCATCTTCATCTAGAAATATGCAATCGTTAATAAATGCAAAGAAAAATGAAGATGAACACAATTATCATATCATAGCGTGTTTGAACTTCATCAATTTGAATGCAATGGTCTCAGTTTGAACCGCTGATGTTAAACAAAACACAAAAAAAACAAAAACAAAAAAACCCCCAAACCCCATCAAAAACCGAAAAAACGACGAAAACTAGACAGCCATACTATGAAAAATCAGTATACTATTTCTCTTATTTATTTATGTTTTTATTTTCTTCGCTATGGGTGTTGGATAACTCATATACATACGCAATAATGATGAATGTATGTATGATGTCTAAAAGTTATTTCAAAAGGGAGTGGGGGAGGTTGGTGTGAGAAGAGGTAAGCTCTTCCAAACTTGAGTTAACTTTTTATCAATATCGGAGTTTTCAGGAATGCCAGATTTTGTTTTCTTGTTTCTTTCTTTTCCTTTTCCTTTCTTTTCTTTTTTCTAAATCCGTTTTCTTTTCATTTGAATGTTGTATACTGGATATAGTTTTGCTTGTTTTTTTTTTGCAAGTGTCTTGTACAATGCTTTCTTTCCCTCTTTCTTTTCTTTTGTCATATGTTTATATTTTTTCTTTGTGTTTTCGTTCTGTCTGATTTTTTTTCTTTCTGTCTTTCATTTATTCATTTATTCTTTGTTTGTTTGTTTGTTTGTTTGTTTGTTTGTTTCTTTTTTTTTTTTTTTTCATTTTTAATTCCAATCTTTCTTTCTTTTATATCTGTCTTTCTTCCTTTCATTCTTTCTCACTTCCTTCTTCTCTTCTTTCTTTCTTTCTTTCTTTTCTTTTCTTTCTTTCTTTCTTTCTTTTCTTTCTTTCTTTCTTTCTTTCTTTCTTTCTTTCTTCCTTCCTTCCTTCCTTCCTTTCCTTTCTTTCTTTCTTCTTTCATTCCTTCCTTTCTTTCTCTCTTCCTTCCTTCCTTCCTTCCTTCCTTCCTTTCCTTCCTTCCTTCCTTCCTTCCTTCTTTTTCTTTCTTTTCGTTTGTCAGTCTGTCCTTTTTTCTCCTGTCCCCGCTCATTAATTACTTGATCCTTGCATACGATTCATTTGTTCTATCTGGTTGTTACGCAAAATCTCACCTTTTGTGAACCTTTGGTCTCTTAGCCGAGGAACACAAAAATATATGTTATAACAGCATGCAGAGTAGAGTCTTTATACCCTCCAACATGAATGCTTTTCAACGCTACAAAATGAAATATCTATATATCAGCTACACATCATAATTACCATTAGATTTCTTTTGGAAAGTACAATACTTCTGATCCGTGCATCTTAACTCACAATCTTCAGAGAATGAACTTTGAAAAAAAAAATCAATTTTGGATGCTAGATACAATAAATCAAGAACCGGGCCAAACTATAAGGTACTACTCCCAAAAGATTTGAAATATCTTTTTCAGTTTGGTTTAATTTTTTTGTTAGTTGTTACGATAGAATTTGAAATAGTTTTACTTTCAGTTTTTTTTTATATATTTTTTTTATTTTATTGTTAGTGCTTTGATAGAATTGGAATTAATTTTACTTTCAGTTTTGGTTGTTTTTTTTTTATTGTTAGTGCTCCGATAGAATTTGAAATAAATAATTGTACTTTCAGTTTTGCTTTCTTTTAATTGTTAATGCTTCGATAAAATTTCAAATAATTTTACGTTCAGCATAGGTTCTTTATCATTAGTGTTTCGATAAAATTTCAAATAATTTTACTTTCAGATTTGGTGGGTTTTTTTTTAGTGTTAGTTCTTTAATACAATTTCAAATGGCTTTTAATTCAGTATATTTTTCTGTTG
Organism: Stramonita haemastoma; assembly: GCA_030674155.1. Taxonomy (NCBI): domain Eukaryota; kingdom Metazoa; phylum Mollusca; class Gastropoda; order Neogastropoda; family Muricidae; genus Stramonita; species Stramonita haemastoma. The sequence goes on along the minus strand of CM060325.1, from coordinate 16,522,716 downwards.
TAAGTACTACGATTATTTCTCTTTCGATTTACAAAAAAGCCCCAACCCAGGAATGTAAAACAAATACAGTGAGCAACTATGAAATACAAGAAATCGTATCCAGATCCATGTCCAAATACAAGCCGGCACCCGACAACTTTTGACAAGGTTGCTGGTTCAGAAGAAGACGGTAATCTCACAGAGGAGATGCTTCAGACATTTCTCCACCCTCTGTGCTAGTGATGAGATGCTGCAAGGGCCTCGCCACAAATGGAGATCTGATATTTGCTCATACTGCAGATACTGTGTGCATATTTGCAGATTTCGCGTTATTCTTTTGTAGAAAGTTTGCTGGTACTACAGGTAAATGTTTGCATATTTGCAGACATCGCGTTTTTGATGAAAAGCTTACTGGTACTGCAGTTAATGTTTGCATATTTTCAAAATTCGAGGTTTCTTATGGAAAGATTAATTTATTCAAGTGTCCATAGCTATTGATCATATTGCACTACTATTCTGTACAGTTAAGATGAATTTTTTTGTTGTGAAAATTCCAATGTTGAACAAGAGGAAGCTGGAGTATGGAGTCATTTTTTTCCTCCAAGACTGAAGGCAAACAGGCCCTTAAACTTTTGGACCTAAAACTATCATCAACAGAAGTAGCAGCAAGAATAGCAATAGTTGTAGCGGAAGAAGCATGAATAACAATGATGATAGATAGCAATAAAATAATAAATAATATTGATGATGATGATATGAGGAGGAGGAGGAGAGGAGGAAGAGGAGGAGGAGATGAGGGAGAAGAAGATAGAAGAAGAGAAGACGACGAAACAATAAACGAGACGAAGAAAAATAAGATGACAATCATGATACACACCACCAAGTGATAGATAAAAAGAAGTAGTAATATCAGTGGCATTTGAAGTAGCAGAAGCGGCAGCAATAGTAGTGATAGTAGCAGTAGCAAAAACAACAATAGCAGTTGTAGTAGTATCATCATCATCATCAGCAGCAATAGTAGTAGTTGAGTAGTAGTAGTAGTAGTAGTAGTAGTAGTAGTAGTAGTAGTAGTAGTAGTAGTTAGTAGTAAATAGTAGTAGTAGTAGTAGTAGTTAGTAGTAGTAGTAGTAGCAGCAGTAGCAGTAGCGTGTAGGAGGAGGAGGAGGAGGAAAAGGAGGAGGAGAGCACGCAGCAGCAGCAGCAGGCAGCAGCAGCGTAGCAGCAGCAGCAGCAGCAGCAGCAGCAGCAGAGATGAGGAGGAGCAGGCAATGAGCAGCAGCTAGCGGCTGGTGTCTTATGAGCAGAGGTCCAGTGGTTGCAAGCATGAAGAGATTGATCCCAGCTCTTGATGTATAATTATCACTCTCAATTCGCAGAAGAACTGTGCAAATTAAAAGGCGACCTATGCAGATCCTTTTGGTCTTAAGATCACATGGGTGGTCATACCTTGCACTGTATTGGATAATATAGCATAGTGTCAACCAGTCCCGGAAGATACGTACACATGCAGTGTTGTTTTTCTGATGTAAGCAACGCTTAAACTTGCAGGAAATTCAAGTTTCGAATCAAGTTGAAGGCTGAATTGTTTTACTCGATTCTGGGTTGGTAGGAAGTCATTTTTTCAATGGAGGAATATAAGTTGTTATTTTCTACCGTTAAAATCTGACAATTGACAGTGCATGGTTCTCTTTTTTATAGTAAAGACTGCAATTGGGAGTCCAACCTTTACCAAGGTACCATACAGTACTTTTTTTATTTTATACTAGGCTGTTCTGAATCTGAAAACCCCCATTGGATTCATCAACTAGCCTTCCACACCTTGTTTTAATATCAGCCACTAAGTCAATAGACGGAGTTAACACATAAATGAGGTTTAAGACATTATTGGGTGTAGTGTCTACTTCTGTTCTACTGTCAAAATAATTTGTTGTAGTTTTTGTTGTTGCTGTCCTTTGTTCTTCTTCTTCTTGCTCTTGGCATTCCTCTTCTTCATCATCTTTCTAATCTCTACCTACTTTTTTTTCTTCTAATTTTAAAGTTTAATTTCTTTGTTTCTGATGTACGTGTTTTGGTTGTTTTTTTTTGGGGGTGGGGTGGTGGAGAATAAGCTAACATCTGTTCTTTATCTTGTTTTCTATATAAACATGAGTTTAACAAATATAAAAGAAGTATTAAAGATCATATCTATTTCATTCAAAATAATATTTGCAAACCACTACTTTCTTGTTATGCTGATTTTACTTATGATTATCAGCTGTCAGACGAAGTGAATGAAATGAAGTATCTCGAGTATGCAATGAGATAAAAAAAAAAAAGAAGAAGCTTGTGATCGCTCTCAGTAGTCTATAAGATTTTTAAAATATAAATGTGCAATTCTACTCAAACCAACACCATAAGGAGCCATTTTTGTTGTTGTTGTTACGTGGATTATATATAATTATATATATATATATTATATATATATATATATATATATATATATATATATATATTATATATATATATATATATATATATATATATATTGTCCATTTCTGTACCCATTTTTTGTGATTTTGCAAATTTCTATATCCTGTGATGAGGAAGATGAATGCACATTTTCAGGATATAGCATCCGGATGGTCGCATAAACCTCTCGCATGTTTTTGCTTTGCTGACGTCAGAAGGGGCAGTTTTTGGGCATGACTGAATCAATGTTTGACGTCAGAGGGAACTATTTTGTAGTTGTTGAGATTTTGCGAATATTTGATGGCAGATTTGGCTTTAGCTGTGGTGGTAAAGAATGTGGTAAATTACCGTTTTACGCTCTACTTGTATATTCTGTGTATGTTAGTTTTGTTCCTGTCTTTTTTGCTTTCGTGTTTGTAATCTCTCTCTCTCTCTCTCTCTCGTCTCTCTCTCTGTCTCTCTCTCTCTCTCTCTCTCTCTCTCTCTCCTACCCCTCCTCTCTCTCTCTTCTCATCCACCACCTCACTCTCTCATCTCTCTCCTCTCTCTGCTGACTTTCTCATCTCACTACCGCACCAACACTTCGACCTCTCTCCAACAATTCATACGCCACACACACTCACACACACACCACATACACACACACACAAACACACACACACACAAACACACACACACACACACACACACACACACATTACACGCAAGAAAAGAAGTTATTTGCATCCACAAATACCAATCTAATACAACTTTGCTGCCTTTCCAACAGCATGCGATCTTCCGCTGCAAAAATCACTGGACAGGAAGTAAACGTCATTTGATGGGAGGAGCTAGCTTGGAAGGTTCCATGGTTGTTACATGCGATATGCATGGCCATCTCTGATGCAGAGAAAATCTGACATACTACATTTTTATATCAGTGCAAATGGCATCACGTTTTGGGGATGGGCGATAGCCATGGTATGATAGTGCATCGACCTGGGATGGGATGGGAGAGGGCTTGAGAGATAGGGATGGAGCAAGGAGTGTGGTTGGGAGATTGGGAGTGAGGGGGTAGAGGCCACAAACTTGGTTGTTTTTTGTTGTTGTTTTATTTACTGCCACCAGCCAGCTTATCCCTTTTTTTTTTTAAAGGATTAAGAGACAGAATTTTCCAGAAACTAAACCCAGTGGCTAATATGTTACTTCATTGGTTATTAATCAGCCATTGAGGAAAAAACTGTCGCATACGCCAAAATCTCACCATTGGTGAACTTGGGAGCTCTAGGGAATAAAAAAAAACCCAACGCTATCATGTTTTACCTGTTAGAAGATCATTTAAGAGACAAACAGCACGTAATTTGAATTTTTCTCCTGGAGTTAATATCAGTGCTAACTCCACTCTCCCCAAAAGTTCTTCGGATGAGACTATAAACCGAGGCCCCGTGTGCGAACACACGCAGAACATCTTGCGCACACGTTAAATCCTGTTCCGCTTTTCGTAAGAGTAGGCCATCGTGTGCCGGTGGGAACAGATGACATTTACAAAACTGCATACACACGGGGACTGGATGTAAAAAAGCACAAGAGTGCTTATCCCATTATCCTCGATATAAAAGAAAAAAAAGCTGTGTGAGAATATCTAATGAAAAGAAATAATGAAAAGAAATGAAGTAACAAATCAACAAAACGCATCATGACTCAAAATGTTCCATTTGATCACCCCTACTCTAAGCATATAGATGATTGACGTATAAACTTTTCTGAGAAGACAGCTTATTTGAACATGAAGGTAATTACAGAGATTCCATCTGCCAACTTATCCCATTTTTCTGTGATGGCCAAAGCGCTAGCTCTGTAGTGAGCTGGCATGTTCCTATCAGTTACTCTGTGTGTGTGTGTGTGTGTGTGGTGTGTGTGTGTGTGTGTGTGTGTGTGTGTGTGTGTGTGTTTGGGGTGTGTGTGTGTGTGTGTGTGTGTGTGTGTGTGTGTTGTGTGTGTGTGTGTGTGTGTGTGTGTGTGGTGTGTGTGGTGGTGTGTGTGTGTGTGTGTGTGTGTGTGTGTGAGTGTGTGTGTGTGTGTGTGTGTGTGTGTGTGTGTGTGTGTGTGTGTGTGTGTGTGTGTGTGTGTGTGTGTGTGTGTGTGTGTGTGTGTAATATTTGCTTTGCCTTTTACAAATCAGTCATTCTCATCTATCTATTCCCTATTCGCTAAACTTCATGCTCTTGTGTGAAGAGGAATTCAGTAACATTTTTATGAAATTTTCTCGTAATTTATTAGAAGGAGTAAAGGGTAAGAGATATTACATATACACAGTTGTTTAATGATCAACACACTATCTATCTATCTATCTATCTATCTATCTATCTATCTATCTATCTATCTATCTATCTATCTATCTATCTATCTATCTATCTATCTATCTATCTATCTATCTGGTGACCATGGGGGCACCCCTGAAGACTTAACAACCAGTTCTCTCAATTCCTCTCTCTCTTCTGCCGTTCTAAAAAATTTCGTTGAGTTCTAGGCCTGTCTATTCGCTGATGTTTTCTTCCCATCTCTTCCTTGGTCTGCCTCTTTTTCTTCCTCCTTGGACAGTGCCTTGCAGAATTGTTTTTTTTCAACACACTTTTATTCCAAAATACACATAGCTCATTTCAACTGGGATATTGCTACAGACAGCTTTCTTTTCACCCCATGACGTATCGTTACCTCATTTTGTCTCTGAGTGCAAGACCAGCTGTGATCCAGCCTGTCCCCATCAGTTCACGGGCTGTAACAGCTGCTCAAGATCAGTTGGCTGATTTGCATAATTATGCAGATTCCCTACCATCTGTCAAGCGCGGGGAATTATGCTGCTCTTTGAGGAAGGACCTAATTACTTCCCTTACCGTCAGCCATTTTGAATATTGAGTGGAACTTTTTGCAGTGGGGTTTACAGAAAATTGTTGTTACATCTAAGCTTGAATGCTCGTCTTTAATGTATTTTTTACGCGTGCTTGCGCGTGCGCGCGCGCGCGCACACACACACACACACACACCCACACACACATACACACACTCATAAATATGCAATTTGCATATGTGCACCTGCATTTATTCCAGTGCGTGCATATTCTAAAACAGCTATTTGCATAAAAATTCAATTTCATTTGGAAAAAAACACACACCTTTTTCACAGTTTTCCCCCAAACTATTTTAACACTATTGTGGCGATCAATTCACGCAGCTGAAAAATTGCAGAGTTATTAGACAAATATACTGTGAGATAGCAAAAATAATGTAGTTAGATAATTTTAAAAAATCGTATTAGTTTTAGCTGTCATTGTTTTATCCTAATTTATTTTCAATCAATTATATTAGTTTTAGCTTTTATTGTTTTATCCTATTTTACTTTCAATCATTTGTTTAAAAATAAACAATGTGCAGAAAGCAGCAAAAAAACCCACCAAACCCTGGTTTAGTTCCAACAGGATGAATTATAGGCCTACTACACACACACGCACACATCTAATGAATGGCTAGTTCAGTACCGCATGCAGAAAGACAGCTGATCTAAATTCAAAGCAGATGCTGACAGTTCCTCTCTGTCCCGCATCCCAACTTCTCTCTCAAGACTACCCTAACCCAGCCACGAGCTGACCTGTGGCCCTCAGTTCACGCAGTGGAACAAATGCTTTAGGCAATCAGCCATTTCTCATCTGTCACTTTCCCCGCCATTTGTCAGCTAAGGGACATCACGCGTTGTGCTTGAGACACGACCCAAGTTACTTCCCTTCTGTTCTGTGACGTTGAATGTCTCATTCATTTTCATTATTATTGTCTCTTGTGTACTTTTGTTCTCCTGTTGAACTTGTTTGTTACCTCCATGCCCCAAAAGGGGTGAAAGGAAT
>CM060325.1:16501414-16503914 GCA_030674155.1 Stramonita haemastoma | reverse complement strand
AAAAACAACAACAACAATAGTAACAGCAACAACAACAGCAATGACGTCAATAATAATAATAATAATAATAATAATAATAATAATAATAATAATAATAATAATAATAACAGCACGGATTATGACAATACCACTAACAATGGGTCATTGTCGTTGTCGTCATCATCATCATTGTCATCCTCACGAGAAAAAAGAATGACATCAGAAAGAAGAAGAAGAAGAAGAAGAAGAAGAAGAAGAAGAAGAAGAAGAGAAGAAGAAGAAGAAGAAGAAGAAGAAGAACAAGAAGGACAAGAACAAGAACAAGAAGAACAAGAACAAGAACAAGAATAAGAAGAACAAGAACAAGGAGAAAAACAGCAACAAGAACAAGAATGCGAAGAACAAGAAGAATGTGAATGCGAATGCGAAGAACACAAATGTGTATGCGTAGAAGAATGCAAATGCAAATGCGAAGAAGAAGAAGAAGAAGAAGAAGAAGAAGAAGAAGAAGAAGAAGAAGAAGAAGAAGAAGAAGAAGAAGAAGAAGAAGAAGAAGAAGAAGAGGAGGAGGAGGAGGAAGAAGAAGAAGAAGAACAACAATAATAATAACAATAACAATAACAACAAATGAAAGAAAGAAAAACAAGAACAAGAACAAGAAGAAACAACTAGAAATTCGCACATTAGTGCATTATTTCTATGACACAGCTAAAGTATGCTCTTTAAATAAAAGCACAACTCTTAACCATTTCATAATACTGTTATGGAAACCAAGGGGTGAAAACTATCCAGGGCTACAAACTTGTCTTGGCAGCACTGACTCTGCTTCCTAGAACTGGACCCTGCTGTTTCCTTTCTTGGTGAATACCTGCGTTAATTAGGTCCAAGAGACACAGACACCTGCAGTGTTTTGCAATAGGAGATGATCTACATTGTCAAAAACAAATTTCTTTAGTTATTTATTTCGTTTATTATTCGATAGAGAGATTATTTTGTTTTTAATTCGAAGACAGCGGAATAAGCTCTCATGTGCTTTTTTTTTACATCCAGTCCCCGTGTGGGTGCAGTTTTGTAAATCTTGTCATCTGTTCCCATTTTAGATAATACTCGACTATATGATCTAGGCACAAGATGAGCTACATTCAAAACTGTAAGTAGATAATTAATGATACTCGACTTTGCAATTTAGGTATTAGATGAGCCCCACTGTAAAAAATGATACTTAATTTTGTCATTTTAAGCCTCTTGTCCCTCTAAAACATACTCTGCAAGGATTAGGTCTAAAACCTGTATGTTTAAAAGACAAATCTGGGCATCATTTGGCCTCTGAGAGGGATTAAGTCCATGATTTTCCAATACACAATCGACTATGAAAACCAATAAGGAAATGGTGCATCTTTGTCGTCTGAGTCAATACTTCGTATTTCTTCCTCTGAGTCTCAGAACATCGATGTGTAGTAATTACATGTAGAGGCCAAAATTCACAGTTCAGGAAAAAAATTGTGTAGTTGATTTTTGTTTTGATCGGGGATTTTTGTTGTTATTGTTGTTTTGCTTTTTGTTTTTGTTTTTTTATGGTTTTTTTTTTTTGGGGGGGGATATTCAAAAGTTAGAAAATATTATGCTTAGTCTCAGTAAGGCAACTTCATTTTTTGGCAAGATGTTTCAGAGTGTGGATTGTTCGGAGGTTGTTATATATATATATATATATATATATATATATATATATATATATATATATATATATATATATATATATATATATATATATATATATACATATATATATATACATACATACATACATATACATACATACATATATATATACATACATATATATACATATATATATATATATATATATATATATATATATATATATATATATATATATATATATATATATATATATATATATATATATATATATATACGACACTGTTTCTGTTGAAAAATGCCTTCAACGAAAAGCTTGACCAAGTTTAAAGAAACTTTTTTCTTTCCATTACACTACACTACACTACACTACACTACACTACACTAAACTACACTACACTACACTACACTACACTACACTACACTACACTACACTACACTACACTACACTGCACTGCACTGCACTGCACTGCACTGCACTGCACTACACTACACTACACAACACTACACTGCACTGCACTGCACGACACGACACGACACTACACTACACTACACTACACTACACTACACTACACTACACTACACTACACTACACTACACTACACTACACTGCACTGCACTGCACTGCACTGCACTACACTACACTACACTACACTACACGACACTACACTACACTACACTACACTACACTACACTACACTGCTCTGCACTACACTACACCACACCACACCACACCACACCACACCACACCACACCGCACCGCACCGCACCGCACCGCACGGCACCGCACGGCACCTCACCGCACCGCACTGCATCGCAACGCACCGCATCACACCGCACCGCACCGCACCGCACCGCACTA
>CM060325.1:16468914-16476414 GCA_030674155.1 Stramonita haemastoma | reverse complement strand
CAAAATGACAATGTAATGGACAACAGGAAAACAGCGATTAAGACTTCTGATGGTAGCATCTGGTTTTTGTTGTTGTTTTGGTGAATACCTGGAAAAGTTGGTTGGTTGGTTGGTTGGTTGGTCGGTTGGTTGTGGTTGGTTGGTTGGTTGGTTGGATGGTTGGTGTGGATAGTTGGATGAATGGCTGGTTAGTTGAATGGTTGGCTGGTTGGTTGGTGGTTGGCTGGTTGGTTGGATGGTTGGATGGTTGGTTGATTGGATGGTTGGTTGGTTGGTTGAATGGTTGGTCGGTGGCTTCTTTGCTTAGTTCTGTTTCTTTTGATTTCCCTTTTATCCTTCTTTCTTTGTTCAATTTTTCTTTTTTCTTTCTTTCTTTTCTTTCTTTTCTTTCTTTCTTTCTTTCTTTCTTTCTTTCTTTCTTTCTTTCTTTCTTTCTTTTGCTTGCTTCTTGCTTGCTTTCTTGCTTTTTATCTTTTTTTCCTTTTTTCCTTTTTCTTTCTGTCTGTCTTTCTTTCTTTCTTTCTTACTTTCTTAACTTCCTTTCTTTGTTCATTACTTACATTTCTTTCATTTTTTTCTATTTATTTATTTATTTATTTTACTTTCTTTTTTTCATTTCTTTTACTTTCTTTCTTTTTCTTCTTCTTTCTTTCTTTCTTTCTTTCTTTCTTTCTTTCTTTCTTTCTTTCTTTCTTTCTTTCTTTCTCTTCTTTCTTTCTTTCTTTCTTCTTCTTTCTTTCTTTCTTCTTCTTCCTTCCTTCCTTCTCTTCCTTCCTTCCTTCCTCTTTTCTTCTTTCTTGATGTGTTTGTCCAATTCTTTTCATTTACAGTCACTGACGCCCTGTATTCTTTAGGGAAGCTCAAGGCCAAAGTAAAGAGATGAAACAATGGACTCTGGACCCAGAGAATACAACCCAAAATAGCCTGGGGAAAAGTGCCTGTCCTTTGAGTACCCGGGACTAAATGGTATTGGCTAATCCAGACTAAAAAGGGCATGGAGGCGAAAAGCAGTAGAAAGGTATTAGTGGGGTATCCCTGAAATGCAGTCATCATCAGCCTTTCTCTGTATCTTTAGGTAGCTTAACTATACCACTTAATTTCGGGCAAATGAAGGCTTGGGTTTCTATCTACTGTTTCCCTCTGCCACTTTTGGTTGTTGTTTTTTTGGGTCAGTTAGTTGACGTCATATCTTCCAATTCCTGGTAAAGATGTCAGGGCCTTTCAAGTCAAGTCAAGTCAAGTCAAGTCAATTCAAAAACACTTTAATCATCCCTGAAGGGCAATTACAAATCAGTATCAATACCATCCCCAACCTTCTGCAAACATCAATACCATCCCAACCTTCTAGAAAAAGCTGTGCCAGGAATTCCCTCTTTTCTATCGCTCTCTTTGTTATTGCCTTGTTTTTTGTTCATCTTGTCACCATATCTTTGTCTATCTTCTTGCCTTCTTGGTCCATTCTCCTGCTTTTTTTGTCCAGAAAGACTTAAAAGATAACAATTCTCTTCCATGCTTAAGTTAGATGCGCTGTACCATGACTTGTCAGGCGCTTTAACGACAGAGCGACGCATTTTCGCTCATGTGACAGACAACAGTAGTTGCTGTCTGAGTGTTCGATGAAGGAAGTAGAATGAAGAAGAATATCTTTTGACTCCTTGATGTTGTTGTCCCATCTCTACTACTGTCTGCCCCTTCCCTCCATCTACAGTTATAGGACAGGTGTACCATGCAAGATTCGGATGAGACTAGAAACCGAGGCCCCGTGTGCGAACGCACGCAGAAACATCTTGCGCACACGTTAAAACCCCGTTCCACCTTTCGAAAGAGCAGGCCATTGTGTGCCGGTAGGAGCGGATGACAAAAATTAAAAAAGCATGCACACAGGTGTCGTGTTTAGATACCATCCCTGAGGAAAACTCGGGGAGTTGGAGTCCCCAGGGCGGCTCGGTGCTGTATATGGCAACGTTCTGGTGGCTCCTGCGACGGCACTGGAACCATTCGTATCGGTCATTACCTTTCTAATGGATCATTCTAGTGGCGTGGTGAGGGGGGGATGTCTGCTGCATGGGTAACAGCTTGCCCTCCATACTTACTACCCAGGCTTTGTGCTCTAAAGAACTAGAGCGCAACTCCATAGTCTTCCGAGACTGACGGGTGCCTACTACTACCATGCAAGGTAGTCTTTACCAGACTAAAGGATCTCGTGATTTTTTTTTCGTTCCACGGCTAGACCGCGGAGGTTCACAAAATTTAATGATAGATTCTCTTGCATATGTGACCATTTCCCCGCCACTGTGAAGGTAGCCGCATTCCGACTTTGGGGATAACGTCTAAACATGACACCAGTGTGCATGTGGCTGTTATGTTTTTGTCATCTATTCTTACCCGCACAAATGGCCTACTCTTCCGAAAGGCAGAATAGGTTTTAACACTTGTGCAAGATTGTCTGTATCCATGTGTGTGTGTGTGTGTGTGTGTGTGTGTGTGTGTGTGTGTGTGTGTGTGTGTGTGTGTGTGTGTGTGTGTGTGTGTGTGTGTGTGTGTGTGTGTGTAGTCGGGGCCTTGGTTTAAAAGTCTCACCCGATGGACTTTTAGAGGAGAGGAGTCAGCACTGATGTTATCGCCAAGAAAAAACTCCCCTCGAACAGGTGTGTAGATAGAGGCTCGAACCGGGTTCGATCCCAGGCTGATTAACAACGAGTGCAGTGCTCTAACTAATAGGCCATCCCGCCCCTCGATCTAGTGATAGTACCATAATGTTCTTTTCCGTATGTTTGTTTGTCTTTCCGTGCATTTTTGTTGATTTTTAGGGGTAGGGGGTGTTGTTTGTTGTTGTTGTTGTTTTTAGCAGCTGTCAACATGCATCCAAATAAGCTTGTTGACTCTCCAATCAACGGACATGCTGATGTGTGCGGTTTTTAAAAGGAATACATAATCTTGAAATAACATCATCATGACAATCATCATCATCATCATCGTCGTCGTCGTCGTCGTCATCGTCGTCGTCGTCGTCGTCGTCGTCGTCGTCGTCGTCGTCGTCGTCGTCATCATCATCATCATCATCATCATCATCATCATCATCATCATCATCATCATCATCATCATCATCATCATCATCATCATCATCATCATCATCATCATCATCATCATCATCATCATCATCATCATCGCGATTACCATCCCATCATCAACACAAACCAGTAACCAGTGACTTCATACAAATAAGATCGCAAGCTTTGTAAGTACATCCACTTTGCTATCAGGACTTAAGACAACAATACACGGTTTTATTTTCTTGTGCAGATGAGAAACGAAAAACAAAAGCTAAAAAACCAACAACAAAAAAATAACCCACAGAACGGGGACACCATAAGACAAAGACTCGGACAGAGAAGATGGAATGGATAAAAGGGTGGAATGACAGAGGTAGAATTGATCCACCCATCCTTGGCACAGTGTAATCAAGTGGGTATCAGTCAGTCAGTCAGCCAGTCAGTCAGCCAGTCAGTCAGTCAGTCAGCCAGCCAGTCAGTCAGTCAGTCAGCCAGTCAGTCAGTCAGTCAGTCAGTCAGTCAGTCAGTCAGCCAGTCAGTCAGCCAGCCAGTCAGCCAGCCAGCCAGCCAGCCAGTCAGCCAGTCAGCCAGTCAGTCAGTCAGTCAGTCAGTCAGTCAGTCAGTCAGTCAGTCAGTCAGTCAGCCAATGCACTGCCTGCCCTGCCTATCGATCTCTGCCACACAGATCTAACGGCTTCTGTAGTCAGTGTTCACCTAGCATGACCAGAAGCATACAACACTATGATTGAGAAAGAGACAGAGACAAAGAGAGAGAGAGGGGCGGTAGAGAAAGAGAGACAGAGGCAGACAGAGAGAGAGAGAGAGAGAGAGAGAGAGAGAGAGAGAGAGAGAGAGAGAGAGAGAGAGAGAGAGAGAGAGAGGAGAGAGAGAGAGAGAGAGAGAGTACCGACCATGACCCCTTTGGAAAGGGTTTTTTGTTGTTCTATAGATAGATAGATAGATAGATAGATAGATAGATAGATAGATAGATAGAGAGAGAGAGAGAGAGAGAGAGAGAGAGAGAGAGAGAGAGAGAGAGAGAGAGAGAGAGAGAGAGAGAGAGAGAGAGAGAGAGAGAGAGAGAGAGAGAGAGTCTTATCCGCAGGACTCTCAAAAGAATGGAATCGGGTCTGATGTTAATTATCTGGCAAAAATCCTAATTTGTGTCCCGGTGGTGGCCGGCTCCAAACTGTGCAAATATAAAAAAAAATTATGGCAAGTTCAACACTTTACACATCAGGCTATCTTGCCTCCTGGAAAGAGTATGATCAACAAGTTTACAACATTGAAGGGCAGAGTTTTACGTGGGAAAATATGGAATGGCTTCTTTGTATATAAGTTTTACCGTTCCAATCAGGATTCTTTTTCTGAATGCTGTCATTTTGGGTTTTTTCCCTGAGTCATTATGTGGTGCAGAAATGAAAAAGGGGGAATGGGTGAGGGGGGGCAAACATGCAAACATCTACTTCAAGTGCACAGAGCAGCTGTATAGCGATCTTGGGCTTTATTGGATGGAGCTCTATAGTTATTTATTACCAAATCGCGTGGTGGATAGGCATGTCACTATGCAGTCGTGTATGCGTGTGTGTGTGTGTGTGTGTGTGTGTGTGTGTGTGTGTGTGTGTGTGTGTGTGTGTGTGTGTGTGTGTGTGTGTGTGTGTGTGTGTGTTGGTGTGTGAGTGTGAGTGTGTGTGTGTGTGTGTGTGTTTGTGTGTTATGTGTGTGTGTTGTGTGTGTGTGTGTGTGTGTGTGTGTGTGTGTGTGTGTGTGTGTGTAGTGTGTGTATGTTGTGTGTATGTGTGACTGTGTGACTGTGTTAGTATGTGTGTGTGTTGGCAAGTTTGCTGTTTCATAATGTGTTTCTGCATACATTCTCCTATCTCACATCATTTTGACACTGCCTCCCATTCATACCATCTTTCAGGTCTCTTCTCCCTAGAAATCATGTCTTTTGTGTGTAGAGCTTTTAGGAATATTTTATTCAAGGAGGAGTGCGCTTATCCATGATACTCTAGTATGAATATTTTTCTGACATCAGAGGGCTGCCATTTGTACGAAGAAAAAAGATGACTGAATATTTCAGAGTTCTAGCACTATGTTTTCCTTGGTAAGATTTATCCTCTAGACTTCCAGTTAATAACTATACAATGAAAGCAACACTGGTCTGCATTATCTTCTTGTTTTACTTCACGTGGTGGTGCATACTTAATGCGTCAATCTGATTTCTTTGAGCGCAAGATGAGAGATATAAGCACACGTATTGTTGGCTAGGTAATTTGAGCAACACTTTCAAAATCACATAATACGAAAAGTAGACATGCACCAACTGTGCAGACAGTCTATCCATTTAGACCACAACAAACTTATTCTGGGTAGGAACCGGCGGGACAAAAAGAAAAATGCCTATGACTCTGATAGGATTCGAACCCTCAACCCTCCAGCTGGTGACCCAATGCACTAACCACGGCCAACCTTTTTCTCTGTTCCTCGGCTACAGCTCCAAGGCTTCAGCTATGGTCAATTTCGCAAATGCATCCGTTAACCCATCACTGAAATAGCGCATTCGACTTGGAGGATGACGTCTAACCACGACACGTGTCTGCAAGCTGTTTTGTACATTTGTTGTCATCTGTTCTCCCAGCACACATAAATTCAGACTTCTAGTACCACATTTTCCAAATAGCGGAATGGGTTTTAACATCTAATCAAGATGTTCTGCGCGCATTTGCACATGGGAACTCAGTTTATAGTCTTATCCGAAGGATTGTCTTGGCGCTTTGATTTGGGTTTTTTTTTGTGTGCAAAATATAGCGCTATATAAATTCCACGCATTATTATAATCATTATTATTATTATTATCATTATATTATTATTATTAGTATTAGTAGTAGTATAGTAGTAGTAGTAGTAGTTAGTAGTAGTAGTAGTAGTAGTAGTATGTAGTTAGTAGTAGTAGTAGTAGTAGTAGTAGTAGTATTTATTAGTAGTATAGTAGTAGTAGTAGTAGTAGTAGTAGTAGTAGTAGTTATAGTAGTAGTAGTATAGTAGTAGTAGTAGTAGTATAGTAGTAGTAGTAGTAGTAGTGTAGTAGTAGTAGTAGTAAGTAGTAGTAGTAGTAGTAGTTTCGAGAGAGTAGAATTGGCACTGATGTTGACTCTTGGGGGGGGGGGAGGGATCCCTTCAAACATTATCTCAGCGGTGGTTCAATCACAAGCCACCAGATCACAAACACAAACACCCTGACCACCAAGTTACCCCACCCTCTTTTAACACCCTTGATAAACCCTAGTAACGTTACATTTGCCTGATCTATATTTCATGCCATTTATGTCACAGTGAACTGTAAATATTCGCCCCGGGTTTTGTTTTATCCTTCTTTCACAGACACACACACAAAAAACCCCAACACCATCAGCAGTTAATGACGGGATAAATAATTCACACTCTTCTGGAGGCATTGTGTTTCCTATCCTCCACATTTCCCTAACTGCCGGGCAGTTCATGAATAAAGCATGGCCACAACGAGGGACGGCACGCACTTGCTTGTTTCACACCTGCTGCACAGCTAACGGAGTAGGTCACTCTGCTCCACAGTCAAGTCTTCTTGGGGGACTGGATGGATAGCTCTGTGGTCAGAGCACTCGCTTTCCCCCGATCTAAGGTTATGCAAGCACTATTGAGTGTGCACAGCGGTCAGTTTCCCCCACTTTCAGCTCCTCTCAGCTGCTAATTAATCCCCTCCCATCCCATCCCAGATGAAGGGGGGGGGGGGGGGGGGGGGGCAGATGGTGCTATTTATAGCAGGACCTGACCACACTTGGACTAGGTAAAAGGAAAGGGTGCGCTTGATATAGCACTCTTGACTGAGTGATGATGGATTTGTGCACTGTGTGTGGTTACCAAGTGGATAAGTAACTGTGTTGTTGCATCTTGCCTTCAGTACAGTCCCCCAGTTCACCCAGCTGTAAATGGGTACATGCTCTATTTAGGGTCAGGGAAGGTAAAGCAGCGAGGGAGAGGAGATGGGTGCTGTCCTCAACATGCTGGCCCCTAGAGAAGCTGAGGTCTGTGATATCTCCTTAACGACCGCATAGGTAATTGGAACACCTTTATCTTTAAATATTCCTCATTCTCATTCTCCTTTAACTCTCTAAGGAGTTCTGGGTCACTGCACTGAGTTTTTCTGGCTGTATTTCTCAGTCAAGTTTAACCTGGCATAGCCCACGGTTCTCCTGATACAGGGTGCATGCTGGATGTGTTCATGTTTCTTTGACCCACAGAACACTGATATGAATTATGTGATCTTTAACATCAGTTAACATTCGTAGCTTCTGCATGCGCATACACACCAGAAAAAATCAAGGTAGTCTGTGTAAATTGACTCAGAATATTGTAAAAAAAACAACACACAAACAAACAACAACAACAACATAAAAGCTCCACCTTC
>CM060325.1:16458914-16461414 GCA_030674155.1 Stramonita haemastoma | reverse complement strand
ACAAAAAACAAAGTCTACAAACAAACAACAACGCATTATACAGCGTATTTCTCCCCAAGTCAGCAAGTTACCAACTATACCGATCCTTTCTTTAGCTGACATTATTATTATTATGAAGATTATTCCCCAACCCACACAGCTGTCCAGTACACACACAGTGGTCAGTTCAGTCAGTTCAGCCAAGTGGTCACAGTTAGCCTAGTGTGGTCACTGGAGGCCACCTGTCACCCTCAGTGACCATGTCAGACCACCCATCAGTAATGTTCTACTTGTTGCCTGTAGACAGAGGGAAAATGATCAGATAATGGCTCCTTTGGAAAATGTATCGTGTGTGATTTTTGTAACGATAGTGCCTTTTATTTTGTAATTATTGTGGTTGGGGGGAGGGAGTGGGGGTTGGGGGTGGGTGTGGGGTGGGGGTAGGGGGAGAGGGGGGAGAGAGTGTGTGGGAGAGGAGTGGAGGTGTGGGTGTGGGGGTGGGGGGGTGATGGGTGTGGGTGGGGGGTGGGGAGTGGGGGGGAGTGAGTGTGTGTGGAAGTAGGTGTGTGTGTATGTGTGTGCTTGTGTGTGTGAGGGGGGGGGGGTGAGTGTGTGTGTGTGTGTGTGTGGTGTGTGTGTGTGTGTGTGTGTGTGTGTGTGTGTGTGGTGTGTGTGTGTGTGTGTGTGTGTGTGGTGTGTGTTAGACGGGAAAGATGCATATGGATGTATGTATTTATTTGGGTGCGTGGAGGTAGGGGTGTGTATGCGTGTGTGTTTGTGTATGTATGTGTATGTGTATGTGTGTGTGTTTGTGTGTGTATGTGTGAGTGAGTGAGTGAGTGTGTGTGTGTGTGTGTGTGTGTGTGTGTGTGTGTGTGTGTGTGTGTGTGTGTGTGTGTGTGTGTGTGTGTGTGTGTGTGTGTGAACCACTGTTTCTTTAAAGTTATAATTCACAAGTAAACAAATTTTCAAAATTTTTGTCAGATCAATTCCTGAAAACTGTTTATAAAGAATTGATTTTTCTTTTATTTTGAATATTTATTGCTTGGTTGTTTATAAAGAATTGATTTTTCTTTTATCATAAATATTCATAGCAGTATTGTATCATTTATTGATTATTCCATTACGAATGTTTAGTGCTTAATTTTATTGTTTGTTTATTACGCCAATATAAACTGTTCCTTCAATCCTGAACGTTTGTTTTCAATTTCGTGTTGTCAGGGATAATTTTGGTGAATTTGCTGTTTTTGTTTGTTCTCCTGTCCAATTTGTTTGCTGTTCACATTAGTGATTACATCAGAAAGGTGAAAGAATTTAAATCTGGAATCGTGTGTGTGTATATTTGTGTGTGTGTGTGTGTGTGTGTGTGTGTGTGTGTGTGTGTGTGGTGTGTGTGTGTGTGTGTATGTGTGTGTGTGTGTGTTGTTAGTGTGTGTGTGTGTGTGTGTGTGTGTGTGTGTGTGTGTGTGTGTGTGTGTGTGGTGTGTGAGTGAATATATATAATATATATATATATACATGTATATATACATATATATATATATATATATATATATATATATATATATATATGTGTGTGTGTGTGTGTGTGTGTGTGTGTGTGTGTGTGTGTGTGTGTGTGTGTGTGTGTGTGAGTGTGTGTGTGTGTGTGTTTCTTTGAAAATGGTGGTCTTGGCAAAATGTTGAATTTTCTGGTTTTGATATTGCCGCTGTTTTTTACGTTGTTGTTTGTGGTTTTTTAAATTATTGTTTTACGTGTAGTTTAATTTCAAAAGATGCAAATTGTCAATATTCAAGTGCAACGATGTGTCGCAATTACTCACTGTACAACAAAAGAAAATTTTTCTGTTTCAGGAATCCTGGTTGCTCTTGTTTCTTGATGACCTCTGTTTCGACACCCTCATATGTGCCTATAGGGAGTTTGTTTCAAGCCCACAAGACTTTAGGTTCACAAGAGAAGGTCGTTTGGTAAAAGTTGTTGTGGTCACCACCACGGGTGGGAGTTTGACTCAGTTTAACTCCTGATCAGTATGGTGCTTAGTATGTGATACTCTGCATATATTATTAGCTTAGAACAGGCACCACCGAACACCAACAAAAGTGACCCAGCAGCTGTGCAGGGCCCCCTCTGCCTTGTTTCCCCTCAGTAGCCTGACATTAATGGTCTCACCGTAGATAAATTTCTGATCATGCTGATGCGACATAACGAACCTTAGATAATAATGGCCAGGGCAGCGAGATAAAACGAACGGGCGTGGGAACAGCAGGACGGGGAACGTGTCACTGAAGATAAGCTAGCCAAATAATAATAATGAAAAAAGCAAGATCAAAGGACATTGTTTTAGCAAGTGTTGTACGTACGGGGAGTGCATAATGATGAAGATGAGAAAGAATAGACAAGATAGTTCCGGTAGTTTCAAGCGTGACAGGATGAGAGACGGGACAGGCTTTGATAACTCGGGCTGTCAGGGGATAGGACCTTGCAGATAATATCAAAAAAAAAACCCCCAAACCTCACACA
>CM060325.1:16449825-16454825 GCA_030674155.1 Stramonita haemastoma | reverse complement strand
TCTCTCTCTCTTTCTCTCTGTCTCTGTCTGTCTGTCTGTCTGTCTGTGTCTGTCTGTCTGTCTGTCTGTCTGTCTGTCTGTCTGTCTGTCTGTCTGTCTGTCTGTCTGTCTGTCTGTCTCTCTCTCTCTCTCTCTCTCTCTCTCTCTCTCTCTCTCCCTCCTTCCCTCCCTCTTCCTCTACTGATATAATCTCTTCTATATACCACCTTTGCCACCAAAAACAAAAAACAAAAAACAAAGTCTACAAACAAACAACAACGCATTATACAGCGTATTTCTCCCCAAGTCAGCAAGTTACCAACTATACCGATCCTTTCTTTAGCTGACATTATTATTATTATGAAGATTATTCCCCAACCCACACAGCTGTCCAGTACACACACAGTGGTCAGTTCAGTCAGTTCAGCCAAGTGGTCACAGTTAGCCTAGTGTGGTCACTGGAGGCCACCTGTCACCCTCAGTGACCATGTCAGACCACCCATCAGTAATGTTCTACTTGTTGCCTGTAGACAGAGGGAAAATGATCAGATAATGGCTCCTTTGGAAAATGTATCGTGTGTGATTTTTGTAACGATAGTGCCTTTTATTTTGTAATTATTGTGGTTGGGGGGGGGAAGTGGGGGTTGGGGGTGGGTGTGGGGTGGGGGTAGGGGGGAGGGGGGGGAGAGACTGTGTGGGAGAGGAGTGGAGGTGTGGGTGTGGGGGTGGGGGGGTGATGGGTGTGGGTGGGGGGTGGGGGAGTGGGGGGGAGTGAGTGTGTGTGGAAGTAGGTGTGTGTGTATGTGTGTGCTTGTGTGTGTGAGGGGGGGGTGAGTGTGTGTGTGTGTGTGTGTGTGTGTGTGTGTGTGTGTGTGTGTGTGTGTGTTGTGTGTGTGTGTGTGTGTGTGTGTGTGTGTGTGTGTGTGTGTGTGTGTGTGTGTGTTAGACGGGAAAGATGCATATGGATGTATGTATTTATTTGGGTGCGTGGAGGTAGGGGTGTGTATGCGTGTGTGTTTGTGTATGTATGTGTATGTGTATGTGTGTGTGTTTGTGTGTGTATGTGTGAGTGAGTGAGTGAGTGGTGTGTGTGTGTGTGTGTGTGTGTGTGTGTGTGTGTGTGTGTGTGTGTGTGTGTGTGTGTGTGTGTGTGTGTGTGTGTGTGTGTGTGTGAACCACTGTTTCTTTAAAGTTATAATTCACAAGTAAACAAATTTTCAAAATTTTTGTCAGATCAATTCCTGAAAACTGTTTATAAAGAATTGATTTTTCTTTTATTTTGAATATTTATTGCTTGGTTGTTTATAAAGAATTGATTTTCTTTTATTTTGAATATTCATTGCAGGATTGTATCATTTATTGATTATTCCATTACCAATGTTTACTGCATGATTTTATTGTTTGTTTATTACGCCAATATAACCGTTCCTTCAATGCTGAACGTTTGTTTTCAATTTCGTGTTGTCAGGGATAATTTTGGTGAATTTGCTGTTTTGTTTGTTGTCCTGTCCAACTTGTTTGCTGTTCACGTTAGTGATTACATCAGAAAGGTGAAAGAAATTACATCTGGAATCGTGTGTGTGTGTGTGTGTGTGTGTGTGTGTGTGTGTGTGTGTGTGTGTGTGTGTGTGTGTGTGTGTGTGTGTGTGTGTGTGTGTGTGTGTGTGTGTGTTGTGTTTGTGTGTGTGTGTGTTGTGTGTGTTTGTGTGTGTGTGTGTGTGTGTGTGTGTGTGTGTGTGTGTGTGTGTGTGTGTGTGTGTGTGTGTGGAGGGGGGATGATTGTTGTGTGGTGTGGTGTGGTGTGGTGTGGTGTGGTGTGGTGTGTGTGTGTATGTGTGTATATGTGTGTGTATGTTGTGTTGTGTTGTGTGTGTTTTATGTGTGTTTTCTGTGTGTGTATTGTGTTGTGTTGTGTTTTGTGTTGTGTGCATTTCTTTGATAATGGTGGTCGTGACAATATATTGAAATTTCTGGTTTTTATATTACTGCTGTTGTTGCGTAGTAGTAGTTGTTGTTTGTTTGTGTTACGTTTTTACGTGTAATTGAATTTCAGAAGATATAAAATTTTCCTATTCAAGTGCAGTGATGTATCACTGTAAACCATCGTGCAGTAAAAGAAATTTGTCTCCGATTCGGTGGACCCGGTAGCTCTTGTGTCATGGTGACCTCCGTTTCGGCGTCGTCATATGTGCCTGTGGGGAGTTTGTGTCCAGTCTACAGGACTGTAGGTTCACAGGAGAAGGTCGTTTGGTGGGCGTTCTAGTGGTCACCACCACGGATGGGAGTCTGACTCAGTCTACCTCCTAAATCAGTATGAGGCTTAGTATGTGATGCCCTGCGTTGTAGAACAAGAACCACCGAGCACCAACAAAAGTGACCCAGCAGCTGTGCAGGGCCCCCTCTGCCTTGTTTCCCCTCAGCAGTCTGACATTAATGGCCTCACCGCAGATTTCTGATCATGCTGATGCGACATAACGAACCTTAGATAATAATGGCCAGGGCAGCGAGATAAAACGAACGGGCGTGGGAACAGCAGGACAGGGAACGTGTCACAGAAGATAAGCTAGCCAAATAATAATAATTAAAAAAAAGCAAGATCAAAGGACATTGTTTTAGCAAGTGTTGTATGTACGGGGAGTGCATAGATGATGAAGATGAGAAAGAATAGACAAGATAGTTCCGGTAGTTCAAGCGTGACAGGATGAGAGACAGGACAGGCTTTGATAACTGTGGCTGTCAGGGGATAGGACCTTGCAGATAATAAAAAAAAAAAAACACACACACACACCATCATTTTGCCAATGTCAGCATAGCATCACTACTGGCAGCTGTGAGGGGATAGTTATCAGCAGTATGAAGAGTGTGTGGACTCATAATTATAACACCAACGTTGTGACAGAGAGAGAGAGAGAGAGAGAGAGGAGAGGAGAGAGAGAGAGAGAGAGAGAGAGAGAGAGAGAGAGAGAGAGAGAGAGAGAGAAGAGAGAGAGAGAGAGAGAGAGAAGAGAGAGGAGGAAGAGAGAGAGAGAGAGGAGGAGAGAGAGGAAGGCAAGGCAAGGCAAGGCAAGGCAAGGCAAGCAAGGCAAGGCAAAGTCTTTTATTCGAGGATAATAGATAAGCAGAGAGAGAGAGAGAGAGAGAGAGAGAGAGAGAGAGAGAGAGAGAGAGAGAGAGAGAGAGGAGAGGAGAGAGAGAGAGAGAGAGAGAGAGAGAGAGAGAGAGAGAGAGAGAGAGAGAGAGAGAGAGAGAAGAGAGAGAAGTAGAGAGGTGTAAATGGACGTATCGAGAACTTCAAAGGCGATAGAGTTCATCAGAATGGAGTCTGGTTATTTTGTTAGGTTTTTGTTTGTTCTTTGTTGGGGTTTGGGTTTGGCTAGTTTGGTTTTACGGGGCGTGTTTTTGTTGATGTTTGTTTGTTTGTTTTTGTTTTTGTCTGTTTGGAGATGTTGTTGGGTTTTTTTTGCTTATTATTTATGTGAGCAGTTTGAGTTCAGTGTGTGTTATTTTTTTTTATCGATTGTTCCCCAAAACTAACTCTCTGGGGATTACCTACAATGTGAACTCTATTTCAATCAACCTATCTGGGAATCACTGTGACATTTAAAAGCATGCTGTCCCCGAAGACAGCATTCGCCTACCTTAATGTTGGGCCAAAACAGTTACATGTATAAAATCTCCTCATTAGTCAACCTCGAAGCTCCACCCAAGGACAAAAGCATGGCGGATGATAAATTTTACTCTATGGCTTCTTTTTACACAAACCTCGCCTTATAGGTATCCATATTTCAGTTTCAGAGCATTGCTTCTCCTTGTAAAGGAGATTTTACGTTTCTTATGCTAAGAGCTTGTTACAAATGAAAATACAATTATGCAGCATAACTTTTCTTTGAAACATGTTAATTTAATGTAAATTTTGGCAAAGAGGCTTATATCAGTTAGTGACAGAGTTGACTTGTACCCTTTCTGCTGTACATGCCTGTGGTTAAAGTTTTAACACGAAAAATGAAATTGTCTTTGTTTTGAATGAAGAGAACATGTCGCTGTTGTTGTAAATAAACTAAGTGTTACTGTTGTTAATCGGTATTGGCTTAGATTTGGCCTAGACCACCAATGGGGCACGGGATAGCTCAGTGGTCTGTGCACTCGCTTACCCCACGCTAAGGTTTAAGCAGCATCGAGCGTGGTTACCAAGTGGATGGGTGACCGATTGCGCGCCTTGGCTTCAGTACAGTCCCCAGTTCACCCAACTGTAAATGGCTACCTGCCCTCTTTAGGGTCAGGGAAGGTAAAGCAGCGAGGGAGAGGAGATGGGCGCCGCCCTCAATAATTATGCTGGCCCCTAGAGAAGCTGAGTGAGGTCTCTGACTTCTCGTTCCCCTACGACTTCATAGTTTACAGGGTCACCTTTACCTTTTTACACCTTATTTACACCAACAGTTACCGATGTAAACCAAGCGCCAAGGCTTACCTCAAAATACTGTCATACTTTAAAATATTATACTGAGATTGTCTTCAGACATGACGAGCTCTTAGCACAACAACCACCGGCTCTGGCCTGAATAGGAGGGGAAAAAACCCCCATCTGAAGTCTGACCAGCATGGCTACCTTATATATGGAGTGGTATTTGAATCAGCCACACACACAACACTTCATCTCTATAGTGCACTTGTAAAATCCCACAGGTTTCCAAGTGGGAGGCGAAAGGTGGAGTACATACTATGGGTGACCACCCTAAGTCTTAAGCTGGGTAATTTGAAACAACAACAGCAGCAGCAGCAGCGGCAGCGGCAACACTAACAACAATGATAAAAATATGACTGAGTGGATCTTGATGGGGGCAGAAAATGGAGCAGGGCTAGCCTACTCTGTATCAAAAACGTAAAGAAATGGAAGGTTCACTTGGTGCTGACATGTTCAGGTAGGTTAATGATTATAAGTTGAAGGGACCAATACACAATAATACAGAGTAGTAAAGAAAGGATTTGGACAATAAGATTTATGGTCAGGCTAGGCCAGGGTG
>CM060325.1:16424825-16427325 GCA_030674155.1 Stramonita haemastoma | reverse complement strand
ATCATCATCATCATCATCATCATCATCATCATCATCATCATCATCATCATCATCATCATCATCGTCATGTATTCATTAGCATCATTATCATGATCATCATTGTTATTCATTAATCACCATCCTCCTCCTCCTCCTCCCTATTCATACATGACCATCATCATTATAAGTAGCGGGCTGGTCGTGTTGTCACTGCCATCAATAGTATCATTAGTACTATTAGCAGCAGCAGCAGTACCAGCATTAGGGGCGTGGGTGTTTGTGTTATTGTTGCTGCTTCTGCCCCTTTTCTTTAGACTTCATCTGTCTCTGCACATAATCATCACCTGCTCAACAGTAAGTGTGTAGTAATAATGCTCAAAGAAAGTTAGCCATTAACGACTATCCTGTTGCCTTGGGTTCTTTTACTTGTGGCGAAAATGGGCGTCGTAGATATTCTATTGTGTTCATCAAACATCGAAGAGGCCAGCATCCTCACTATCAATTATGGTGTGGACAAAAGGATCAGGCTCGTGCGCGCGCGCACACATACACACATACACACACACACACACACACACACACACACACACACACACACACACACACACACACTCACGCAGAGAGAGAGAGAGAGAGAGAGAGAGAGAGAGAGAGAGAGAGAGAGAGGAGAGAGAGAGAGAGAGAGAGAGATGAGAGAAGAGGAGAGAGAGAGAGAGAAGAGAGAGAGGAGAGAGAGACACACACACACACACACACACACACACACACACACGCTATACACACACACACACACACACACACACACACACACACACACACACACACACACACACACACACACACACACACACACACACACACACACACACATTTTTGAATGTAAGAGTCTAAAACCATTCTTACCTTCTTTCTCGGAAAAATCCTTGGATAAGATTTTTAAAAATCTGAATTTGGCATTTCGTATAACAAAATCTTTAATGAATAGTTCTTTAGGAAATTTGTTATAGTTTTAAGTCATAGTAGCAATTGTTATGTATTTACTTGTTGTTATCACTGTTTAGCCCAAATTTATGTACTGTATACTTTATTAAGAAAAAGACACCCATTTTACTGCACACATCCATCAACATACTAGACCCTCCCCTTCCCTTCCCATCGTCTAATATCACTTTGAGTGAACAGACGTAAAATCGAAGCAACAACAACAACAACACACACACACATCCACACACACACACACACGCTATACACAACACACACACACACACACACACACACACACACACACACACACACACACACACACACACACACACACACACACACACACACACACACACTTTCAGGTGGTTACATATTGCACTTAAGGCAGCAAAGGTTCAGTGTGCGATGAAATATGCATTAGCCATCAGATTCCAGTCCAGTCAAAAACTTGTGCCTGCGGTACTGAACGCATTGTGCCTGTGTTCTACGCACTAAAGGCTGGATTACAACAGTTACTAAGTGCAATTATATATCTTTCTTTATTTATAACTTTATGTCACATAGGTGAAGGGAACAGGATAGGTCAGTGGTCAGAGCACTCTCTCTCTCTCTCTCTCTCTCTCTCTCTCTCTCTCTCTCTCTCTCTCTCTCTCTCTCTCTCTCTCTCTCTCTCTCTCTCTCTCTCTCTCTCTCTCCCCCCCCCCAAGTTAAGGTTAAGCAGTATTTAGCAAGGCTGCTTCTTTTATGGGAGACCATTTTTGTACCATGGCTTCAGTACATAACAGTCTCCCAGTGAATCCAGCTGTAAATGGGTACCTGCCCTCTTTAGGGTCATGGAAGGTAAAGCAGCAAGGGAGAGGAGATGGGAGAAGCTGAGGTCTCTGATACCATGCTCTACAACAACATAGTGTATGTGACCTCTTTTTTTTAACCATAAACGTGTGATGAAAATCCTTTATATGCAGATGCTTGTTGTGTATGCAAACACACATGCACACAGAAAGCACAAATGTGGACATTTATTTGTGTGCATGTACGCAGGTAGGCACCTCACGTGCGTGGAAAATAATGTGCTCTTACACACGCACACACACACACACACACACGCACGCACACACACACGCACACACACACACGCACGCACACACACACACACACACACACACACACACACACACACACACACGTATGACACAACACTTCACACCACAACAACAACAACAACACACTACACCACTCCATTCCTCTACACATACTCACCCACTCACTCTCTCATCACACACACACACACACACACACACACACACACACACACACACACACACACACACACACACACACACACACACACACACACACACACGACACACGACACACGACACACCACTTGACACCACCACCACCACTACTACACACGAAATCCGGCTTTGGCAGGCTAGGCCTAGAACATTGTGTCGAATTTCTCAATACGTAGGCAGGCAGGCAGACGACAGATGACGTGTCTGTGTGCTGTAGGTCTATGTAACATAGCGGAAGG
>CM060325.1:16404825-16419825 GCA_030674155.1 Stramonita haemastoma | reverse complement strand
CATGCATCAGAACACTTAAAAGGGCCATTCTGATAATGATCCAAATGCACAGGAAGATATAAGGCTGAAAAGAGAAAATATAAGTGGCGCTGCTCTTGTGGTGACGTGGTTACTATAGAGAGAAGCAGAAGTTTGATTTCATGCAGAAGAATCTACCGTGGATGAAGATAGAAAGCAATACAATACAACTTAATACAATACAGTACAACACGATACAACACAGTGCAATACAACACAGTACAGTACAATACAGTGCAATACAATACAATTTTACTACATACAGTACAATACAATACAATACAACACAACGCAACACAATACAATACAATACAATACAATACAATACAATACAATACAATACAATACAATAATACAGTGCACTTTCCCACAACTTTAATGGCGACTAAATTACATCGACCTCTTAACAGGAAAAGTGCATATATATATGTTGCACACTATGCTCATGACATTCACAAACAATCAAATTTATAACAGTTTGGAAACAGTTCAAACTCGACAACTTGTTGTTATTGGTAACCAGCACAGCAGTGACAGCCTTTTACTGAAATGAAATGGGGGGGGGGGGGGGGGGGGGGGGGGGGGCGAGGGGAACAGTGTTAATGGGTTTTTTCCAATGTTGAAAATTAGTCTTTATTTCTTTATGGTTGTAGTCTAGTTGTTATGTAAAAATAAAAAACAAATTAAAAAAACACAGAGAAATTGTCTTCTCTGGCATATTGTTGTTGTTACTGTTGTTGCTGTTGTTGCTGTTGTTGCTGTTGTTGCTGTTATTGTTCTTGTTGCTGTTGTTGCTGTTGTTGTTGTTGTTGTTGTTGTTGTTGTTCTTCTTCTTCTTCTTTTCTTCTTCTTCTTCTTCTTCTTCTTCTTCTTTGTCTTCTTCTTCTTCTTCTTCTTCTTCTTCTTCTTCTTCTTCTTCTTCTTCTTCTTCTTCTTCTTCTTCTTCTTCTTCTTCTTCTTCTTCTTCTTCTTTGCAATTCTTCTTCTTTGCAATTCTTCTTCTTCTTCTTTGCAATTCTTCTTCTTCTTCTTTGCAATTCTTCTTCTTCTTCTTCTTCTTCTTCTTCTTCTTCTTCTTCTTCTTCTTTGCAATTCTTCTTCTTCTTCTTCTTCTTTGCAATTCTTCTTCTTCTTCTTCTTCTTTTGCAATTCTTCTTCTTCTTCTTCTTCTTCTTCTTCTTTCTTGTTCCGCCATGGCCGTATTATGTAGAATAAGTAGTGCTTGGTCTTCTCCTGACTTGTAACTCTGCAGGAGGTCGGCCTGCTGGCCTCAGCCGCCCAATTTCTATTTCAGAGAGCTCAAGAAAAAAATATAAAAGGTGCCAGAAATACTTCTCGAATTTGCTTTAAAAAAGAGTCAGGAGAACGGACAGGGAAGGCCAAAAATTAAGACAGAGGAAAGGACGAAAGGTAAGGGGAAAAAAGGCAGAAACAAAAAGAGTGGTAGAAAAGGAGAAATTTCTAGTACTGAATTTTTTCAGAAAGGTGAGGATGCTATTGATAGCCTAAGAGCCCCTAGCATTCAAACAGGGGGCAAAGGGACTGAAAAGAATTTTTTTTTTAAAGCTTTGTAAATGTAAAGCCCACCACACCCATGTTATTCATGTAGACATATTTTATTTTAATATGGAAAACTTAAACCTACATTTGCAATTTAAAAGAGACCAGCGTTGGAAGGTGTCACCTTTTCTTGCTATCTGAAATAAAGAGAAGGTGACTGAACAGCCTCACACCACGTAACAACCCACCACCACCCCCACCCCCACCACCACCACCACCCACCACCCACCACCACCACAGTCTCTTGATCAAGATGGGCGTTGAGAAAACACAAACGCCGCATGGCCAAGTTTTCTTTATCGTTTTTTAAATATATTTTATACCACTTTATATTATATCACAGCAGATTTCTCTGCGCGAAATTCGGGCTGCTCTCCCCCGGGGAGAGTGCTTCGCCTCAAGTGCAGCGCCTACCCATTATTTTTTTCCTGTCTGCAGCTGTATTTGTTTCCTTATCAGAGTGGCTTTTTTCTACAGAATGTAGCCAGGACAACCACCTTGTTGCCGTGGGTTCTTTTACGTGTGCTAAATAATGATGTGTAACACACGAGACCCCGGTTATCGTCTCATCCGAAAGACTAGTACCTAGACCACCACTCATGGTGTAATTGATGGGGGAAAAGTTTTGGGCCTAAACGGATTTGAACCACTACACATAACGATGCGGACTTTTTGCTTTCTAGGCAGGCGTGTTACCTCCCAGACCACCGATTTTCTAACCTGTTTTCAGAGTTGATGATGAAAAACAACCAACATAGTATTTTAAAAATGCAATTCAGCCTGGTTTTCCAGTTCAAAATTCTCCGAACCAACCAACAAGTGCAGGAGGAGCCCACGTCATGAATTTTAATTGCTTCGTTAACCTACATGGGATTGCCCAGGTTTGGAATCCGGTTTTGAAATCGTAGACCACCCCAATCAAAATGTGATAATATGTTTTGGACCTTTAGGAATGCGAAGAATGTAAAGGGATCGCAGTTGTAATCAGTGCAGTGGTGGAAGTTCTATATCTGTTAAGTGCTGTGGAATGGGGATAGGCTTGTTGGTTGACTGGTTGATTGTTTGTTTGTTTGTTTGCTTGCTTCTGATCACATTGTATTAGTTTGTCTGTCGGTCTGTTTGTCTTTCTGTCCTTTTTTTAATCATTTCTGTTGTCGTCTTTTTTCTTTTTTTTTCCAACATATTGTTGTTGGGGTTTTTATGTCTTTTCTTTCTGTTTTTCTTTCTATCTTTTTTTTTCTTTCTTTCTTTCTTTTTCTTCTTCTTTCTTTCTTTCTTTCTTTCTTTCTTTCTTTCTTTCTTTCTTTCTTTCTGTCTGTCTTTCTTTCTTTCTTTCTTTCTTTCTTTCTTTTTTCTTTCTTTCTTTCTTTCTTTCTTTCTTTCTTTCTTTCTTTTTTTTTCTTTTTTTTTCTTTCTTCTTTCTTTCTTTCTTTCTTTCTTCTTTCCTTTCTTTGTTTCTTCCTTCTTTCTTTTTCTTTTTTTCTTCCTTCTTTATTTCTTTCTGTATTTTTTTCATGTGTTCTCTCTGTCTTTTATTTTCATCCTTCCTCATTTTCCCCTTTCTTTATAACGAAGTTTTTTGTTTCCATCTGTTTTCACGTGGGTGTTTTTTTTCCTTCTTTTCTTTGCATCTTTTCAAATTTCTTCAACATTCTTGCAAACATTGCCGAAGACTTAGTTGATCAGAAAAAAATAATTCAGTTTATGTCTCAGACTGCTAAAGTAGAAAAAGAGTATTGTATACAATACACACAAGAAGTTCTTTTTCCATCCCTCCAAAGTCTTCTATTGTCTTCAATCGAGTGTTTTCTGTTCAATACGCTTTGTGAAAATCGTTTCAAAGAAAATTCTGGATTTTATTGAAATTATTCTGCAAGCCACTGTTATACAATGCATTGTTATCTCGCACACAGTAGGTGAATGCCAAATATTTTCTCTCTTTGAACACACCACTTAAGTGAAAGTGAGGCCATTGTGTGCCAGTGAGAACGGATGATAAAAATTGACAAAACTGCATTCACTGGATGTAAAAAAAAAAAAAAAAAGCACATGAGTGTTTATTCCATTATCCTCGAAATAAAAACAATAACACACAACACACACACACACACACACACCACACACACACACCACACCCCCACACACACACACACACACACACACACACACACACACACACACACACACACACACACACACACATGATGACAATATTACAAAACTGCTACACACGGGACGGATGAAAAAAGCACATGATTGCTTATCTGTTATCCTCGATATAAAAGATAAATAAATAAATAAATAAAAAAACACACTAACACTAAACACTAACACAACACACTAACACCCAAACACACACCACACCCCCACCCAAACACACCCAAACACACCACACATACACAAACACCCCCCCCCCCCCCCACAAACACACACACACACAACCAACCACCCCCCACACCCCATCCCCCACCTTAATCAACCCCCACCCCTCCTACCCCCAACCCCCCACCCCACCCCACCAACACCCCCCCAAAAAAAACTACCCGAATGACCAGACAAGAAATGTTGTGAATGTGCCCATCACGCGGCCTGATGACCCCTTTACTTTGGGCACTGCGCCGCTTCCATTATTTACCGCCATCTGTCAGCCAGCTTCGCAGGTGGTAGAGATTTCCAGGAAGCGGCTCCAAAAAAAATCGATTTTCTGTCTGGCCCGGCTGCTTCATGATGGGGAGACAGACGTTTGAAAGAAGAGCTTTTGACAACGTACTGGTTGTTAAGTAGTGGGGGTGGGGGTGTGTGTGGTTGTGTGTGTGTGTGGTGGTGGGGTGTGGGTGGTGTGGGTGGGGTGGGGGGTTAGTTACTGTGAATGATTAGCTTAGTGTTGTGGTGTGTTTTGTGGGGGGGGTTATTTTATATATATATATATGTTATTATTTTATTCTTTTATATCGACGTTAAGAATAGCAATCATGTGTTTTTTATCGGTCCGTGTGTGTGTGTGTGTGTGGGGGGGGGGGGGGGGGTAGGGATGTGTGTGTGTGTGTGTTGTGTGTGTTGTGTGTGTGTGTGTGTGTGTGTGTGTGTGTGTGTGTGTGTGTGTGTGTGGTGTGTGTGTGTGTGTCTGTGTCTGTGTGTGTCTGTATCTGTGTCTGTTTTGGTATGTGTGTGTCGGTATTTGTGTGGAGGGGGGGGGGAGATGTGGGTGTGTATGTATGTATTGTGACTATGTCTGTGTCTGTGTCTTGTCTGTGTGTGTGTGTGTGTGTGTGTTGTGTGTGTGTCGTGTGTGTGTGTGTGTGTGTGTGTGTGTGTGTGTGTGTGCCTCTGTAAAGTATGTGAGGGTATACATATCTTGTCTGTCTGTCTTCCGTCTGTTGTTTGTCTATCTGTTTTCTGACTGTTTCAAAGGCAGAACTCGTGCGACAGGACTGTCAATCATAAATACGAACCTATACACAAAATATGCTGCTGCGAGAGTGGTTTTTTTTTCTTAATCAAAGCGTCGTTTTATGCGCGAGTTGATTCTCTGTCTCTGTCTCTGTCTTGACTCTCTCTCTCTTGTTCTGTCTCTTCTCTGTCTTCTGTCTGTCTGTCTCTTCTCTGTCTCTCTGTTCTCTGTCTCTGTCTCTGTCTCGTCTCTCTCTCTCTCTCTCACTCTCTCACTTTTTGCTGTTTGTTGTATTTCGTTTTGTTTGGGTTTGGTTTATTTCGTCTTCTTATAGCAGTTTCAAGCTACTAAATTGTTCAGTTTCATTTCTGCGTTGACAAAGTAGGGGAGGGGATTGAAAAAAGGTTCTTTAAACCAGGGGCAGTTTCGGAAAGGAGAGATAACAAATCACGGAGATTAATGAGTCACCTGTACAACGGCCTCTGAAACATTGCGTCACTGTTCATGTTCTCTCTGTGTGTGTGTCTGTGTGTCTGTGTGTCTGAGTGGTCTGTCTGTCTGCCTCTGTCTCTTTGTCTCTCTGTGTCTCTGTCTCTCTCTGTGTCTCTGTCTCTGCGTCTCTCTATGTCTCTGTGTCTCTCTGTGTCTCTCTGTCTGTCTCCGTCTGTCTGTCTGTCTGTCTTTGTCTTTCTGTCTGTATCTCTGTGTTGTGTGTGTGTGTTGTGTGTGTGTGTGTGTGTGTGTGTGTGTGTGTGTGTGTGTGTGTGTGTGTGTCTGTCTGTCTGTCGTCTGTCTGTCTGTCTGTCTATCTGTCTGTCTGTCTGTCTGTTGTCTGTCTGTCTGTCTGTCTGTCTGTCTGTCTGTCTCTGTCTCTGTCTCTGTCTCTCTCTCTCTCTGTGTCATTCGGGCGTTTCTTCTTTACATTCCTTTTTTTTTAATTTGCTTTGCTTTTTTTTCTTTTCCCTGTGTGTGTGTGTGTGTGTGTGTTGTGTGTGTGTGTGTGTGTGTGTGTGTGTTGTGTGTGTGTGTGTGTGTGTGTGTGTGTGTGGTGTGGTGTGGTGTGTGTGTGTGTGTGGTGTGTGTGTATGTGTGTGTAGGTTGCAGGCGCGTGCGCACGCGCGCGTGTGTGTATGTGTGTGTACTTGTGTGTACTGTTTGTGTGTAGTGTGTGTATGTGTGCGCGTGTGTACGTGTGTACGTGTGTGTGTGTGTGTGGTGTGTGTGTGTGTGGTGTGTGTGTGTGTGTGTGTGTGTGTGTGTGTTGTGTGCACGTCTGTGCATGTGTGTGTCTCTGTGTGTGTGCAGGTGCGTATGTCTGTATGTCTGTGTGTGTCTGTATCTGTGTCCGTCTGTCAATCTGTCTGTATGTTTACATTATTAATTATATATATATATATATATTATATAAAATATATATTATATAATAGACAGACCAAACAAAGATCAGATGACAGAGACATCAGACAGACACAAGAGACAGACAAAAGACAGACAACGAGAGAAGCATGGGGACACTACAACGGTGGGTTCTGTGCTGTGACCTAAGTGTGTCTGTGCACAATGCAAGGGTGGACTATTATGAACGCATGTGACTGACTAGTTGCGTGTGTGTGTGTGTGTGTTGTGTGGTGTGTGTGTTGTGTGTGTGTGTGTGTGTGTGTGTGCGGTGTGTGTGTGTGTGTGTGTTGTTGCTTAGTTTATGTCGCCATGTGATTGCTGACTAGTTGCGTGTGTGTGTGTGTGTGTGTGTGTGTGTGTGTGTGTGTGTGTGTGTGTGTGTGTGTGTGTGTGTGTGTGTGTGTGTGTGTGTGTATGTGTGTGTGTTGTGTGTGTTGTGTGTGTTTGTGTTGTTTGTGTGTTGTTTGTGTGTGTGTGTGTGATGTTTGTTTGTGTGGTGTTTTGTGTGTGTATGTGTGTGTGTGTGTGTGTGAGTGTGTGTGGTGTGCATGTAAGTGTGTGTGTGTATGTGTGTGAGTGAGTGTGTGTGTGTATGTGTGTGTGTGGTGTGTAGTGTGTATGTGTGTGTGTGTTTGTGTGTGTTTGTGTGTGTGTTGTGTGTGTGAGTGTGTATGTGTGTGTATGTGTGTGTGTAAGTGTGTGTGAGTGTGTGTGTGTGTGCGTGCGTGCGTGCGTGTGTGTGTGTGCATGTGTGTGTGTGATATCAGATGATGAAAAAATGTAACGTGCAGGTGAGACAAGGTTACCACTGCATAATGCATGGTTGTTTTTCTGTGAATGTCTGCTGTGTGTTGTGGGGGGTGGTGAGGGGGAGAGAGAGAGAGGGAGAGAGAGAGGGAAGGGGGGGAGAGAGAGGGGGGAGAGGGAGAGAAAGGGAGGGAGAGGGGAGAGAGAGGGAGAGAGAGAGAGGTGTGTGTGAGAGAGACAGACAGACAGACGACAGACAGACAGACAGACAGACAGAGAGAGAGAGACAGAGACAGAGACGAGAGAGAGAGTGACTGAGTAGGTTTGGGTACGTGTGTGTGGCATGTACCTGTGTTTGTGTATATGTTGTGTGTGTGTGATTGTGTGGTTTGTGTGTTTATCTGTATTTCTGTCTGTGTTGGATACATAAAACACACACATGTATCCATGTGCGCGTATCGACATACATGGACACACACGCGCGCGCGTGTGTACGCGCACTCATGCATGCACCCAACTCATGCATGCACACACACGCACACGCCCTCATGGATGCACGTACGAAAGTATGTACACACACTTGTTCACACGCTTCATTGCATGCTGACACTAACACGTACACACAACGTACATGCAAACAAATCACAACACACACACACACACACACACACACACACACACACACACACACACACACACACACACACACACACATTTACAAGCACACACACACACAAACAAAAAAACACGCACGCACGCACGCGCGCGCGTATGAGCATACGCAAACCCACCCACCCAACACACACACTCACACGCACGCACGCATGTAAATTATATCTGCGAACATGCCATTGCCCATATTTTTTCAACTGTTTGATATATCCAGTGTATATGTAAGCTTTCAGTTCCTTTTTTTTTCAAAGCCAAAACATTGACTTCTTCTATATGTTGTCGTCGTCGTCGCAGTCTTGTTGGGAGTTCCCCAGCTGAACACACTGGAGTTCGCCCAGAAAATCCACACTTTCTCATTCTGGGAATCGCTGTGATGTTATAAGCACACTACGGTTGAAAAGTTTGTATGTATGACTGGGTTTTTTTTGGGGTTTTTTTGTTTTTTATTTTGTTTTGTTTTGGTTTTGTTTTGGGTCTTGTTGTTGTCGTTTATTTCTTTCTGTCTTTTTTTTTTTAGTGGGGGGGGGGGGGGGCTGGGTTAATGGAATAACCCCTCGTACTTTTTTTTTTTTTTTTTACATCCAGTCCTGTGTGTCTGTATAATAGTTTTGTAAATTTTGTCATCCATGAAGCGTTTAGTCCTACAGGCAGTCATACTCCAAATTCAGAAGAATTTTCACTTCTTTCAAAGAAAGAAAGCAGATTGTTATGCCAAGAACTTAACATGACTAAATACAATCTCAAACATAACCTTTCAAAGCTTGACAACATTCAACTGCAAGTCGTGCCACTCACTTTGACCTCAATAACTGACAAAGCTTTGGGCTAGACCAGGCCAAGGACCTCTGTATATTAACAAACCACCGAACCTGTGCATTCCAAAATCCAAATGAAGGGAATACAGACTTATGCACTAGTACTTTAACTCACGGTATCACACTGAGGGGACGGGATAGCCTAATGGTCAGAATATTGCGCTCGCAATTTCACCCCGCGTTCGATTCCCGTTCGAGGGAATTTTCCCCCTGGAGTTAACATCAGTGCCGACTTCCACTCTCCCCAAAGTTCTTTCGGATGAGACTATAAACCGAAGCCCCGTGTGCGAACGTAAGCAGAACATCTTGCGCACACGTTAAATCCTGTTTCGCTTTTCGTAAGAGTAGGCGTCATGTGCCGGTGAGAACAGATGACAAAATTCGCAAAATTGCATACATGCTGGGACTGGATGTAAAAAAAAAAAAAAAAGCACACGAGTGCTCATTCCATTATCCTCGATATAAAAGAATAAATAAAAGAATAAAAAAAAAGGAGAATTCAGACTTGCCACAAGTACTTTATCTCAAGGATGTAACACTTCACTTCACCCAAGAGAGAAGATGCCCATCTTACGAAGAAGGACATCTCTGTCGACACAACGTGCTTGTATCCCACCAAGCATGGTCACACAAAAGGCTTTGTATTCCCCAAACAGCTGTGCCGGGCCAGACATACCCAACAACGTGAAGATAACAATGCACACAGATATGACATGAAGTACAGGAGTACCTCTTACGGATACAGTACGTATGATTATCTGTCAGTGTGTTCTTTAACCTTTCTCCTCCAACTTTGGCAACTTTGGTTTACAGTCTGTCAGAGGGCACATTTATCATTCTTTTATTTTGAGGCTGATGGAGTAAGCAGGTATGTGCTTTTGTTTTACATCCAGTCCTCATGTGTATGCAATATTGTCAATTTTGTCATTAATTTTTGTTCTTAACGGCACACAATGGCCTACTCTTCCAAAAAGCGAAAGAGGTTTTATCGTGTGTGCAAGATGTTCTGCGTGCAGTCTGAAGTAAAGATGTTGTAGTACATTGATAGTGTGGTATGAAGTAAAGATATAGATCTAGAAGAGTATACAAAAAAATGTTCTGTCGGTCGTATAGTCTCATTCAAAGTACTTCCTTTCATTTCTCAAACAAAAGTCTAAGGCCAAATATGCATAACTACATTAATGTAACCGTGAAAGTACGTTATCCTGTGTATGTCTGACAGAATACAGACATAGCTATGGATCTACAACTGGCAGAATATGTCTTATCCTCCCTCACTCACTCCCTACCTCCTCCATCCTTCTTTCCCATACACCGCCATCTGTGGTTAATGGTATTAGGTCTGCACTAAGGCTTCTGATGTTCAAACAATAGTCCAAGGCCAGATATAAACAGCGGAATAAACATACCCATTTTCAGACAATAGTAGAAACCAGATATAAACAACAGATTTCAAACAATAGCAGAAGGCCAGATATAAATAGCGGAATAAACATACTCATTTTCAGACAATGTAGAATTTCAGATATAAACAGCGGAATAAACATACCTATTTTCAGACAATAGTAGAATTTCAGATATAAACAGCGGAATAAAATAACATACCCGTTTTCAGACAATAACAGATTGCCAGATATAAACAGCGGAATAAACATACCCGTTTTCAACAATATAGAAGACCAGATATAAACAATTAATAAACATACCCGTTTTTAGACAAACATAAGGCCAGATATACACACAGAATAAACATACCCGTTTTCAGACAAGAATAGAAGGCCAGGAATAAAGTACCCATTTTCAGACAATAATTAAGGCCAGATATAAACAGCAGAATTAACACTACCCGTTTTCAGACAAAATAGAAAGCCAGATATAAACATAGCGGAATAAACAACCCGTTTTCAAACAATAATAAGGCCAGATAGAAACAGGAATAAACATACCCATTTTCAGACAATACTAGAAGGCCAGATATAAACAACAAAATAAACACACCCGTTTTCAAACAACAGTAGAAGGTCTGATATAAACTAGGAATAAACACACCCGTGAAACTGGTTACTCCAGTCTGCCATTGAGAGACAACAGACCAGGACAGGGTGTTGCAGCTGCTACACTTCTCCCTTTACTGCTACATTTCCTCCTCCAGCCTTATCCCTGAAACCCTGGCATCTCTGGTTATGGGTGTAAAGTCCACACCAAAGCTTTGGTTCTTAAAGCATGGTTCTTAAACAACAGCACAAGGCCAGTATAAACAACTGCATCAACATGCCCGGCAGTCTGTGTAGTCCAACTGCCAATTGGTGGAACACAGTCACAGCCACAGTACTACAAGTGTGGTACAGTCCTATACGCCCCCTCCCCTCTTTGTCTATCCTTCCTTTGTCCCTTTCTCCAATACACTGGTTTTTTCCTTTTGGTGAAAGTTTTCCATGTTCAAGCTATAATTATTCCAAACCCAGATGTAAACAGTTGCATAAACAGGTATACCACAATCTTCAATTGACGAAATTTAAAAATAGCTATCGGACAACACAATTATCCTATATTGCAGTATATTTTCTTCACCATATTTTCTCTATTCTTCTTCCCGATATACTGGTATCTTCAATTAATTATACAGTCCACACACAACAGCTTTTCGCCTCTCAAACAAAACCCAAGATTACAAAATCAATAAACAGCAACATGTTGGTGTTATAAAGTCCATTACAAAAGCTTTCAAATCTCGAACAAAAGTGCACTATCAGACATATTCAGTTGAATAAGCATACCACCAATGTGTGTTGGCCAACCTCTAATTGGCAAAACACAGGCTAAGTAATAGTGCAGCAGATGCAGATATTCTTTTCACTGTTTTTTCTTTTTCAATACACCAGTAATAGTACACAGTATAGATGAAAACTCTGGATTATCAAGCTAGAAATCAATGTCAAAAATAATAAAAACTTAGTGAACACAAATATTATGGTCTAACATCCAATGGAAAAAAAACCCACAGATTCAATTGCACTTCATCTCGCAGAATATTCCTTCTCTATTTCCACTCCATCCTTCTTATCAATACTTAAGCATCTTTTCTTAATGGTGTACGGTCTACAATAGAGCTTTCCACTTTCAAACAATAGTACAAAGCCAGACCTAAGCCACTGTATAAACGCATCGGCGAACAGGTGTGGTTTTATGGTCTGACGGACAGAACACAGACACCCCGATGGTACTGTGACTGACAAATATTCCCTCACCTCCCTCCTGCTGTCTTTCTTTCCGGTATATACCCATCCCCTGCTAATGGCAAATAGCTTACAAGTTCCTGGCACTAGTGCAAGGCCAGATATAACCAACTGAATAAACACACCACCGAACATGCACAGTCTAATGGCCAACTGACAGACCACGCACATTACAGTGGTATTGCATCTGGCAGCATATTCCTTTCCTCCCTCCTGTCTTTCCTCCTCCCTCTGTTCTTCTTCTCAATACACAATAGCATGTCTGATAAATCGAATATGGTCTGGATGAAAGCTTTCAATATTCCCAGACTGCAGTCTCAAGGCCAGGTATAAACAAATGCAAAAATTACCATCAATCTGTCTAGTCCTACTGCCTATGATCAAAACACATACTTAAGAATGGTACAGCAACTGGGAAAGTACTCATCCACTCATGTACACACAGACGCACGCAGGAGCGCGCGCGCACGCGCATACACACACACTCGCGCACATTCACACTACACACACACGCGCGCGCGCACACACACACACACTACACACACCCCGCGCGCGCGCACACAACACACACTAACACACACACACGCACACACACACACACACACACACACACACACACACACACACACACACACACACTACATACTACACACACACACACATACACACACACACACACACCACACACACACACACACACACACCACACACACACCACACACACACACACACACACACACCACACACACACACTACACACACACTACACACACACACGCTAATTTCCTCCGTTTGATGGTAGTAAAATCTGCCCCAAAGCTCTATAATCCAAGGCCAGACACTAACAACTGCATAAAAATTTATATCAGTGAGTGAGCAGGCATCGCCTGAGCAATCTGCAATACATAAACTACAGCTATTGCT
Organism: Stramonita haemastoma; assembly: GCA_030674155.1. Taxonomy (NCBI): domain Eukaryota; kingdom Metazoa; phylum Mollusca; class Gastropoda; order Neogastropoda; family Muricidae; genus Stramonita; species Stramonita haemastoma. The sequence goes on along the minus strand of CM060325.1, from coordinate 16,407,064 downwards.
GTTGCTATCTCTGGTAAAATAATTATTACTTTCCCCCTACAGTCCCTTGATCTTCTTTTTTTCAGTACATTGGTATTTTCCATTTAACACCAGTGCTGACTTCACTCTCCCCAAAAGTCTTTCGGATGAGACTTTCAACCGAGGCCCCGTGTGTGAACGCACGCAGAACATCTTGCACACACGTTAAATCCTGTTCCGCTTTTCGTAAGAGTAGGCCATCATGTGCCGGTGGGAAGAGATGACATTTACAAAACTGCATACACACAGGGACTGGATGTAAAAAAAAAAAAGCACAAGAGAGCTTATTCCATTATACTCGATATAAAAGAAAAAAAAAAGAATAAATCAAATCAATGAACAGTACAGAATATACATGAGGCATTAGTTGTCAGACGTTCCCCAGCTTAACTCACTATGGGTCACCCAGAATCAGCACTTTGTCTCACTCATTCCACCTCCGCTGAAGTCGGAGTATGGCTGCCTTTATTACGGCGAGGTACTTGAAAACAGTCATACTCGCAAACTTCTCATTCAGTGTGCAGTTTCAATCTCACAGTGATTCCCAGGTAGTATGAGTGAGTCAAGAGTGCACATTCTGGGTGACCCCCAGGGTGTTAAGCTGGGGAATACACAACAACAACTAATTCCACATGGGAAATACTGTGAGACTACACCTACACGCTGGATAGAAAAAGGACGTTGATTTCATGACCGTTTGCAGCTACCGTGCCTTCGGATGAGACTACAAACCGAGGCCCCGTGTGCGAACGCACGCAGAACATCTTGCGCACACGTTAAATCCTGTTCCGCTCTTCGTAAGAGTAAGCCATCGTGTGCCGGTGGGAACAGATGACAAGATTTACAAAACTGCATACACACGGGTACTGGATGTAAAAAAGCACACGAATGCTTATTCCATTATCCTCGATATAGAATAAATAAATAGATAAATATATAGGCAGCCATACTCCACCTTCAGAGACTTGTCTCTCCTTGAAGGGAGAGCACAAGCTGTGACTCTAAGAGCTTGTCATGGATGAAGGGCGATCTCAAGATCCCATTTCAAAGCAGCATAGCAGTTAATTTTCGGCTTTAGCACTTTGCCTACATCAATAACTGACACAACTGTTTTATCTGGGATAAAGGAGGACATTAATTCACGAACACTTAGGTTGGACATCAACAACTGTCTAGATAAGCTGGTAAATTGGTAGTAAGGTCCACAATGTAATGAACAGAACAAAGCCTTAACAATCTTACAACATCTGGTAGATTATTTCTTACCTTCCCGCTACCAATTTTCTCAATACGTTTGCTTTTTTTTTTATTGAACGGTATACAATTGATACAAAAGCTTTCATTCTGGAAAAAAAAATACTGAAGACCTGATGTAGATAACAACAGAAACATTCACTGAACAGGTATATCCCTGGGGGCCTCTTACTGACCAAACTGCACACAATGGCCTACTCTTACGAAAAGCGGAACAGGATTTGACATGTGCGCAAGATGTTCTGCGTGCGTTCGCACACGGGGCCTCGGTTTGTAGTCTCATCCGAAGGAGTTTTGAGGAGAATTGGATTCAGCACTGATGTTAACTCCAAGGGAAAAATCCCCCTCGAACGGGAATCGAACCCGGTTGTCAAATTGTGAGCGCAATGTTCTGACCCCTAGGCTATACCCCTCCCCACCCCCCCCCCCCACCCCACCCCCAGCTATTGTGAACAGTAACAGAAACATTCCACGGAACAAGTAAATCCCTGGAGATCTCTTACTGACGTACCGAAGTTTACCAAGGCCAAACGTTTGTCAGTTATGGATGTACCAAAACGCCAGAGCCTGCATTAAAATGCTGTTACGCTTTGAAATGCTGCGTGGAGATTCTTCTTCTTCTCTGACACAACTCTTACCATCACAACCTGTACTTTCCATTAAAGGTGGGGAAAAGTTCTTTGAAATCAGAGGGTGATTGTCAAAGTGATGAGGTAGGCTTGAAAATAGCCATGACTGTATACACGCAAACTTCTTATCCAATGCGTATAATTAATGAATGGGTAGGCGCTGCACTTGTGGCGACACGCTCTCCCCGGGGAGAGCAGCCCGAATTTCACGCAGAGAAATCTGCTGTGACAGAAAGTGGTATAAAATATTTTAAAAAATAAAATAAAATAAAATAAAATAAACTCGCAATGATTCTGATGAGTGACAAATGAGACAAGAGCGCATATTCTGAGCGACC
>CM060325.1:16397325-16399825 GCA_030674155.1 Stramonita haemastoma | reverse complement strand
CAGACAGGCAGGAAGGACAGAGAAGGAGAGACAGAGACAAACAAAGGACAGAGGAGACAGAAACGCACAGACACAGTGACACGGGGGAAAAAAGAGACAAAGAGAACGAAGAGAGACACAGAGAAACAAAAGCATACCATTTTCTTTCTCAGAAACTATTTTCCATGTTGAATATCTCTGTGTGGGCCGCGCGGGATAACCTAGTGGTTAGAACGCTACACTCGCGATTTGATGGCCTGGGATCCAGCCCGGGTTCCGGCCAACACCGAGACACCCCCTTCAAGGGGATTTTTCCCCCTGGAGTTAACATCTGTACTGACTCCACTCCCCTGAAAGTCCCTCGGATGAGACTGTAAACTGAGGTATTATGTGTGAGCGCACACGGGACATTTTTCCGCATACGCTAGAACCAGTTATGCCTTTTGTGAAAGGTTACGTAGGATATTCGTTCCGGTAAGAATAGATGAAAAAAACTACCCCTATTCTCTTTTTTTATTCTTTTATTTCGAGAATAAGAGAATAAGCACTCATGTACCTTTTCACACCCAGTCCCTGTGTGTATGCAGTTTTGTCAATCTTGTCACCTGTTCCCACCGGCACACAATGGCTTACTCTTCCGAAACAGGTTTTAACGTATGCGGAAGATGTTCTGCGTGCGTTTGCGCATCCGAAGAACATTCAGGGGGAGTGGAGTCGGCACCAAAAAACTGCATGTAATTTGATGTCGTGTCTAAAATATCATTCGCGAAATCAGAATGCGACTGTCTACCTTAAAACGGTGGGCTAAAAAAGTAGCATACGCAAGTCTCACCATCAGTCAACCGCACAGCTCTATACTAGCCGAGGTACAAAAACCAAAATCTGTGTGGCAGGATTGAAAACAATAGCAGCAAGATAAGATTCCGGATATGACAAGAAGTTGGAGCAGGGAAGTGTTATAAAACCTATCATATTTTTAGAATCATCAACAGCATAACCACTTGGCTAGATTTCCCTGATAGATAAAGAATAAGTGATGACACACTGTCTATAATAGCCGAGAAACTTGTCGTGTAGGTATAAGGCTCGCCCACAGAAACACACACACACACACACACACAGACACACACACACACACACACACACACACACACACACACACACACACGCGCGCGCGCGCGCGCACATACACACACACTCAAATATGCATGCATGCACACACATACACACGTACACACATACACACACACACTCAAAAACGCATACATGCACACACATACACACGTACACGCGCGCGCACACACACACACACACACACACACACACACACACACACACACACACACACACACACACACACACACACTGAAAGATAGACAGAGAAAGAACAAAAAATTCATCATAAAATCGGTAGCTGGACTACAGTTAGTTGGCAAGCAACAGATATAACAGACTGACTATAACTACCACGATAGCCTACCAGACCGATGAAGGAAGAAAAATAGAAAATAAAGGGACTGTGGTAGACCTAGGCCTAACGCGTGTTGCCGGAAACCAGACATCCGTCACTTGTCGGCAAATTCCGGAGAATGAGTAATCGACGTGATCAACGTTGTCCAGATTTGAGAGCGTGTGATCTTTACATGGTTGGTGACCCTGTCCTGTGATTGAACGGGGGGTGTGTGTGTGTGTGTGTGTGTGTGTGTGTGTGTGTGTGTGTGTGTGTGTGTGTGTGTGTGTGTGTGTGTGTGTGTGTGTGTGTGTGTGTGTGTGTGTGTGTGTGTGTGTGTGTGTGTGTGTGTGTGTGGTGTGTGTGTGTGTGTGTGTGTGTGTGTGTTGTGTGTGTGTGTGTGTGTGTGTGTGTGTGTGTCTGTGTGTTGTGTCTGTGTGTGTCTGTGTGTGTGTCTGTGTGTCTGTGTGTGTATTTGTGTGTGTTTGTGTGTGTGTGTTGTGTGTGTGTGTGTGTGTGTGTGTGTGTGTGGTGTGGGGTGTGGTGTGGTGTGTATGTGTGTTGTGTTGTGTTGTGTGTGTGTGTGTAGTGTGTGTGTGTGTGTGTGTGTGTGTGTGTGTGTGTGTGTGTGTGTGTGTGTGTGTGTGTGTGTGTGTTGTGTGTGTGTGTGTGTGTGTGTGTGTGTGTGTGTGTGTGTGTGTGTGTTGGTGTTGTGTGTGTGTGGGTGTGGTGTGTGTGGTGTGTGTGTTGTGTGTTGTGTGTGTGTGTGTGTGTGTGGTGTGTGTGTGTGTGTGTGTGTGTGTGTGTGTTGTGTGTGTGTGTGTGTGTGTGTGTGTGTTAGTGTGTGTGTTGTGTGTGTGTGTGTGTGTGTGTGTGTGTGTGTGTGTGTGTGTATGGTGTGTGTGTGTGTGTGTGTGTGTGGTTGTGTGTGTGGTGTTGTGTGTGTGTGTGTGTGTGTTGTGTGTGGTGTGTGTTGTGTGTGTGTGTGTTGTGTGGTGTGTGTGTGTTTGTGTGGTGTGTGGTGTGTGTGTGTGTGTGGTTGTGTGTGTGTGTGGTGTGGTGTTGTGTGTG
>CM060325.1:16387325-16392325 GCA_030674155.1 Stramonita haemastoma | reverse complement strand
CTTCTTCTTCTTCTTCTTCTTCTTCTTCTTCTTCTTCTTCTTCTTCTTCTTCAGTGTTCTTTGCAGTTCTTTTTTGCAGTTCTTATTCTTTTTTTTTTTTTTTTACAATTCTTCTTTTTCTACTACACATTTTTTTCTTTTTTTCGTTCTTCGCCTACTTTTTATTTGATCATACAGAAAACTGCCAAATTAACACAAAAATGATAATAATAGCACATTCCCCTGGAAATACGTCAGCACATTTTTTTTCTTTGCGACGGGGCATAGAAATCGTATAGTTATGGAAAGAATGTGCTTTGGGAATATCCTTTTTCATTGACAATGTTCACTTTTCTTGCACATATCAGCCTCGCTGGGGTATTTCCATATATCACCATCACCATCGTCGTCATTGTTGTAATTACGTCATCATTTATCAACTCAATGGCAATCAGCAGCAGCATCGTCGTCGTCGTCGCCATCGTCGTCGTCGTCATCACGGATCCAGTGAAATTCAAAGTCGTAAAATATAATTAATATCATAATCATCATCGTTGTAATCGTTGTTGTTGTCATCATCAACTTCATCTGCATCATCATCATCAATCATCCCCACCACCAGCATAAAAATTATCATCGTCATTGTCGTCATCACAATCATTGTCATCGTCATAGCCTTCGTCATCATCGTTGTCGTCACATCATCATAATAATAATAATAAATGGAATTTATATAGCGCTACATCTTGCAAAAACAAATCAAAGCGATCATCGTAACCATCATCGTCAAACTATCATTCTGTCCACAAGTGATCTTACTAATGATGTATTTTGGACACAAAATTACTTTCGTAGCTACTGATTACTGTTGTGCATACAAGGTAAAGGTGTCCCATAACCTATGTGGTCGTAGGGAAGCAAAGTGTCAGAGAACTCAGCTTCTCTAGGGGCCAGCATATTGAGGGCGGCGCCCATCTCCTCTCCCTCGCTGCTTTACCTTCCCTGACCCTAAAGAGGGCAGGTACCCATTTACAGCCGGGCGAACTGGAGGGCTGTACTGAAGCAAAGTCGTGCACACGGTCACTCATCCACTTGGTAACCAGCTCGATGTTGGTTAACCTAACCTTGGAGAAAGCGAGTGCTCTGACCACTGACCTATCATGTCCCCTGTAATAATACTTTGTTTGATAAAGTCTGATCAAACCATTATCAGCAAACAGTTTTTATCTGCCTAGCATCTCTTTTCAGTATTGATCCCTGAGTGTTTGTGTTTGTTAAGTGCTGTTTGATGATACTGCCATCACAGCTCAAACTGACTCCATGGGGAAAGGTGAGAGTGGATGGAGGGAAGGAGGAAGATAAAAAGAACAACAAAAAATAAAGACATAAAAAATCCAGCCACGAAAATTGCAAGAATAAAAATTCCAGCCACATCCACTGGCCTTTTGCCAGCTTCAGTTCGTTCATTCCACTAATAAAAAAATCTGTGTCATGTCACCGAAATAAAACTATAAACATGATGCCACAAAACCTGTCAAGATAGAGAGACAAGACTGGAAAACCACACCCAACATCCCACCGGTCCGCCCCCTGTTGTCATCTCTCTGTAGCTATGGCCTGCAGACACAGCGCTGAATGGGGTCAGTTGGAAGATGTCCACAGTAGTAAGATGTTTACAACTTTCTCTGAAATATAGGTTAGTGGTGACGAGGGTTAGACCACAGGAAACTGTATAGGTCGTGGCTTGCTGGGCAGGTCCGTTTATTTTTAGAAATCACACCTGTATGTTTTTACTACCTACACGTAGACTTTTCATTTGTAGAGATGATTGATTCTTGATGGTCAGTATCTCATGTTGTATGTAGGCTTGCCCTTCTTTTGTACAGTGTGTTGTATTTCTGTTGTTGAATGCATGCATAGGCTCTTAACTTTTACGTCATAGAAAGACCGATAAATGACGTCGAACGGAGGTTTATGTAGAGTCTAACATTCTTCAAGGAATTAAGGGCAGCCGTAGGCAAAAAGCAAAGTGTAAGCTGTTTGGATTTTAATCAAGGGCCGTGTTATGTTGTGGTCATTTTTATACTAATAACCTGTGTGTGACCAAAGGTAAGACGCTTTCAAGAAAACAAAACACAAATAAACACACGAAAAACAAAAATGCTACAGAACTTTCTATCATGCTTGTCAAAGAAAACAAATTCGGCGCGTCTTGGCCTAAAGATTCATCTTAAGTGAAAGCGTGTGCTGACTTAGAATATCTATGTGTGGGCATCTTGGAGTTGATGGGCAGTGTGTGTTCTTTACTGTTTCTGATTTATTGTGTTTACACATGTATAAACACGTATAAAATGGTATAAGACATTTTACATGGGTACCTGCCCTCTGTAGGGTCAGGGAAGGTAAAGCAGCGAGGGAGAGGAGATGGGCGCCACCCTCAACACGCTGGCCCCTAGAGAAGCTGAGGTCTCTGACGCCCCACTCCCCTACGACCACACAGGTTATGAGACAGCTTTACCTGTACCATTACAAATAAATAAGAAACACAAACTACGTAACTTTGTATCTATCAGCACACCAGTCCAGAAACACAATGCTATTCAGATGAAACAAAAACACAAGCACTATCATCATTGACAAATCATAATCCAGGACAAAAGCTTGGTCAGTTATCAATGTAGGTAAAGTGCTAAGCCAAAATTGAAAGGTTTGTAACGATTTAAAGTGCCAAGACCTAAATCAAAAAATTGCCACGGTTTGACATAATTGTCATGTCAAACAGTCTTCATCCATAACAAGCTTTTGACAGAACAACCTGCTTTCTAAATTTAAGGACGAAAACTCCTCTGAAGTCGAAGTATGGCTGTCCATATGGGAAAGTACTCGGAAACAGCCATACCAGTAAACTTCTCACCCAGTGCGTGCTTACGGCCTCACGGATAATGCCCAGGTAGTATAAATGTGAGACAGATTCCATATTCTGGGTAACCCCCAGGATATTAAGATGAGAAGCGCCCAACAACTCAGTGGTTCTTGATATCATGACACAGTAGGGTTAATAATGAGGTATCATCAATTTACAAGGGGGTGGGATAGCTAAGAGGTCAGAGCGCTCATTTTTCCCCAAGTCAAAGTTAAGCAGGGTCGAGCGTGGTTACCAGTTGGATGGGTGACCGTTTTGCGCGCCTTGGCTTCAAAACTGTCACCTGAGTTCACCCAGCTGTCAATGGGTACCTGCCATCTTTAGGGTCAAGGAAGGTAAAGCAGTGAGGGAGAGGAGATGGGCGCCGCCCTCAATATGCAGGCCCCTAGAGAAGCTGAGGTCTCTTATGCCTCGCTCCCCTACGACCACATAGGTTATGGGACACCTTTACCTTCAAGGCAGTGTGAGAAAGTGGACACTCCAAAACCTATAAGCTTAGGCTCATAAATCTGAGCGTGCAAGAGCGCATAACACTCTTGCAGAACTGTATTTTACAAATGCCACTCAAACCCTTACTCCACAGCAAAAATGAGAGATAGGATTGCAAACCAGGAAGGGGATATTTGTTTTCCCCTGTGAAAGTTCAAACTGCCATACTTTCTGAAATATGAGTCAGTTTTACCATTTTTCAAGAGTCTGTTTTTTGTATATATTTGTTTTTTGTATATATATATATATATATATATTATATATATATATATATATATATATATATATATATATATATATATATATATGCGTGTATGCATGCATGCATGCATGTATGTAGGTAGGTAGATAGGTAGGTAGGCAGGCGTAGGTAGGTAGGTAGGCTGGTGTGTAGGTATGCAGGCAGGCATGCAGGTATGTATGTAGGTAGGCAGGCAGGTAGGTAAGTAGGTGGTTAGGCAGGCAGGCAGGTAGGCAGGTAGGCAGGTAGGTAGGTAGGTAGGTAGGTAGGTAGGTAGGCTGGTTGGTAGGCAGGCAGGCAGGTAGGTAGGTAGGTAGGTAGGTAGGTAAGTAGGTAGGTAGGTATGCATGTAGGTAGGTAGGTCGGTAGCTAGGTAGGTAGGTAGGTAGGTAGGTTTGTCTATCTCTCTGTCTACCCGCCTATCTGTCTGTCTGTGTGTAGATACGTCTCTGTCGGTAGCTAAGTAGATGGGTGTGTCTGTCTGTCTGTCTGCCTGTCTGTCTCTGTCTGCCTATCTGTCTGTAGGTAGGAAGGTAGGTAAGTAGGTAGGTAGGTAGGTAGGTTGGTGAGTCGATAGGTAGTTCGGTCAGCTGGTCTTCCTGTTTGTTTGTCAGTCTACCAGTCTGTCTTTCTGTCTGTCTGTCTGTGGTGGGTAAATAGGTAGGTAGGAAACTGGCTAGGAAGGTAGGTAGTGAGGTAGGTAGGATGCTTTTTAAATTTTTATTTATTTATTTATTTATTTCTTCTCTTATATCGAGGATAATGGAATAAGCACACATGTACGTGTTTACATCCAGTCCCCGTGTGTATGCAGCTTTGTAAATCTTGTCATTTGTAAGTCTTGTCATACCACCTGCACGCAATGGCCTACTCTTACGAGTAGGATGTTAAGTAGACAAACCGTGCATAGAGGGAAAAATCTACACACGAAGGAAATTCTTCAGCAAAGTAGAAAGGAAACAAAACAAGCACAAAAATACACCAAAAATGTCAGAAAACAAACCTGACGTGAAAGCTAACAAACGCAAAAGCTGAGTAGAATAATAATTAATAAAACCAAAATGCGAACAAAGCAGAAAGGGAAAAAGTAATGAGACAGACAGACAGACGGGCAGACAGACAGACAGAAAAAGAAATACAGAGAGACAGAAAGACAGAGACAGAGAGAGAGAAAGAGAGACAGAGAGACAGACAGACAGACAGACAGACAGACAGACAGACAGACAGACAGACAGACAGACAGACAGACAGATAGACAAACAGACAGAGACAAACAGAGACGGAGACACAGAGAGAGACAGCAAGAGAGCGAGACTACGAGATAAAGAGAGTTTACGAAACAAAAGCCCGCAAAATGAAAACCCGCAA
>CM060325.1:16382325-16384825 GCA_030674155.1 Stramonita haemastoma | reverse complement strand
TATTACTGTGTATTTGCCTCTTTGCCCCATTTATATCTCTGACTTTCGTTCAAGAGCTGTTTCTTTTTGTCTTGTCTGTGTGCCTCTCTCTCTCTCTCTCTCTCTCTCTCTCTCTCTCTCTCTCTCTCTCTCTCGTCTGCAAGCACATATCACGTAACCAGCACCACCACATCAGTAAACATTAAAACAATATATCAGAGAGACGCACAGAAGAAAAGATAGGCAAAGACGGAGATAGAGACAAAAACAGGAATGGAACGAAACAATAGATTTAAGAGAACGAGGCACACACACACAAAGAGAATGTACTTTTGAACGGCGTTTTCTTTCCTTATTATAACAGAGCTGAGAACCAACTGTAAAGGAGGTGTACGGAAAGTGTGGACTCGAAATACAGCAACCAAGCAATAGAAGACTTAGGGGAAGGCAGTAGTTGGAAAATGCTTTTTCTTTAGCCGATTCTTAGCATGTCAATGCTGGTGCAGTGATCCACGATACTACAGATTGTCGCACAATTCACAGGTGTGTCCCGATTTACAAAAAAACGACGCTGCGACAGGAGTCTGATCCCATGGGAGGTAATTTTAATTACCGCCCTGTCACACTAGATCTAGTATAGAAACAATTATTGCGTTGGATGGAAATAACTCAAATCACCCCCCCCCTCTCTCTCTCTCTCTCTCTCTCTCACACACACACACACACACACACACACACACACACACACACACACACTACAACACAACACAACACACACACAACACAACACAACACAACACAACACACACACACACTACAACACAACACAACACACACAACACAACACAACACAAACACAACACAAACACACACACGCACACACACACACACACACACACACACACACACACACACACACACACCAAAACACACACACACACGCAACCCCAACCCAACCCACCCTGCTACATTATAATGGCACTCTTCTTCTTTTACAAGGTCGCTGGCTTCACAATACTCCGTCTCTGTCTACGTCAGTTTTCTTCATGTTTTACCCCCAAGGACACGTCAGGGCCATACAAAAGCATTTCACTTACACCACACCACACCCATATTTGCCGGGAAATGTGTTAAACGCACACTTTGCCAGCTATGTATGTTACTAAGTGTAATCTTGCGTGCATGCTAGGCATGTTTTTTGGTTGTTTTTACTACACACAGAAAGTTTTAATAAAGTCTTTGTCTGAAATGTGTTTTTTTTCTTTCTGCGACTCAGAGAATTCTGACAAGATCTTTCACTAAATACTTTGTGTTTTGGGGGGACACAGAGAATGCTGACAATATCTTTATCAAATTATTTGATTTTTTATTTTGATTTTTTTTTTTTTACTACAAAACTTAAAAGTAATGTGTTTAACTCCAATATCTTGTATACAAACAACTTTCAGAACTATTATTTTTACTCATTTTTTGTATCTTTTATTTAAGTTCTTTTATTTTCAAGGATAATGAACAAGCACTCATGTGTGGGTGTGTGTGTTTTACATCCAGTCCACGCGTGCATGCTAGGGATTTTTTTGGTAAATTTTATTATCTGTTCCCAACAGCACACACACACACACTGTGTGTGTGTGTGTGTGTGTGTGGCGCGCGCGCGCGCGCGTGCGTGCGTGCGTGCGTGCGCGCGCGCGCGATACGAAAAAAAAACACCATTGGTGAACTTGGGAGCTCCAGTTTGAGCCCAAAACTTTCCCCCCCATCCATTAGACCATGAGTGATGGTCTGGGTGCTACTCTTTCGGATGACATGATAAACCGAGGTCCCGTGTGTTACTCATCATCATTTAGCGCACGTACAAGAACCCACGGCAACAAGATAGTTGTCCCTGGCCAAACCATGTAGAAAAAGCCACTTTAACAGAGAAACAAACACAGTTGCAGACAAGAAAAAGAAAAAAAATAATGGGTAGGCGCTGCACTTGTGACGACACGCGCTCTCTCCACGAGGAGAGCAGCCCGAATTTCACGCAGAGAAATCTGCTGTGACATAAAATTGTTGTATGAATAAATATAATAAATAAATAAAATAAAACAGGAGAGAATGTGTTATTGACTGTGAATGTACGTCACAACAGCGCAGCCTGTGGTCTGTTCTAATCATAATGCGTAGTAGTACACAGGCCCTCTTGTTGCATTACTATGATGAGAGTTTCATATTAGCTGATGGCATCAAACGCTATTCCTCTATTGCTACATATATATATATAAATAATAATAAAACTGTCATGAGTCATAGATTATTGCCCTTAGATTATTGCCCTTGTATGTATGCATTGGAGAAAAGGGGGATGGGATGGGATGAAGTCAGTGTGTGTGTGTGTGTGTGTGTGTGTGTGTGTGTGTGTGTGTGTGTGTGTGTGTGTGTGTGTGTGTGTGTGTGTGTGAGGAGGGGGGATTGTATGTGAGAGACAGAGACAGAGACAGAGAGAGACAGAGAGAGACAGAGAGAGTACATATTCTGA
>CM060325.1:16367609-16375109 GCA_030674155.1 Stramonita haemastoma | reverse complement strand
GAAAAGTTTTAAGTGATGAAGTGAGTATGGAATGAAAGACAAAGAAGTCCATTTATGCATCGGTCAATCGATCGATCCACCCATCCGTCTGTTCGTCTGTCTGTCTGTCTGTCCGTCCGTCCGTCCGTCCGTCCGTTCGTCCATCCATCCATCCATCCATCCATCCATCCATCCATCCATCCATCCATCCATCCATCCATCCATCCATCCCTTCCAATCCATCCCTTCCTATCCATCCATCACTTTCTATCCATCCATCCGTCTGTCCGTTCATCCATCCACCCATTATCTTGCCAGCCGACTAGCCAGTTATCCAACAAGTCACTACATCAGTTGAACGAACAGGATCAAGGAAGGAAGGAAGGAAGAAAGAAAGAAAGAAAGAAAGAAAGAAAGAAAGAAAGAAGAGAGGAAGGAAGGAACGAACGAACCAAGCAAGCAAGTCATCGATCAGTCAGTACAAATAAAATGTCCATGATTTTCTCAGCACTTTTTTTTGTTTTTCTTACTTATTGCTCATTTATTTCAGAATTGGTTTTTGTTCTTTCGTAATACGTTCGTCATTCTAAAATCGACAGAAATAAAGACGGCAACCCCCCCCCCCCTCCCCCCCAAGTTTTTGCTATGTTTTTCCTGTTTTGTTCAATTTGGTTTTTTTTTACTTATTCTTTCATTTTTACTTTGGTATTATTCTGTTTTGGTTTTGATCTGGAACCTTAATGTTTTGTTCAGTTGATTAAAAAGAAAAAAAAACCTTAACCATTGCTCTGTTTGTTTGAGCTGTTTTTTTAAGCTCTGAATAGCAGCAGTCAAAATTTCTTCCAAATTCAAAATATAAGGAAGCGTGTCATAGCAGTAACCCTAACGCACACACATGCAGAAAACAAAAGAAAGAAAGGATATAAACTATCTTCATAATTCAAGCTAACGAGTTTGCGGAAACAATGAATCGCCTTGCATGCATACACTCTGTGTTGTATAAATGTAATGCTACGAATATGGAACATTTCACAAGGAACAAAAAAAACTCTTTGGAGAAATATACGGTTAAGATATTTTGCTTCATTCTGTTTCTTTTATTTTAGCCTTTTGGTTTTTATTCTTAATTCCTATTTTGCTCTGCTTACATTTTCTGTATTTAGGTCAAATTTGCATTAACAGTTGAATAAAACAGGGAAACAGTGAGACACAGACAGACAGACAGACAGACAGACAGACAAGACAGACAGACAGACAGAGACAGAGAGAGAGAAGAGAGAGCAGAGAGAGAGAGAGAGAAGAGAGGAGAGAGAGAGGGAGACAACAGACTGCAGCTGCAGCTAGCAAGACAAGACAGAAGATGCGAGACAGCGAGAAAAAGGGCGAGTAGGATGCATACGTGTGTGTGTGCGTGCGTGATGTTGTGATGTGCGTGTGTGTGTGGTTGGATGGTATGTGATGTGTGTGTGTGGTGTGTGTGTGGTTTTGTGTGTGTGTGTGTGTGTGTGTTGTGTGTGTGTGTGTGCGTGTGTAGTGTGCGTGCGTGTGTGCGTGTGTGTATTGTGTGTGTATTTCTTTTCTGTTCTGTATCTTTCTGTTTCTTTCTCTCTTTCTTTTTTTTGTATCCTTCCTTTCTTTCTTTCCGAAAATAAAAGCCTGGAGAAGACCTTCGTGGTCGGCTTGGCTATAAATAAGATGATTCAGTGCCATGGCCTTCACCTTGACAGCGTTCGTGACGTGACACCACCAACTTCCGCCTATTCATTTTGTCTTGCTCACGCTTCACCGCTTGAGACAGTCTGTACAAATTCCTACAGCTGTCAGTCTGCCTGTCTGTTTGTATGTCTGTCAGTCAGGCTGTCTGTCTGTCTGTCTGTCTGTCTGTCTGTCTGTCTGTCTGTCTGTCTGTCAGTCTACTGGTCTGTGTGTTTGTAAGTCTGCCTGTCTCAATGTTCTCTCTCTTTCTCTCATCTTTCGGATGAGACTAATAAACCAAGGTCCCGTGTCGAGCGCACACAGAACATTATGCACACATGTTAAAGCCCGTTTCGCTTTTCGGAAGAGTAGGCCATTGTGTGCCGGTGGGGACGGATGACAAAATTAACAAAACTACATACATACAGGACAGAGGAGGAACGGAGGGAACTGGTTGTCAAGTCTTCAGGGGTGCCCCCACGGTCGCTAGACTAAGGGATAGATAGATAGATAAATAGACAAACATACAGACAGACAGACAGACGAAAGGGACTGGAAATAAAGAGCACATGACTGTTTGATCCATTATTCTCGAAATTAATGATTTAAAAAAAATAATGTCTCTCTGTCGATTTCGTGTATATCTCTTTTTTTTAATATCATATTTGCACGCTCGCGCTCTCAATTACTGTGAGGATTCAGGAAGTGTTTTTCTCTCTCAATTTATATGTCCTTTATGTGGTTTTTCTCACAACACAGTGACCACTCTAGGTTGACCTTTATGACTGGCTAGGGTGTTAATACAAGGAACGACAATAGAGTTCCAATCCAATCAATTGTTGTTTATACCCCGCCAACCACACAGGCCATACCGGGACTGTCACCTCGTCAAAAAATTTTAATTTAGAATAAAAACTCTGCAACTATATACAAGATTAAAAGGGTAAAAAAAAGGGTAAAGGTCAAAATATAGATTAAAATACAGATTAAAACAAAAGTAAAAACCAACTCTTTTTATCTTCCTTGCGCCCATGCTCAACCACAAGGATCAATCCAGTACGCATACCACAGAAGAGTTGATTTTAACTTTTGTATCACTATGTATATTGTACAGCTTTAGTCTGATAGTTCAATTTTTACGAGTTGACAGCCCCGCTGTGGCCTTTGTGGTCAGCAGGGCTATAAACAGCATGAATGACTGGGTGACTGTATCGTTTCTTTTCTCTGTCTTGTCTCTGTTCTCTCTCTTTTCTGGAGATTCCACGCAGGTTTATCATCTCAACGGAGCAGAAATTCTGGCAGGTGTAATGCTACTGGTGAAGATGAGACAGTAACACATCCACAACAAACATTAATCACAACTCCAAGGACATAAATCTCTCCTGTCTTCTCTCTCTGTCTGTCTGTCGTCTGTCGTCTGTCTGTCTGTCTGTCTGTCTTCTGTCTCTTTTCTTCTGTGTCTGCTCTCTGCCTGCCTGCCTAGCCTGCTGTCTGCCTACTCTTGTCCTGTCTCTCTGTCTGTCTCTCTCTGTCTGTCTGTCTGACCATCGTCGTCGTCGTCTGTCGTCGTCGTCGTCGTGTCTGCTCTCTCTCTCTCTCTCTCTCTCTCTCTCTCTCTCTCTCTCTCTCTCTCTCTCTCTCTCTCTCTCTCTCTCCTCTCTCTGTCTCTCTCAATCTGCTGTCGTCTGTCTGGTCTCCCTCTTCTTTCTCCTACCTCCTCCTGTCTGTCTGCTGCCTGTCTGTCTGTCTTCTAGCCTACTTGCCTTTTTCTGTCTGTATTGTCTGACGGTGTCTCTATCTCTCTATGCCATTCTCACTCTCTTTCCTTCTCTCTCTCTCTCTCTCTCTCTCTCTCTCTCTCTCTCTCTCTCTCTCTCTCTCTCTCTCTCTCTCTCTCTCTCTCTCTCTCTCTCTCTCTCTCTCTCTCTTCTTTTAGACCCGACATTTACAGGAAGAATCTATGTTTCTCTGGACTCGTTCTGTGATATTTCACCTCCATAACTGTCCAGACAAAATGCTGCACTGCCTCTTCATCCGTTCACATTTGTGTTCCCTATCTGATTTGGTCTTGTATTCGTGTCACAGGTCAAACAATATGATATCACGTTTTCCACTTCTTCTTTTTCTGTGTCTCTGTCTGTCTAAATGTCTGTCTGACTGTCTTGCTGTCTGTCTGTTTGTCTATGTTTGTCTGTGTGTGTCTGTGTGTGTGTGTGTCGTGTGTGTTGTCTGTGTGTTTGTGTTTTGTGTTTCTGTGATGTGTCTGCCTGTGTGTCTGTTCTGTCTGTGTGTTGTCTTGTCTTGCTGTGTTCTGTGTGTCTGTGTGTGTCTGCTGTGTGTGTGTGTGTGTGTGTGTGTGTGTTGTGTGTGTTGTGTGTGTGTCTGTCTGCGTGTCTGTGTGTGTGTTGTCTCGTGTGTCTGTGTGTTGTCTCTGTGTCTGTCTGTCTGACTATTTCGCCACTAACTAAGACAAAGTCACACTTTAACCAATAGGCCATTTCGCTAATAATTATGATATAGTCTATGTCGCTTTGAGATGTTTTTAGAAGAGATAGCGCTATACAAATTCCATGTATTATTATTATATTATTATTATTATTATCTAAGGTAGATCGGTTGTCCGGAAGTAACGCATCTGCCTAGAAAGCGAGAAGTGCAGGTTCCATCCCCATTTTGTGCCCCAACTTTCTCCTATCTACTAGATATTGCGTAGTGGGCTTGGTTGGTGCTCGTCTTTTTGAGGACAGAATGAGCTGTAGTCCCGTGTGCAGGTACGTAATCAACACACGTAAAATACCCCACGGTAACAAGAGAATTGTACCTGGCAAAATTTGAAGAAAAAGAAACCAATCTTGTGTGGAAACAAATGAAATTTGGCAGAATATGAAGACAAATGTTTTAAATGAGGGCGTGTTTCGTGTGGCGATGTGCTCACACTTGGAGACAGAATTTTACGCAAAGAACTCTGCTGGGCTAAAAGTATTATATACTACACTACCCTTCCCTATTTTACAGTACAACACATCAGTACAGTACCAGTACAGAAGTACAGTACAGTACAGTACAGTACAGTACCAGTACAGTACAACAGTACAGTACAGTACAGTACAGTACAGTACAACACACACTACACCACACAACACTACACTACACTACAAGCGAGATATTTTTTTTCTTCCCAACCCCATCTTGTCTCCCCAGACACTGGCTTACGTTCAGACTCGCGTTTTTCTCCTTTTCTGTTCTTCTCATAATCTGGCAATTTTGTTGTCGTTGTCTGTTAGGGTCAAAAAGTGGGGACTGCGAACCAACCCCCCAAATCGATACCCCAAGGTCAGTTCCTGACCAGGTTCAAAAGCTGGGCCAGTGATTGCTGTAAGGTGAGGAGTGCCAAGGCCACTATGAATTATTATGTTTTCAACATGTCACCAGTATGTCTTCAGCCATGACAAGCTTTTATCATCACCATCTACGCTCACTTTCAGACGAGAAAACATCCTTTGACGTTAGGAGTTTTTGTGTTTATACTTGGGAAGGATAGCTTAGTGGTCAGAGCGCTCGCTTTCCCCAAAGTCAAAGTCAATTTTTTTAATTTCCAGATGGTACATTGAATTTGTTTTTTTTCAACAGCCATCTATTTAAGGAAAAAAATCACCAAAATTATTACTAACATGATTTCGACAGCCTTGATAACTATTAAGGCTAATGTTGCATTTATGGGTGACCGTTTGCGGCCTTGGCTTCAGCACAGTCCCCAGTTCACCCAGCTGTAAATGGTTATCTGCCCTCTTTAGGGTCAGGGAAGGTAAAGTAACGAGGGAGAGGAGATGGTGCGCCACCCTCAACATGCTGGCCCCTAGAGAAGTTGAGTCTCTGACCTCGCTCTTCTAAGACCACAGAGGTTATGGGACACCTTTACATGTACCGTTTTACCGCAAATTCTTTGAAAATAGCCACACATGTGAACTTCTTTACCAGTGTGTGCTTAGATTTAATTCATGGTTGAAATACAGGGTGTTGATCTTATATGGAACGCCTAACTGACAACAACAAAAGAGAAAGTCAAGTTGTTAACAAATAATGACCAAAAAAACTAAATACAAGTTCGGAACGTGACTAATTTATTACTTTAAGGAGAGTCTGTTTTTTCTTATATCTTTAAAGAAATGTCGCTGTGCGAGGAATGTTCCATAAATTCTACTCTGATATCATACTGGCTCAAACAAAACAAAAGTAAAGGTGGGTGAAGGAGGGGTAGAGAGAGGATTGGGGAGACAAATCACTAATTATCAGGAGACTCCTGCCTTGATTATCAACACAAACTAATCAGCAATTAGCTTCTGAACTATTCCCAGACGGTCTACTTAAATTCACAAATATTTGATATATAATTTTCTGATTGTCACATTTCACAATGTTTACTCAACAATACATATTCTAGCTATGAACACGATTTACAAAAAAATGTTATCAACAATGAATCAGTTTAGCTAATTAAAAAAAAAATGGCGACACAGCTTCTTCCGGTTTTGGAGAGACCCGTCCATAATCATCATCTTTTTTGTTTTCTGCCTTCTTTTTGTTTTCCTACTTCTATGTTACTTAATCTGGTATATACTTTTATCCCCCTTATACTATTACGCTAAACATTGTGGGTTTTTTGGTCTTTTTCTTTACTCATTTGCTGATAATTTGTCAAGGTTTCCTTCCTCCACTCTCTGCTGAAAGTCACAGCTTAGTCATGGTCAAGGTCGTTTGTGGTTATGACGGCTAGAATCCTGACTGGTCAAAAGTGTCACTTCAAATCCACTTAACTTTTGCTTGACCGACGAGTCACCCTATGTCCCGAGTCAGTCTTCAGGTTTTTTTTTGGCAGGTGTAGGTTATGTGGCCCTGCGCCATTGCTGGTGGGGGTGGGGGGTTAAATGTCCAAGGCAATGTGCATTTTGTGCACGCACATGTGTCCTAGGTCGATTTGACTTTGTATGCGCGTGCTTGCAAGTTTGTGTGTGTGTGTGTGTGTGTGTGCGTGTGCGTGTGCGTGTGCGTGTGTGTGTCGTGTGTGTGTGCGTGTGTGTGTGTGTGTGCGTGTGTGTGCGTGTGTGGTGTGTGTGTGTGTGTGTGTGTGTGTGTGTGTGTGACACACACACACGCACACAAACACAAATTATACACACATGCAATCTATGCGCGCTAACTCAAGTTTACATTTTTTTCCTTTGTTCTATATCTTATTCCAGAATTCAGTGAGTTTCTCATGGTTAGATATTGTTTTTCCTTGTAGCATTCATTCAACAACAAACAAACACGTTTATATTCACTTTTCTCTCATTCTCCGCCCCATGTCCAGTCTAAAAATCACTTTTTAGTGGATAAGATGTTGAAACAAAGACAGACAGACATACACACTCACACAAACACACACAATTATGATTGTATTTACACACACACACACACACACCACCACACACACCACACACACAACAACACTCACACACACACACACACACACACATCACACACAACACACCAACACACACATACAACACAACACCACACACACCACACCACACACACACACACACACACACACACACACACAACACACACCAACCCAAACACACACAACACACACACACTCACAACACAAACACACACACGACACTCACATTTCCTCTCAACACCCTCCTCCTCTCCTCCCTCAACCTCCTTCCTCCACCCTCTCATCCCTCCACCCCCCCCTCCCACCCCAAGACTGTAGAAATAATGGGGATAGGCAAAAGATAAAAGGAGATACCAACACAACCATGAAATGTCTTCTGTATA
>CM060325.1:16357609-16362609 GCA_030674155.1 Stramonita haemastoma | reverse complement strand
TTGACTTATTAGTTTGGATATATAATACTTTTTGGACTTACTGGTTTGGATATATGATATGGTTTTGACTTTTTAGTATAGATATATAATACTTTTGGGGCTCATTAATTTAGATATATAATACTATAATGCTGATATTTTATTTCTGAAAGCATTCCGTGATGTAAGTCGTTAATGATCCCTCTCCACTTCACCACTCTCTGGATCAGTCAGAATATGTACTCTCTCTGTCTCTCTCTGTCTCTCACATACAATCCCCCCTCCTTACACACACACACACACACACACACACACACACACACACACACACACACACACACACACACACACACACACACACACACACACACACACACACACACTGACTTCATCCCATCCCATCCCCCTTTTCTCCAATGCATACATACAAGGGCAATAATCTAAGGGCAATAATCTATGACTCATGACAGTTTTATTATTATTTTTTTTTAATATATGTAGCAATAGAGGAGTAACGTTTGATGCCATCAGCTAATATGAAACTCTCATCATAGTAATGCAACAAGAGGGCCTGTCTACTACTACGCACTATGATTAGAACAGACCACAGGCTGCGCTGTTGTGACGTACAGTCACAGCCAATAACACATTCTCTCCTGTTTTATTTTGTTTATTTATTTTTTATTTATTCATACAACAATTTTATGTCACAGCAGATTTCTCTGCGTGAAATTCGGGCTGCTCTCCTCGAGGAGAGAGTGCATGTCGTCACAAGTGTAGTGCCTACCCATTTCTTTTTGGTCTTTTTCCTGTCTGCAATTGTGTTTGTTTCTCTGTTAAATTGGCTTTTTCTACATGATTTTTGCCAGGGGCAACTCTCTTGTTGTTGTGGGTTCTTGTACGTGCGATAAATAATTATGTGTAAAACACGGGACCTCGGTTTATCGTCTCATCCGAAAGACTAGCACCCAGACCACCAGTCATGGTCTAATGGATGGGGGAAAAGTTTTGGGGTCAAACTGGAGCTCCCAAGTTCACCAATGGTGTTTTTTTTCGTATCGCGCGCGCGCGCACACACACACACACACACACACACACACACACACACACACACACACACACACACACACACACACACACACACACACACACACACACACACACAGAGTGTGTGTGTGTGTGCTGTTGGGAACAGATGATAAAATTTACCAAAAAAATCCCTAGCATGCACGCGTGGACTGGATGTAAAACACACACCCCCACACATGAGTGCTTGTTCATTATCCTTGAAAATAAAAGAACTTAAATAAAAGATACAAAAAATGAGTAAAAAATAATAGTTCTGAAAGTTGTTTGTATACAAGATATTGGAGTTAAACACATTACTTTTAAGTTTTGTAGTAAAAAAAAAAAAAAAAAAAGCAAAATAAAAATAAAAAATCAAATAATTTGATAAAGATATTGTCAGCATTCTCTGTGTCCCCCCAAAAAAACCACAAAGTATTTGGTGAAAGATCTTGTCAGCATTCTATGGGTCGCACCCCCCCCCCCCCCCCCCCCAAATTCAGACAAAAACTTTATTCAAGATTTCTGTGTGTAGTAAAAACAACCAAAAGATATGTCCAGCACGCACTAAAGATTACACTAAGTAACATACATAGCTGGCAAAGTGTGTGTTTAACACATTTGTTGGCAAATATGGGTGTGGGTGTGGTGTAAGTGAAATGCTTTTGTATTGCCCTGACCTGTCCTTGGGGGTAAAACATGAAGAAAACTGACGTAGACAGAGACGGAGTATTGTGAAGCCAGCGACCTTGTAAAATGAAGAAGAGTGTCATTAATATAATGTAGCAGGGTGGGTTGGGGTTGCGTGCGTGGTGTGTGTGTGTGTTTTGGTGTGTGTGTGTGTTTTGGTGTGTGTGTGTGTGTGTGTTGTGTTGTGTTGTGTTGTGTTGTGTTGTGTGGTGTGGTGTGGTGTGGTGTGGTGTGTGTGTGTGTGTGTGTGTGTGTGTGTGTGTGTGTGTGTGTTGTTTGTGTTTGTGTTTGTGTTGTGTTGTGGTGTGTGTGTGTGTGTGTGTGTGTGTGTGTGGTGCGAGAGAGAGAGAGAGAGAGAGAGAGAGAGAGAGAGAGAGAGAGAGAGAGAGAGAGAGAGAGAGAGAGAGAACTCGAACTCGAACTCGAACTCGAAATTTTATTGAGTTTTATATATCCAATTTTAAATTTTGAGAGAGAGACAGAGAGACAGAGACAGACAGAGACAGACAGACAGACAGACAGAGACAGAGACAGAGAGGTGTGATTTGAGTTATTTCCCTCCAACGCAATAATTATTTCTATACTAGATCTAGTGTGACAGGGCGGTAATTAAAATTACCTCCCATGGAATCACACTCCTGTCGGAGTGTCGCGTTTGTAAATCGGGACACACCTGTGAATTGTGCGACAATCTGTAGTACCATGGATCACCGCACCAATATTGTCATACTAAGAATCGACTAAAGAAAAACTATATTCGAACTGTTGTTTTCCTGTAAATCTTCTATTGCTTGGTTGCTGTATTTTGATCTCCCTTTTCGGTACACTTCCTCTACAGTTGGTTCTCAGCCCTGTCATATTAAGCAAAGAAAACGCCGTCCAAAAGAACATACTGTGTGTGTGCCCCGTTCTCTTAAATCTGTTTTATTTTCCATTCCTGTTTTTGACTCTATCTCCGTCTTTGCCTATCTTTTCTTCTGTGCGTCTCTCTAATATATTGTTTTAATGTTTACTGATGTGGTGGTGCTGGTTACGTGATATGTGCTTGCAGACGAGAGAGAGAGAGGCACACAGACAAGAGGAAAAGAAACAACCCTTGAACGAAAGTCAGAGATATAAACGGGACAAAGAGACAAATACACAGTTAGAGAAACAAAGAGACAGAGATGCAGACAGACAGAGAGTTACATACATGTGCGCACGCGCGTACACATACACACACACTTGCGCTCTCTCTCTCTCTCTCTCTCTCTCTCTCTCTCTCGTGCGCTCGCGAACTGAAAAACCAACAACAGAATTCTTTTTTTCCCCCTTTTCCGTGGCTACAGTTCATATAAATCTAGTTTCTTCAACGCATTAACCAAAAAAAAAAACAACACAGCAGGAAATAGAAACATATTATTCAGGTAGGACCTTTTACATAAAAATTCACAGCCTACCTGTTTTTGGTTTGATGTATGCATATCTAATTCTAACAACCCCCCCCCCCCCGTCCCCTAAAAAATTCATAAAAAATCATCTGTCGTAAACTTGCCTGACATTTTTGTCCAAGGGCTATTCTTGTTGTCAACTTGGAAACGCTGAAGACAGACCAGTATGGAGAAAATTCGACCATCACCTTCCTCACGTCTCCCTCCCCCCATTACACTTTTTTTTCCCAAAGAATGCCTAAGTCAAGAGAATGATGATGATGATGATGATGATGATGATGATGATGGTTGATTATGATGATGATGGTTGATGCTGCTGCTGCTGCTGTTTTTAGTGAAGATGATAATGACAATGTTGACAATTTGTGTCCCTAATGCCCCCTCTCACTTCCCCTAATAATCGTGTATGTAAGTGGACTGTGGTCGCGATGATGATGATGATAATGATGATGGTGGTGGTCGCGATGATGATGATGATGATGATGATGATGATGATGATGATGATGATGATGATGATGATGATGATGATGATGATGATGATGGTAGAGATAACGATGACAACGACGATAAGAAAGATAATGGCGACCACCGTATCTCTCATGTCCCTCCAACGACCATCCCCCGAAGTCAATGGACTAATGATGATGATAATGCTTCTGTTTCTGATGGTAGTGATGACAACGACAAAGATGATAATAGTAATAATAATAGCGATCAATGCATCTCTCATGTCTTCTCAATTACCATGTAGCCCAAGGGACTGATAGAGATGACTATGACGACGACGAAAGGGATAATGTAAATGATGATAATGAAAATGATGATGATAATAATGATGATGATGAAAATGATGATGATAATGATGATGATGATGATGATGATGATGATGATGATGATGATGATGATGATGATGATGATGATGATGATGATCGCATCTTATCTACCACCTCTACCAAGCAGCTTCCCACATCACCTCTCCGCTTCATGTTCTTGTAACTTAAACATAGACGCACACGTTAAAAACCCGTTCCGCCTTTCGAAAGAGCAGGCCATTGTGTGCCGGTAGAAGCGGATGACACCAAAACAAAAAAACCCACTAGCTCACAGGCGTCGTGTTTAGACACCATCCCTGAGGAAAAACCGAGGAGATGCTGTCCCCAGAGTGGCTCGGGGCTGTAGGTATTTGACACCGTTCTGGTGGCTCCTGTGATGGACACTGGAACCATTCGTATCGGCGATTGCCTTTCCAATGGACCATTCCAGCGACGTGGAGAGGAGAGGA
Organism: Stramonita haemastoma; assembly: GCA_030674155.1. Lineage (NCBI taxonomy): Eukaryota > Metazoa > Mollusca > Gastropoda > Neogastropoda > Muricidae > Stramonita > Stramonita haemastoma. The sequence goes on along the minus strand of CM060325.1, from coordinate 16,358,163 downwards.
GGGGGAGGGGTCTGCTGCATGGGTAACAGCTTGCCCTCCTTACTTACTTACCCAGGGTTTGCGCTCTGGTGCCTAGAGAGCAACTCCATAGTCTTCCGAGACTGACGGATGCCTACCGTTACTGCCTACTACCGCGCATTGATGCCATAGCACTATAGGGTAGATCGGTGGTCAAGAGGTAACGCATCTGTCTAGAAAGCGACAAGTCAAGGGCTCAATCCTCCTTTAAAGCCAAAGTTTCCCCCCAACCACAAAACCTTGAGTGTTTGTCTAGATGCTAGTCCTTCAAGTGAGACGATAGACCAAGTTTCTATGTGCTACACATTTTAAGCGCACGTAAAAGAACCCGCGGTAAACGGAGGGTTGTTTCTGGCAATGTTTGATAGGATGAGCCACTCTAATAATACAAAAAATACAAACACATAGACAAGCACGAAAAATTTCGTGTCCCGTTTGATGTATATAAAAAACAAATAAATGAACAAAACTATTGAACGAATCAAACAAGTATGTTATATTGCTTTTGGATACTACACACACACACACGCGCGTGC
>CM060325.1:16338193-16345009 GCA_030674155.1 Stramonita haemastoma | reverse complement strand
GAATGGTATAAGCGGCAAAAGCCAAAGAGTGTTGTTATCTGTTTGAGAAAAGTGGGTCACAGATGGAGACTGGGATTAGAGAGTAAGGATGAAGGGTTATAGGGGGGGAAGTACGTAGTGAGTAAGGAAAATATAGGAATTGAATATTTCCAATAATGAACATGATCTTTTGACTCCCTATAACCATGAACTAGACACGTTACATTTGTGAACTGGCTAATCTCAAAATGACCAGGCTCCCTCAACAATATTATAAAGTACAAAACTGACAACCATTTATCTGAAACACTGCTTTTTGTCACTATCATTTTTTGTTGTTGTTTAAAAAGGGTGTCAGTTATTGATATCAGCTAATTGCAAAGGCCTACACTAAAATGTTGTTATGTTGTAAAATGTTGTGTTGAGATTGCCTTCAGCCATGACAAGCTCTTAACAGAACAACCTGCACTCTCCTTTAGAGGAGAAAAAAATCTGGTCAGGGTATGTCTGCCTATACAGCGAGGTACTTGAAAACAGTCATACACACAAACCTCTCATTCAGTGTGCAATTTCAATCTCACAGTGATTCCCAGGTGGGATGAGTGAGTCAGAGTGCACATTATGGGTGACCCCCATAGTGTTAAGCTGGGAAACGCACTACAACAAAAACAACAAATTCTGATGGGGAAACAAGGGGAATAGTTGAGTGGTTTAAGCACTGGACTAATAACATGACAGTAATCTTGGAGCACAGGCTTCAGCTGCAGCTGAGGAACATTGCCCCATTCACTTCACATAGATTCCAACTTCATTCACAACATATCAATAACCACATACTTCTTTGTACTCAGCCTATGGCTATCCAGTGCATCTGATGTCTGTTTGGTTACGTTTTGAATGAAAGCAAACAGAAAAAAATGGTTACACATCACATATTCTGTATGTCATATCAATGAATTGCTTATCTAAAACCTTGTGTGTAATTAATCAACATAATATCCTCACGTTAACTTCCCCTATCAACAATGAAAAGAAGAAAATGCTCACTTGCTTTGGCTATACAATAAACCACAACGTTACGTCAAAGACAATTCTGCAGGACACAGTACGTAGAGGCTGACAGCGCAGATTTAGGTCAAAAGAAACGCTTGATTGACATTAGGAAGGAATGGAGAGGCCTCTCTTCAGCATGGAAGAGTTGCTGGCAGCAACACCCAACAGAGAATCTAGAAAGAGGATAGATAACCACTGACTGTCCTCAAAGTTCTTCAGCAGCCACTTCCAACAACATCATGGTCATGAGTCCAAACGTTAAAGCAATACCTTCAACATCCCTTCCTTCTCAACGCATATACAGACACATTCAATGGTACATATACACAGCATGAATAAAAGCAGATACATATTTCTTAATGAGCAAACAAACAAACAAACATAAAACAATCTAAAGAATACAAAGAAAAAATAATTATGAAAAAGATCAAAGGTAATTAAAAAAAATATCCCCTTATATAAAGAGTAGGCCTATATGCATTAAAACAGGTACAGATAGGGATGACTGGGCAGAGAGCAGATTTAGCAGGTTAAAAAGGGGTTACATAAATAACGGTGTACGTTCCTGGACAAATGCATGCAATGCAGATCACTAGGAGAGAAGAATGAATGAACGAACTAACGAATAGTTAATATTTTTATATTCTTTTATTTTGAGGATAATGGAATACGCACTCATATGCTTTTTACGTCCAGTCCCCGTATGTATGAAGTATTTTAAATTTTGTCATCCATTCTCACCGGCACACAAATGGCCTACTCTTCCGAAAAACGGAACAGCTTTTACCGTGTACGCAACATGTTCTGTGTGCGTTCGCACACGGGACCTCGGTTTATAGTATCATCGAAGGACTTTTGGGGAGAGTGGAGTCAGCACTGATGTTAACACAAGAGGGGAAAAAATCCTCTTGAACGAGATTCAAACCTGGGTCAACAGATTACGAACGCATCACTGACCACCAGGCTATCTCGTGAAGACAACATGTCGTCCACATGCCTGGTGTTACAGATATGAACATGTCATCAAGTCAACGGCCAACATTCCCTCCCATAACCATAGAAGTCAAACACAGGTGGAAAAATCTCTGCTCATCTCATCACCATACATTTCCTCCTCTATCTTTAGCTTCAGCGAGCGAGGAAAGATTGGCTGGACGTGATGATGATATCAGAGAAGTGTCCTCTCTGAAGCATCCTGATCTGCTCCTGTCTCCTGTCACAGGAGGCGTGATTTATCAGGACAACTTCATACAGGGATGGTTGGGTTGGTTGGGGATGGAGAGGGATGGAGAGGGATGGAGAGGGATTGGGTGATTGGGGGTTGGGCTTGGGGGTGGGGAGAGGAGGAGGGGCTGGGCATGGGGTGGGTTTTGTGGTTAGAGTATTGGATCTGTGATGTTGAGATGGGTGCACAGAGACAGGCATAACGAGGGAGGGAGAGAGACAGAGACAGACCGACAGACTGACAGACAGAGACAGACAGACAAACAGAGACAGAGAGACACATAAAGAAACAGACCCGGATGGACAGACGCACACAGAGACAAAGAAGGTGAGAGAGAGAGAGAAAGGGGGACAAAGAAAGAGGAGAGGATGGAGATAGAGCAAGAGAGAGAGAGAGAGAGGGGGGGGAGGGGGATAATCAGAGAGAGCGAAAGAGACAGAGACAGAGACAGACAGACAGACAGAGACGGGGAGACATACAGAGACATAGAGACACAGAGACAAAGTGCAAGAAGAACACACAAAGAAGAATTGTAAAAGGGTGCTTTAAGATCCTGTCAACAAGGCGTTTATACCCCAGTCCTTTAAAGCGTTCTTTTCTAATCGATCTCCACTAAGGAAAAATACCTGCGCAACACTATCGCTTTCAGGGTAACCTACGATCAAAAGGAGGGCCAGTGTTAATCAAACGACTGTGACACGGGCCAGTTTGTTTGATGTTAATCGCGGGAAAGGGGTTATGGATTGGGTTGTGTTGCTGGGCATGTTAAAAGCTTTGGGCCTGTCTCTTCAAAGTGCTATCTTTGGTTTTTCCTATCTTTGAACGCGCGTGCATACGTCGATGTGCCAGTTTGCGGGTGGGTAGGTGCATGCTTATATGCACATGCATTTTGCATTCCCTGGACCCCCTCCGAATACATACATACTCACTGGTCCCTTAATTAACCAAAAGTGGTTGTGGAAGTAATTTACACAGCAGAAAACACCAGCTACATTTATTTACCACGCCGTGGTATATACCCAAATTCAAATTCAGATTCACTTTCTTTTCTCAAAAACAGAGAGAACTTCACGCGAACTTCACTACCCGAGTCTTTGCTACGGTAAGAAATTATTGGAGAGCCACTCTTGTGATATTATCCGCCCATTTTTCTGTCTGCTCTCTAACCCATTTCCCTGGACTGTGGATTGAAAGACGATCGTTGAAGGGCTACGGGGTCTATGTCACGAATACACCACTCCAGCTTCCTCTTCCCGATTCTTATGAAGATACCCCAGAGAGAACAGTGACTTATTTAATGATTATACACACTTCCTAATTCACCACATAGCTTAGGCTTATAATGCCAAGAGTTCTTTTATTGAAGCAAATTTTGATAGCTTGAGTTTTTCTTGGTAGAATTTAAAAATTTGAATGGAAGGACTGAATGATGAAAACAATGATGCAAGAGCAATCAGCAAACCAACAGCCAATGTCCCACATGGGTGTTACCCGGGAGGACGTTTATCCCTAGATATATATATAAACAATGATGCATGCTTCAGTTTTAGTTTTGTCCTCAGGTTAATGTTTCTATCTTTTCAAGTTATCAGTGTCATGGCTTTCATTTCTGTGCAGGTAGCAGTCATAATTATAATCAATATGTTCCACAACATTCCTCAAAGATGTTCTCGCCTACCGCGGTACTGACATTTTTCTCACTGTCTGAAGGTGTGGGTTTTTTTTCCACTTAGTCGGGATCAAACTTTTACTATTGCTTATCAACTTGAATTTCCGTGTGTGGTTTTATTTTCACTTTTCATTGATTCTTATACAAAACCCTGATGACATTTTCTCCAGGTGTTTTACACGTTGGCAAACATTTATATGCTTTCTTTCTAATCTGTCAATGCCATCCCCAAAGTAAAGGATCGTAAGGGGTATGTCTCCCTTCAGTGCTGATTGTTTTCAATGGCACCACTCACAGTATTGTCCACAAAAGAAACATTGGATTTGTGTGTGTGTGAGAGAGAGAGAGAGAGAGAGAGAGAGAGAGAGAGAGAGAGAGAGAGACAGACAGACAGACAGACAGACAGACAGACAGACAGACAGACAGAGACAGAGAGAGAGAGAGAGAGAGAGAGAGAGAGAGAGAGAGAGAGAGAGAGAGAGTGATGAATGGGCATACAGTAGTCTTCATAACAGTGCGTTTGCAGTTTGCGTGCCTGCATCCAACTGACACCTCACATGCAAGAACAACGCCCATTAACCCTATGGGACCGGATCAGCTGGCAGTGCTAATATGCTCCCATCACTTACTGCACTGTCTGTCTGTCTGTTTCTCTGTCTGTCTGTCTGTCTGTCTATGTGTCTGTCTGTACGGGTGGCGGCTTTGGAGCTCCTATCGCTTACCACACTGACAGTCTGTCTCTGTCTGTTTGATTGTCTGTCTGTCTGTTTGTGTGTACTGGTGCTGGCTTTTGCGCTCCCATCACTTACCGTACTTACAGTCTGTCTGTCTGTCTGTCTGTCTGTATGTATGTCTGTCTGTCTGTCTGTATGTATGTCTGTCTGTCTGTCTGTCTGTCTGTCTGTCTGTCTGTACTGGTGGCGGCTTTTGCGCTCCCATCACTTACCACACTGACAGTCTGTCTCTCTGTTTGTCTGTCTGTCTGTCTGTTTGTCTGTCTGTCTGACTTATCTGTCTGTCTGACTGACTGTCTGTCTGTCTGTCTGTCTGTTTGTCTGTCTGTCTGACTTCCTGTCTGTCTGTATGTGTCTGACTGTCTGTCTGTCTGTGTGTCTGTCTGTGTGTTTGTCTGTCTGATTGTCTGTCTGTCTGATTGACTCTCTGTTTCTCTGTCTGTCTGGTTGTCTGATTGTCTGTCTGTATGTCTGTTTGTCTGTCTGTCTGTCTATCTGTCTGTGTATCTGTCTGTCTGTACTGGTGGTGGCTTTTGCGCTTCCATCACTTACCGCAATGACAGTCTGTCTGTCTATCTGTCTGTCTGTCTGTCTGTCTGTCTGTCTGTCTGTCTGACTGTCTTTCTGTCTGTCTGATTGTATGTCTGTCTGTCTGTGTGTCTGTCTGTGTGCACTGGTGGTGGCTTTTGCGCTCCCGTCACTTACCGCACTGACAGTCTGTCTCTCAGTCTATCTGTCTGTCTGTCTGTCTGTCTGTCTGTCTGATTGTCTGTCTGTGTATATGTGTACCGGTGGTGGCCTTTGCGTGACAGATCGCTGTTGTGTACTCAGCAGTCCTCAGATGGTGCAGAGTTTATGGGCATTCCCTTTCCGCTAACATTTGGCGTTCGTGGTTTCTCTAGAGACAGTTTGTCTGGCATGGGTGTTTGTATGTGTACACGCACGTTGAATTAACTCGCAGATGTGTGTGTGTGGGGGGGGGGGGGGTGTTTGTGTGTGTGTGTGTGTGTTGGGGGTATGTATGTATGTGTGTGTGTGTGTGTGTGTGTGTGTGTGTGTGTGTGTGTGTGTGTGTGTGTGGTGTGTGTGTGTGTGTGTGTGTGTGTGTGTGTGTGTTGGGTGGGTATTTGTTTATTTACAAATAGGCCTAGGTCATACAAAGGAAAGTAATATGAAAGAGAGTAGAAAGAGAAAGAATGGGAAATGAAAAGAAAAAGAGAGACGAAGGGAGAGAAAGACCAAAAAAAAAGAAGAAAAAAAGATCAAGAGATAGAAATCATAGAGACAGATAAAGAGACGGACAAGCATACAGACAGAAAACAAGGAAAAGATAGACACAGAGAAACAGAGACTGAAAGACAAAGCTAAAGACAGACACACAGACAAGCCAACAAACATGAGGGCAACAAGATCTCTTTTTTATTTTCAAGGGTTCCTGAAAAGCATTGCAGACTTTTCCATAATATCAGAAGGAAGAAACACACACACGCGCGCGCGCGCGCGCACGCGTATGTGTGTGTGCGTGCACATCCTTCGGATGAAACCATAAACTGAGGTCCTGTGTGTGCATGCACCCAGAACATCTTGTTCACACGTTCAACCCTGTTCCTCCTTTTAGAAGAGTGGGCCATTTTGTACCAGTGGAAACAGGTGACAAAATTTAGAAAACCACGATCGGACGGGGACTGGATATTATGTAAATAAATGCTTATTCAATATCATGAAAAATGAAAGCAAATAAATGAAAAATATGAATATTATAAAAACACACACAAACACACAGAGGGTTTTTTTTAAGATATCTTAGAATAACCATAACCGTAAAAGAGTCTAAAAGATTCTGTATCAAAATTCCAGTAATATAAAAATTGTACTGAACGAAATTTTCAAATCGATTGTTCACGAGAAAAGCAAATACACATAGACCTCTATCACTTTTTACTTAAAGATCAAAAGCATTATCTGTGTCAATAAGCGATTCTGACACAGACAACAGTTTGATGTGAACGACATAAAAGGAAGTATGGAGTGGCTGTCTTGTTTGGTGTGCTTGGTGGAACGTTAACCCCCTAGTGTCTATACTATGCTCTCTTTCATCATACAGTCTTTGAATGTACGTGCCAGGGAGCCATCATTAAGTGTGTGTGTGTGTGGGG
>CM060325.1:16325693-16328193 GCA_030674155.1 Stramonita haemastoma | reverse complement strand
GCAATGACTTGTCCAGCAGTTCAGCTGAAATTTAAAATATATAAATATATATATATATATATATATATATATATATATATATATATATATATATATGTGTGTGTATATATATATATATATATATATATATATATATATATATATATATATATATATATATATATATATATGTGTGTGTGTGTGTGTGTGTGTGTGTGTGTGTGTGTGTGTGTGTGTGTGTGTGTGTGTGTGTGTGTGTATATACATAGAGAGAGAGAGATTTTATTTGATTTATGATTTATGATTCATTCTTTTATATCGAGGATAATGAGAGAGAGAGAGAGAGAGAGAGAGAGAGAGAGAGAGAGAGAGAGAGAGAGAGAGAGAGAGAGAGAGAGAGAGAGAGAGAGAGAGAGAGAGAGAGAGAGAGAGAGAGAGAGAGAGAGATTTTTTATTTGATTTATGATTTATTCTTTTATATCGATGATAATGAGAGAGAGAGAGAGAGAGAGAGAGAGAGAGAGAGAGAGAGAGAGAGAGAGAGAGAGAGAGAGAGAGAGAGAGAGAGAGAGAGAGAGAGAGAGAGAGAGAGAGAGAGAACTCAAGAACTCAAGAACTCAAGAACTCAAGAATTTAATTGTATAGGCTATTCAACCCGTTACAAATCCATAAGTAATCATGTATGATTGGATACTTTGAATAGAGCATTATATTAATACAAAAGCATATTTTGAAATCAGCATCAATTACTCGAAGAACATAGCACAAGAATTCATGATGACATTATCGGCGTTTGTTGGAATGATAAATAAATCTGCCCAGATCATGGACACACGTATCATCTTGCATTAATCTTTGGAATGCAGTTAGCGATGGATATATACGATATTTTTCTGGAATAAATTTTACCCGTAGGTCTCTTAGGACATTACAATACAAGAGAAAGTGCAGTTCTGTTTCTATAGCGCTGTGGCAAACTGTACACTGAAGATCTTGTTCAGAAGTGGCTGTGTAGCGCTTTCTGTGCGTCTGTAGGTCTGATATTCCTAGTCTGAATCTGATTAGAATGTCACGAATATGCTTGTTAGGCACCAAGGTAAAGTATGTTTCCATAGATACAGATGATTTAAATGTACGGTACACACTGAATCGAGTGCTATTGTTAATATGTTCATTCCACTTTTGAAAGAAACAATCTACTAATCTTTGTCTAAGCTGTCGTAAGAAAGCTTTATGGTTAGTAACACCTTGGTTTTCCCATACAAATCCAAAACCGGTCTCATATAACATTTTACAAATATGTGATACCCAACACATTTTACCATCATTATGGAGGGACAAAAGCATGTTGTAGGCTTTTCTTGGAAGTCTAGTTTCTTCTAACTCCGTTAAACGCAGCCAATATCTGATCGTAGATACATAGCTAGAAATATATAATGGGTAACGACCAGTTTCACTGTAAACCATGTCATTTGGGGTTCTGGGGCTTACGTTTAACAGTTTTTTCAGAGCAAACGTGTGGACATTCTCCACTGACTTCTGTTGAGACAGGCCCCATATTTCTGCTCCATACAATAGAATTGGTTTAATTTGGGAATCAAAAAGTTTGACAAAAATGTCTGCTGAAAAATCCCCCAGTTTCCATAGAATTCTGAAAATGTTAATTACCCCTTTTCTAGCTTTACACGAGAGCTCACGGACTGCTTTACTGTATGCTATTCTAGTAGAAAGGAACAAGCCCAGGTACTTATAGGATTTTACGATAGATATTTCTTTTCCTTTGTAGAGCCAAACCTCTTTCTTAGCAACATATCCACCATTTCTAAATATTACAATGTTCGATTTATCAAGATTTACATGCAAATCTAGTTTTATGGATTGACTTGCTAGAACATTTAACTGGTTTTGTAAGCCTGAAACACTGTCAGATATCAAAACAATGTCGTCAGCAAATAATAAAATGAAAATTTCTAGTGGATCAGGGTAGAGCTGAATGCCATGTTTTCCATTTTTAATGACATCCTGGGCTAACTCGTTAATGAACAATGAGAATAAAAGAGGGCTAGTTATTTCACCTTGTTTTAAGCCTTTGAAACAGGATATGGCTTCTGATATCTTGGTCCCAAAACGAATCCGGGCTTTTACAGTTGCATACATACTCTGTAATGTTTTCAATATGTTACCATTTACACCATTTTTTTCCAGAATCCGCCAGAGTTTGCTTAAAGAAATAAGGTCGAAAGCCTTCCTAAAGTCAATGAAAGCAACATATACTTTTTTGTTTCTTATGAGCTGTCTTTGGATAATAGCATATAATGTAAAAATATGATCTATTGTGGAATGATCTTTTCGAAAACCTGCTTGTATTTCACCAAGAATATTTCTGTTTTCTACAAAGGTTGATAAACGTTTATTGATTATATAGCTTAAGAGTTTACTACAGATGTTCAATAATGAGATGCCTCTATAGTTATCTGGATTATGAATGTTTCCTTTCTTATGTATGGGGTGGATGATAGCT
>CM060325.1:16283193-16318193 GCA_030674155.1 Stramonita haemastoma | reverse complement strand
TCTCTCTCTCTCTCTCTCTCTCTCTGATGAGACTTTAAACCGAGGCCCCGTGTGCGAACGCACGCAGAACATCTTGTGCACACGTTAAATCCTGTTCCGCTTTTCGTAAGAGTAGGCCATCGTGTGCCGGTGGGAACAGATGACAATATTTACAAAACTGCATACACACGGGGACCGGATGAAAAAAAGCACATGATTGCTTATTCTGTTATCCTCGATATAAAAGAATAAAAGAAAGAAAGAAAGTTTTTGTCTTCTTGTTTTACATAAACTTACCATTGATGAAATTGAACATGTTAACTCATAAGGTTGGGGGGGGGAGGGGGGTTAGCCTAGAGAGATCTACTTTGTTTTACTCACTCAGCGGCTGATACTGAGTGATAGTGATACTTTCTATGCCTCTAATTGTCTAAATTACTGACTAAAGCTGTGAAAGGGACCACCATTGTTTTCATTACTTTTTTGCAAGCCATCACTGTGGAAAGTAATGAGTTTGAAACTTTTTTTTTTTTATAAAAATATAGTTTTCATCATCATTACAAAATTCACATCAAATTAACCAAGTTTTTTTGTGTTTTTTTAAACCCAAGTGTTTATACTATAGAGTAATTCTGTATTGGAATGATTAATATAATACATAAATTTATGTATTCCATTATTGAGAATGTAATTTTTTTTTTAATGCTGCCTAGTGTAACTAGTATAAGAACAGCATCCTTCATCATGGTACACAGCTTTGTAGAATGACCAATATCCATAGTAATAATGATTAATATGTGTTGGTTGGGCAGGTACCCATTAAGTAACTACACCTTTGGCACGAAAGAGCCGCAGTATGAGAGAGACAGCTCAGTGACAGCTCGCTTTCAGCGCATGAAGGAAGAATTCAATAAACTGGGAATGCGACGCTCTGTGGAAGGAGTCCTGATTGTCCATGAACACGGCCTGCCTCACGTCCTCCTCTTACAGCTGGGAACAACATTTTTCAAACTGTAAGTGAATGTAAATTTACAATATTTATCTATTATTAGTGTTAGTGGTACTAGTGGTAGAATATTTAGGTAGAGAGACATCCTCTTTTTTTCAAACAATGAACTTCAGTGAGAATAGAACTTATGGGAGCTGTGTGTGTGTGTTGCTTTTTCTTTGGGGGGTGGGGGGGGGGGGTTCTTTGTGTGTGTGTGTGTGTGTTTTGTTTGGGGTTTCTTTTTCCTTTTCTTTCTTTTTTTTTTTTAAACAAGTTTAGGCTTTAAATTTTCTTTTTCTTGCGTCATATTTTCAGATCTGTAAAATTTTGCAATGAAGTGTGTACTACATATAAACAGCAGTACATTCTCATTCAATAACTCAGGTGAGCTGTCGTCAAATTTTATGAATACATAAACGCAACTTTATTCAAATCAAAGCAAAGCAAGTCAGCCAGGCAGTGCAAGGGAAGCAACTCAGATATATGTGAAGTCATCACTAGTCTGCTGGCAGTTCTCTTCTTCAGGTCTTGACTGTTTGCCTTTTAGATATTTCTGTTGTCACAAAATGGATGCCACTTTCCTATCCATCAGAATGAAGATGTTAGTTTTTTGTTGCTTGTTGTTGTTGTTTTTGGGGGGATGGTGGGGACTGGGCGGTTTAAGCTGCAAAAATCTTGTCAATGTCATTCACCTCCACAGCTATTTCAAGTATTTGTGGATAGTTGCTCTTGCATAGATATCTGGTACAGCCCTGTGTGTTTGTGTGTGTTTTTCGTTTCAATGTCTCATCGCCACTATTTCTTTTTTGGTAGTGTAGCAACATTGTAATTTGTACTATACTTCTGATGTTTCATTATATCACATGTATGTTAGTAATAATAATTTTTGAAAGGTAACATTGGTGGGTATAATTATTTTATCACATGTGTTCATGCGCATGCATATGACTTTTTATATTGAGAAGTCATTACAGCAACATAGTAGTGAACTTTGTGAGTCGAAGAAGCCTTCATTTTTGAGGTAGTATTTTTGTTGTTTCTTTGGTAAGCATTAATTATTTAAGATGAATAATCATGAATCTGTTTAACTTGACATATTTTTTGTTTGTTCCAGTCCTGGGGGTGAACTGAATGCAGGTGAGGACCAAACAGTGGGGCTGAAGAGATTACTAACAGAGGTAAACACAAATTTCTATATATAACAAAGCAAGATTTTTGTTGTTGTTTGTTTCTTGGCTAGAGCTCCAAGGTTCATCAATGGTGACATTTTCCATGAGCAGCTGTTTTGGCCCACCATGACAGTAGCCGCATCCCATCTTCAGGGATGAAAACTGAACGTGACACTAGTGCCCTTGTGTTTTTTTAACAGTTCTGTCATCTGTTTCCCACAGCGCACGTAGGCTTACTCTTCTGAAAGGCGGAATGAGTTTTAACATGTGCGCAAGATGTTATATATGTGTGTTCGCGCGTACAGTCTGAGTTTATAGTTTCATCTGAAGGACTTAAAGCAGAGTTGTAAGAGATATAGCCCAGAATGTGTTTATTACTTTTTTGTCAGATCGGGGGGGGGGGTCGATGTTTTGGTTTTTTTCCCTAGTAGAATCTTTGTATTTAATACTGTCTGTAGAACTTTACTATCAACTGATATGATTTTTTAGTTTCATTCTCTCAGTCAGTCTGGCAAAAATGATTATTCAATAGAAGTTAGCAAGCAGTCAGTAAAATTGCCATAAGACTTTTCAAGGCACTCAGTTGTGAATTTCTCTGTGAGATAACAAAGTATTTGAATTGAATCTTATTGAATTTGAACTAGTTTGGATAGGCAGGTTATGTATTATCCGTTTACTTGATTGTCTATGAACTGTTAATGTTTCAGATGTTAGGACTGATTCTGTCAGCAAAAATTCTGTAGAAAAAAAGCTACTCTGACAGGGAAACAAATACAATTGCAGACGGGAAACAGAAAGAAAAAATAAGTAGGCGCAGCACTTATAGTGACACGCTGTCCCCATGGAGAGCAGCCCGAATTTCATGCAGAGAAATCTGCTGTGACATAAAGTGGTATAAATGAATGAATGAATGAATGAATAAATGAATGAATGAAAGAATAAAGAAAGAAAGAAATGGATGAATGAATGGATAAATAAACAAAATTGTTCATGAACTGTTTCTGTTTCAGACGTTAGGTCGACAAGATGGAGCTCCCATGGATTGGGTAGTGGAGGATACCATTGGAAACTGGTGGAGGCCCAACTTCGAACCCCCTCAGGTGGGCACAGTCTACACTTTAATTAAACCCACTGGCTTTGTGGAGATTTAGGTCAAGCCTTTCAGAAATTGCAGATGATACAGCCTTATGAATTGATTTATAAAGGAATGAAGGAATGTTTGATTTTCAGAACAGAAAAAGAAATCTTTACACCTGTTTGATGTGATTGCTGGTCTGCGAGAGGTAGAAACTTGAAGAGAGATGATGGGAATTTTTTGGGAGGGGGCAGGGTGTCACTGACATTTGCTCTACACATACATGCTCAATGTCTGACTTTTATCTCACACACACACACATGCGCACGTGCACACACAGAGACACAGACACACACACACACACATACACACTGTCTGTCTGTCTGTCTGTGTCTGATCTTACAGCCAAAGTTTTGGACACACACTGCATTTTGATATTGTAAGCCAGGGCTGTCTCTGGTTTTCTTTGGTGGTGGTTTTTTGGCTTTGCAGATCTCACAGAAATTCAAAAGTATAAAAAAAAAAAAAAGCTATAGATGGGAAAATAAATGGAGTATACAGGTGAAATGGTAGCAAAGTCTGCAGAGTGTTGGTTGTATCTAGTGATTGCTGTGAGAGTAATTATAGTCGTTACAGCTAAGAGTTGTATTTTGATTTGATAAGCTGAGGTTGTTATGTTGTTGTTGATATCTGTTAATCCTATTATTTGTGGACGGTTGCATGCTTGTAAATGGTTTGAATGCAAGTGTTTTGATTTGTTTGCTTTACAAGATTCATCACTATATAAATTCCACACCCTATTATCATTGAGTTTAAGGAACAGAAACCACTTAAGCACCCCACGGTTAACCAGGATATATTTATATGCATTCCATCTCCCTCATTACACATAGGAATCACTGTCAGAGAGCACACACACACTGGATGAGGAATCTATGTGTTTGAGTGTTTCCAGGTACCTTGCTATAAAGGCAGCCGTACTCTGACTTCAGAGGATTTTCCCCCTCCTTCAGTGGAGGAAAGAGGTTGTTATGCTTAGTTCTTGTCCAGGACAATAACAATCTCCCTATATGATATTTCAAAACATAGTGCTCGACATTGAAGAGTAGGCCTTGGCACTTTGCCCACATCAGTAACTGACAAAGTATTCGGCCTGGGCCCTAACAGTGTTTTCCTAGCTTTGTTGGGGTTTTTTTGTTGTTATTGTGGCTGATTTTGTTGTGTTGTGGTGAAATGTGCAGTACCCATACATACCGGCCCACATCACCAAACCCAAAGAACACAAGCGTCTGTTTCTAGTCCAGCTGCCTGAGAAAGGTCAGTATCCCATTAGTCAAACCAGGTATTTCACAATGTAAACTTTAAGCAGACCTGTGCACCTTCCGTATTTGTTCCGGAAAAAGTTGGAAAATACGGAAATACGATTTTATTAATCAAAATCCGATTTTTGTCAACGAAAAATCCGGAAATCGAAAACGTCGTCTTCTATCATTCAGCGATGCCGTTTATCTCGCGTTACGTCGTCTGCTAAGCCCTATCGACTATCGTTCAGTTACTTATCTCCCCTGACGACGCATGCGCACAACAGTATCTTCAAAACAAAATGGCGGAAAGTGTAAACTTTCGCGGAGAAACAGACCAAACTGATACACTTATAAGCAAAGAAAGACGCGGAGTGAATGCAAAATGACGCTAACAGGCCAGGATGGGGCTAAAAGAGGTACAGTTGCGGATATAGATGCATAAGCAGCAAAATTGGCTGTTCGTTTTGCCGAGTAAGGTTTGAAACCTGCGCTACGTCTTTCGCATCAGGCTACTGGCTAGTGAAAGTTGAACTTTCATTCGCAAGTGGTGTTGAAAATTGGAATGCGGTCGGAACATAGCAAACCACGGCTCTTCATTTATAGAAGCGCTGATTTCTTGGAAAATCATGGAACAGTAACATTTCTCGCATCTTCGAAAAATCAGTTGATCGTTAAAACGGCAAAGTGACTTGTTCTGAAGTTACATGAAAACTCGCTCTGAAGTTATATCGTACCGAACACGGCTTCCGCTCTGGTGCTGTACTGGACAGCAGCAGAGCACACACATACACAGCACTTGTTTTCTGGCCATGCAAACTGTCATTGTGAGTCCACTCCGAAATCAGATTAAAAATAAAATGAGAAAGGCATAGGATCTTCTTAAATCTTCACCAGAGAGTGTATTGATATCTCTCTCTCTTTCTCTCTCTCTCTCTCTCTCTCTCTCTCTCTCTCTCTCTCTCTCTCTCTCTCTCTCTCTCTCTCTCTCTCTCTCTCTCTCTCTCTCTCTCCACGTTTTCCATTAACCATCACAGTGGTACACACAAACTTATATTACCGCTACCCAGAATAGATCTGTTTATAACAAGTTTGACATACTCTGGTGGTTCTTTATAGAAGGTCTGAGTCTCTCTCTCTCTCTCTCTCTCTTTTCTCTCTCTCTCTCTCTCTCTCTCTCTCTCTCTCTCTCTCTCCCTCTCACACACACACACACACACACACACACACACACACACACACACACACACACACCACACACACACATATGCCTCCACATTGCACAAAATTGTGCCTGGAGATGCCTCCAAACTGCCTTTAAAATGCGAAAAATCGTTTTAGGCCGGGGGGCTTCGCCCCCTGGGCCCCCCAGCGGGGCTTTGCCCCTGCACCCCACCGGGGCCTAAGCGGCCCCTGGACCCCGGCTCAATTTCCTCTTTTTTTTTTCTCCCAATTCTACACTCTGTATATTACATCACTTATGAAGTCATCAGACCTGTCCAGATTTGCTAGTTGATAAAAGAAAAAGCTTATGAGCTTTTGTACAATGGAAAGAAATTGGAAGGGGGATGAGCAAACAAATACAGATACAAAAACCAAATTTTAAAAAAGACGTTTATGCTTCATGTTGAAAAAGTGTATCACGAGCAACGCGCAAAAATACTGAAACTCGGTGAAAAATACTGAAAATTGCCATGAAAATACTGAAATCAGTAGTAAGGGGGTGCACAGGTCTGTTTAAGCCTCTTGTTGCTACACTGTGGGTGATTGTTGTTCATATGTAATGTACTCTATATTATATTTAATCAAACCTGTTTTAACCAAACAAGATAATTATGTGCTTCTGTTTTTAAAATGGCCAGAGTCAGATAACTTATTTTTGTTATTTGCTGTATCATTTTCTGTTTTCTTTATTTTCAGATGAAATGGTTTTTATTGTTTTTGTTTGTATTTTTTAGAAGAGCCAGGAGAGGAGATGTGTGTGTGTGCGCGCGCACGCATGCGTGCGTGCGTGCATGCGTGCGTGTACTCTGTGTGTGTGTGAGACAGAAAGAGAGAGAATGTAGCTGGTGAAGTGAAACTACTGCTTCCTTTTCTACTAGCTACAACTACTTTTGCAGGTTCCACTGCTATTTTTATAATCATGATAATAATTGTTATTGTTACTGTTGTCGGTGGTGGTAGTTTCGCTTTGCTATCATCATTTTCAAGGTCAGCAGCAGCAGCAGCAAATACTTCCTCATTATGACTGTTATTTAATGGTAGTGATGTTTAGTTTTAGTATAAGTTGTAGTAGTAGTTACTGCAGTAACAGCAGCAGCAGCATGTCATAGCATCATTACAACCCCTTCATCTGTTTAGGGGGATGGGATAGCATAGTGGTCAGAACATTGCGCTCGCAATTTGA
Source organism: Stramonita haemastoma (assembly GCA_030674155.1). Taxonomy (NCBI): domain Eukaryota; kingdom Metazoa; phylum Mollusca; class Gastropoda; order Neogastropoda; family Muricidae; genus Stramonita; species Stramonita haemastoma. The sequence continues at coordinate 16,311,274 of CM060325.1, read as the reverse complement.
CAACCTGGGTTCGATTCCTGTTCAAGGGAATATTTTCCCCTAAGGTTAACATCAGTGCTGACTTCACTCTCCCCAAAAGTCCTTCGGATTAGACTATAAACCGAGGCCCCATGTGCGAACGCACGCAGAACATCTTGTGCACATGTTAAATCCTGTTCTGGGTTTTCGTAAGAGTAGGCCATTGTGTGCCGGTGGGAACAGATGACAAGATTTACAAAATTGCATACACACAGGGACTGGATATAAAAAAAACACATGAGTGCTTATTCCATTATCCTTGATATAAGACTAAAATAAAATGAAATAAAATAAAGAGTTGTCCATTGCGTGCTGGTGGGAACAGATGACAAGATTTACAAAACTGCATACATACGGGGACTGGATGTAAAAAAAAAAACAAGCACATATGTGCTTATTCCATTATCCTCCATATAAAAAAAATCTATATCAGCATGTGACTGATGCTCCGGTGTGCATCATTTATTTATTGATTTATTTATTCATTCTTTTATATTGAGGATAATCGTGTGATGTGCAGCACTGTTTGCTGTACCCCGAAACTACAAGCTGGTGGCTGCCCCCTGTTTGAGCTGTACGACAATTCTGCTGGCTATGGCCCCATCATCTCCAGTTTGCCTCAGGCGTTAGGAAGGTAAGGGGGGGGGGGGGGGAGTGTGTTTGAGTTTGGGCATGGATGTGCCTTTTGTGTTCCACCAGATGTAAGCATTATGGTTAATTGATTGATTGACAGATTGGTATGATGAGCGAGATTGCAAACCAAAATCCTGTGTGCATAACATTTCTCACACACACATTTAAACTCGCCCACCTTTCCTAGAAGAGCAGGCGAGCAATAGTTGGTGGGGTGGATGACACAAACCTCCTTCTGTCTGCAGCCTGGAGAAGGAATGGCCCTTGTCAGCTTTGACTGAATCAAGAGACACTTATCATGTCATTGTCAGCATTCGTTGGGTAAACATACCCAGCATAAACTCTGTACCTGGAGAGGGATGGTCTCTGTCAGCTTGGACTTAAGACATTTTTCATGTCATAGTTAGCATTCTTTGGATCAACATACCCAGAATGAACCCTGTACCTGGAGAGGGAATGGCCCTTGTTGGGCTCGACTTGATCAAGAGACACTTTTCATGTCACTGTCAGCGTTGGTTGGGTAAACATACCCAGGATAAACCCTGAACCTGGAGAGGGATGGTCTCTTGTCAGGCTCAACTCGCCCAAGATGAACGACCTCAAAAATTCAGTTTTGTGCACCACTGAACATCTAGCAGTTGAGGGAGAAGAGAGAAGACGCACTGCCGGAAAATTTTAGGGTGATGTCCTGTGACTTGTTAAGGAGTGATGGAAAGAGAAGAGAAGGCAGCTATTATTGTCATTGGCCAACAGTGCTTGTTGACAAGGGAGAAAAAAATGTCTTTGAAAACAGGAAATAAAAGGTGAAGTGATCAGAAGAACTACTTTTTGTTGTTCTTTTCTTACCTTTTTTTTTTGTAAAAAAAGATCTACATATTCATGATAAACTAATCGTAGTATCAGCGTCAATCCATATTCAAAGCAAATAGAATGAAAGGGAAAAGAAAAAATGAAACTGACATGGCAGTAACAGATAGAGTGAGTGATAGAGATAAGAGAGAACCTTTTTTTTTTTAATCGAGTTTCTAAATTATTTTGCCTGAGTGTATTTTCACTCAGGATCTTATTTTTTGTCTTTTTTTCTATTTTCTTTTCAAGTGTGTTTTGGTCTGTCTGTTGCAGGTTCAACTTCATTTACAAGTGAAGATTGATCACATTCGAAGACGCAACCCTCTCCTTCTTCCATACTCATAGTACTAAGTTCATCACCTCCATGTTTCGTCAAACAGTGCTGATGTTGTCGGAACTTTTACGTTGTCTTCTTTTTAACATTTTCAAGTCTTGATTTTTAGTCTTATTTTAATCACAAAATTTTAAGATTGATTTCAGATTTTTCATTTTTATTGAATCATGTTTTTATTCCGTGCTTATTGTAAATGAGTTCATCTCCCCTTTAAGTTTTGTAGACAAAGGACATGTTGTCATTGGAAGTTAAACGCTTTCTTACTTTTTAACATTGTTTTGTCTTCTTGTTTAGTTATTGTTGCATTATGTTTTTTTCTGGATTTAGTGTTCGTGGGTTTTGTTTTTTTAAACTTATTTTTAAAAATAAAATTTGTGTTTTCATTTTTACCCAATCACGTTTTAAATCTATGATACAGGACTTACATTTTGGATGTCTGGTGAACATACCATACCTCGTGAGTTGGCTTGAGAAGTGATGTATGGACAAGGTGAAATGACGTGTGTTGAGTGTGCGTAATATGTGGCGTGAATATGGCCCTTTTGGGTGGAATGTGTAGTGCCGGGTCTTCTCCTGAGCTTGTTCTGACTACAAGGCAACTCAGAAAGTTTAGAAGAAAAAAATTGATGAGGAAAGGCAGAATTGGCTGTGTAGGTAGAAAATGAGCAAATGAGAGAGAGAGAGAAAGAGAGAGAGAGGGGGGGGGGGGGGAGAGAGAGAGAGACATAGAGAGAGAGAGAGAGGGAAAGAGAGAGAGAGAGAGAGAACAAAGGGAATGATAGAAAAGGGTAAATTTCTAGCACAGAATTTCCAGAAGGTGGGGATGCTTTTCATACTGAAAGGGCCCTCAGCATTGCCATGATGGGTGGTGTGAATATAAAACTTTTTTGCCCTTTTTGTTGTTGTTTGATTATATAGTCTCTTCATTATTGTTGTTGTTTTTGTTTTGGATATAATCACCTTTTTTTCCAATTTTTGTCATCGTCTGTCTGTTCCAAAAAGACGTACCTTTGAAAGATCTGTGCAGATGATGGTGATTTGTCTTGAGTATCTTGTGTATGTTATTTTGTATGTATGTAAGCAATGATTTCGAAATTTGTCTTGAAAAATCAGAATGACTTTAAGACCATGAGAGGTATAGATGTGGTTTGGAAGGGGGAATGGGAGAAGAGATATTTTTAGATTAGGTTTATTATTGTTACAAACATTTTAGAGTTTCTGACAATAATTATGTCTTTAGAATAAACTGGGTTTTGTTAACATTGCTTATCCTACTTTGGTAATAATTATGATCTAAAAAAAAAAAGAAAAAAAAAGGGTGGAACAGCTTTGTGTGTCTTGTCCAAGTTTTCACTGAAACCATGATATTAAATATTTTGTGCAGATATAGTCACTTGTACAAACATAACACATGTGCACACACTTGCAAGCATTCACATATGATACATATAACATAATGCATGATATCATCATGTACTCACAATCAAAATTCATGGAGCATATGTTCACCAAGCAAATTTTAAAAATGTGTACACTAACAAAAATACACACAAAAATCCCCAACACCCTAAGCAAAACTATTAAAAAAAGTTTTTTAACCAAACCAGAAAGCATGCACGCACGCACACACGCACTCACACACACACACACACACACACACTTACACACACATACACACACTTACACACACACACTTACACACACACACACACACACACACACACACACACACACACACACACCACACACACACACACACGGACATGTATGACAAAATTTACAAAACAGCATACACATGGGGACTGGATGTAAAAAAGCACAAGAATGCTTATTCCATTATCCTTGAGATAAAAGAATAATTTTGTTCACTTTTGCCGGGGTAAACAGTCTATTGGTATGTGTGCATTTGTTCAACGCTTAACTTTCTGTTACCTTGTATTTGATCAGTACGATACTTATTTTGTCGTTTTTTAGTTTTAGAATATACAAAAGAAAGCTAAGTCAAGGAAGGGCATGATGATTTTAGAAAATGCTTGGGAAGATTGATGTTAATTAAGGTGCTGTGTTTTTTGGATTCCAAAGACCTGATTATTGTTCATGGGGTGTGTTCTGGTGTTTTTGAATTGAGTCTTTTGTGTTGTGTACTTTGATAATAAAGTGCAGTGATGATGAATGTGATGCTGTTGTGGTATCTAAGAAAAAAGAGAGAGTGATGGACAGACAGAAAGAGAGAGAGAGGGAGGGAAAGTGTGTGTGTGTGTGTGTGTGTGTGTGTGTGTGTGTGTGTGTGTGTGTGTGTGTGTGTGTGTGTGTGTGTGTGTGTGTGTGCATTCATCTAGGTGTGTGTACGTGCATGTGTGTCTAATTGTATGAGGGTGCACATGCACAAGCACCACAGATTTGTCCTAGTATGTGTATGTGTGTGTGCAAAAACTGCATGTGTGTGTGCATGAGTGTGTTTATGTGTGAGAGACCGAGAGAGCAAAAGATCTAAACTTGAATGTAAACAACAAAGTAACTGAATTTTTATGCTAAAAAAAGTGTTCTTATGTATGTGTGTGTGTGCACACAATTCCCAGTGACAGAGAGAGGGAGAGAGAGAGAGAGAGAATACAATGCACTGTTTTAAGTTAACTGTTGCAAGCTTTTTTAGCAATACACTGTGAAGCACAGTTGTATGTGGTACACTTCATTCACTGTGGAAGCAAAGACAAAAATGCAATCTTTTTGTTGTTGTTGCTGTTGTGGTGGTTCACAACACAGAAATATGGATGGTATGTATGAAAGGAGTGATATCAACTGTTGTAATGTAGAATCAGATTTAATTCTGGCAGTTTTCTTGTGGAAATCAGCCCTTGTTTACATTCTTATTTTTATTTTTACCCAAAGTGTGTTCTGTTTGTATCAGTATTCTTGTCATTTGCAGAACCAGCTTGCATTATTTTTGTTCATACTTGGTATTATTTTACTTAAATAATGAATTTTACACGTACTGGTCACATTTTACGCGATTCATGTAAATAGCCGTATTTCTATCTCTAGTTATAATGTTCGTGCGAGTAAGTTGTCAGTATTATATTTCACTGAGTTGTTTTGGGAGTGACTGCATGAGACAAGTTAGCAAGCAAAGCAGTTAGAAAGGTTTTAAAGATATTTTGTTTTATTTCATTAATTTTTTTTTTTGATTATGTTAATTTAGCTATCTATCTATTTGTTTGATTTGTTGTTGGGATTTTACTTGTAATATTTTGTTTGTCATGTTTTTATTTTTACTTTATTTTGGGCCTATTTATTTGTTAGTATTTTTGTGCGTGTGTTTTGATCCAGTATATGCAGAACAGGGATGGGATAGCTCAATGGTCACAGTGCTCGCTTTCCCCCAGCCAATGTTAAGCAGCGTTGAGCGTGATAACCAATTGAATGGGTGACCGTTTGCACACCTTGGCTCCAGTACAGTTCACCCAGCTGTAAATAGGTACCTGCCCTCTTTAGGGTCAGGGAAGGTAAAGCAGCAAGGGAGAGGAGATGGGCGCTGCCCTCAACATGCTGGCCCCTAGAAAAGCTGAAGTCTCTGATGCCTCACTCCCCTATGACAATATAAGTTATGGGATATCTTTACCTTACCTTACATGCAGAACACTGCATACTAGTCCTTGCTAAGAAAGTTAAGAGTGCTCAGTCTCGGGGCTTGACAGACTGTAGCTACAACTGTGGAATTATGTTCACCACCACATCCTCTCAACAGCCGTCTGCTATAAAAGAATTGGAATGTATACCACTTTCAGTCGCAGCAGATTTCTCTATGAAATTTGTGGCTGGTATCCTTGGGAAGAACGCGTTGCCTGAAGAGCAGTACCACCCATTACCCTTTTTTTTCCATTTCCTCGTCTATTTGTGTATTTTTTCCCTATGGGAGTAGCAGTTTCTTCAGAATATTGCAAGCGACAGTGCTGTTGCTATGAGTTCTTTCACTTAATTATGCTGAGCGTGTGTTGCACATGGCACCCTGATTTTTATCACCGCATCTGAAAGACTAGCATAGCACCCACACCAGCGCTGAGGGATTAGTGGATGTAGGCAGTGTTTGGGCTTAAATTGGAAGAAAACTCACTGACACACTTCTCACTTTCCAGACAGTTGTGCGTTACTTCTTGACCACAGATTCACAACAACCCTGAAGACTGACATGTAATAAGTATTCGTTCTAGGCTGCAGCATTTCAGGATTCTCTGATACATATCATCACCTGGATCCACAAAACTTTGGTTAAAACCAATTCAGGTCGACAACGGAAAAGAAAGCACAAGATTGCATCACTGAGCTGCCTTGTATGATATAATTTGCAGGCAGCCCAACACCATTCTGTTGATATTTCATATAGACAGAGCACTGAAATAAGGACTAACTAGTTATCATTTCCTCCTCATTACTATCTGATTGGCAGAGTTCTTAAGTGCTAAACAGATATAAGTTCTTCACTATCACATTTTATTTCATATTGTTGTTGGTAAATGTTCCCAAGCTTAACTCTCCGAGGACGGCTGTCAGCTATAGCGGATCAGTGTAAAGCAATGGTTTTGGACAGCTGTCCGCTATAGTGGATTTCCTGTTTGCAGATTTTTCACGCAGCAGACGCACAATACTATACTAGTGCAGCTTAACATAGCTTTGTGAGCCTATTTAAGGTCGAATGCAGAGCGTTGTTGGGTGATTCCGCCTGTTTCAAACTCTTTGTTTGCTGTTGCAGAGAGTAGCCAACACAGAGTAGCCACGCTGAGTACAAAATTCATAGTATTTTCTTCATGCCAGTCAAAGCTGAAATATTCACTTGAGAGCTTCAATCTTTCTATATGTACTAACGGTCACCCATCCAGTTGGTAACCATGCTCAATGCTGCTTAACCTTGGCTGGGGGAAAGCCAGTGCTCTAAACTATCCTGCCCCCAAATTAAATGTTAAATTCTATCCTTACATGTAAAACAATCAGTTACCAAGTAAATTTTTCATCCTTACAAGCTGTGTTATAAGTATCCTTGTAAATCCAAAACAGTCTGTTAACAAACCAGATTTACCACCCTTCAGATCTGTTGAATCCTTTACTTCAGTTGTGTTTGAATGTAGTATATATAGTTACTAGTCTTTGTGTACATCCACTCTGAGTACAGTACATGTCAGTTTGTTTGGCTTATCCAAAGTTTCACATGTTAATGCATATATAGGTATATGCTGGTTAAATAGGTAAAATGTTCATCCTGAAGTCATTAGCATGAGTCTAGCTTGTGTCTACCAGATTAACTCTCTTGCATGATTCATTCATGTCCATCACAATAACAGTATGAAAGCAAAGATTCCCTATTCAGTGTAACCGAGACTATGCATGTGACTCTGTCATATGGCAGTTGATGACAGGAAAAAAAACCACCCTGGAAATCTGATCAGAAAAACAAAACAAAAACCTATCTCTTGCATGAAAAACTGGATATGTTGTTATTGTTTTTGTTGTTCCCCAGCTTTGCTTTCAGGTGAACTGTTTCATAATTTTGTATTCTCACACATGCAGAAGATCAAAATAATTGTCAACAATTTTGCATTCTTTGGGAAACAGAAACACAGGCATACTTAAAATACTTGAAGCTTCAACAGTGCATTGGGTTATGCAGTTGGAACTGCCTGTGAAGTGGATTTCTTGCTAGTTGTGTAGTGGGCTCTTTTTTTATTCCTCAGAGTTCCAGGCGAAGGTTTACCGAAGGTGAGATTTTGCATATGCGACCTCCCCCCCCACCCCCCAATTAAGGTAACAGCATTTGAAGTTCAGGGGTGTGTGGCATATGAAATACATACTAGTTGTGTGGTGGGGTTGTTTTTTTTGGTGGTTTCTTTTCATTCCTGACCTAGAGTTCCTGGCCAGGATTCATTAACGGTAAGATTTTGCGACTGTTTTTGCCACCCCATTAAGGTCGCTGCATTCCAACTTTAGGGATGTGTGGTGTATACAGCACATTCTATATGCCATGAAAGCTTTGTTAGAAACTACTAACTGAAGAAAATTGAAACCAGAAATGGCGTGATTGATTCAATCCTTTTCATGATTTCAGGGCTATAGATTGCTACTTTAAAAACTTTATTCTGCAGTTATGTATGCTTCTTTAAATCAAAATGCTGCTGCAGAACTTGACCAAGTTACTTGGCAAGGTTTTTTTTTCTCTTTGCAGCCAGGTAACTTAGACAGAGAGGTGTGGAAATCTGCAGGTCTTCTCTGCTTTTTATGGAAATGTGAGATTGAAATCCTCAAGACCAGATCTTCTCTGCTTTTTATGGAAATATGAGATAGAAATCCTCAAGACCAGATCTTCTCTACTTTTTTATGGAAAAATTGAGGAAAAAGTAGTGGAGGAAAATATGAGATAGAAATCCTCAAGACCTCTTGTTCAATGGTCACCACAAAAGGCCATTTGTACATATCCGTGGCTTTCTCATTTGATAGCTGCATCTGTCATGGACATGCTTTAAAAAATAATTGTTGTTGTTAACAGTGGCACCACAGTGTTTTACTCACACATTTTCAAGAAGTAAAAAAAAGGCTATCTTTTATAATGTGTATGGCTTTTTTCTATTTTGATTTTGTTTTTCACAGGGGAGTTAGCAACATACACTGCAGGATAACAAAATATCCTGTCTTTCTGAGAAAAAAATCCTAAAACAAATCCATGTGCATTTTTGTTTCATTGACAGTTAGATTTTGTTTTGTTTTTTATTTCAGGAGGAGGGATATTTCCATTTATTTGTGAGTGTTTTAGCTGTTTTATGATCATGAGCTGAAAGTAATAAGAGAACAAAGTTGTGAATATATGTGTGTTCATGTGTGTGTGTGTGTGTGTGTGTGTGTGTTGGGGGTAAATGCATGTGTATACACAGTCATCTATGTGCTATGATGCTATAATTTGACAATCACCCTGGACTGATTGAGATCTGAGATTCATTATTTCAATTTTCAAAGAGAGAATTTTGTGTTGTGTAACAAGTCTTGCTTTTTTTTTGCTTTTTTTTTTAAACCAAACAAACAGTTCATGGTTTTGCAACAAAAGCTATGCAGTTTTTTTGTTTAGCACAATTATGTACAGATGTTTCATATAGTTCGATTGACATGGAAAGGTTGTGACTAAAGTTCTTAGTGCTTTTATGTGCTGGAAAAAAGTTGAAAGATTTGGTTGTCAACAAAGTTGTGCACCATGGTTCAGTTTCGGTTGATTTGGTTTGGTTTGGTTTGTTTTACTTTGGTTTGGTTGGTTGGTTGGTTGGTTGGTTGGTTGGTTTTCAGAATGTTGGATTGGTTCAGTTGACAGTTCTGGCTGAGTTGTACGTACAGTGATTTGGCAAATGCAAAACTTCCGACATAATTTTTTCTACTTAGTTAATGGTCAGAAACAGGTTTTTTTTCTTTCTTATCTCTTATTCATATGCATCAACTTTTATTTATCAGTTTATCTTATTCTTCTATATTCCGTTTATTTCTTCTTTAGGTGGATCAAGATGGGTAAACCTAGTGGTTAGAGTATTGTACTTGCGATGTGATGACCCAGGATGGAGCCCGGGTTTGAGGTACCACAGAGTCGTCTGCTCAAGGGGATTTTCCCTCTGGAGTTGACATTAGTTCCGACTCCACTTCCCCAAAAGTTCTTCAGATGAGTCTTTAAACTGAGATCCAGTAGCAAACGCACACAGAACATCTTGCGCACACGTTAAATCTGTTCTGCTTTTCGTAAGAGTAGGTCCTTGTGTGCCAAGATTTACAAAACCGCATACACACGGGGACTGGATGAGAAAAGCACATGAGTGCATATTCCATCATCCTTGATATAAAAGGGAGAAAAATGTTATTGCTTATTGCGCATACATTAAAACCACTTAAGCTATTTAGAAGAGAAGGCCATTGCATGCTGGTGAGAACGGATGACAAAATTAAAATCTGCATGCGCACTGGTGTCTTGTTGAGACATCATCCCTCAAATCAGAATGTAATGGTTGAAAACAATTGCATGAAGAAAAATCTTACCACTGGTAAACCTCGGCTCATAGCTCTCACCAAGGAACGAAAACAACAAAAAAAAAATTTTAATTTAGAAGTTTGGAGAACTTCGTAATTTTTTTCTTCAAAATTCTTCTGATCAGGGGCATGTTGAATTGCTAAATGCTATATCGCAAAATATTTGTGTCTTGAAGGTTTGAAAAGAAAGACTTATCATGTGCTGTCTTTCATGTAACAGTGTTCAACATTATGGTGCTTTATATGTTGTTTTGTTCTTCGGTTGATTTTATTTCGCTGTACTTTTTCTCTTTATGTGAAATACATTGTGTTCATTTGGTTAGTTGGTTTTTTTTGGTGTAAAATACATTATGTCAAACATTTTGTTTTAGTTCCATCTGGTGAATTTGTGTTGTGTGTGTGTGTGTGTGTTGTGTGTGTGTGTGTGTGTGTGTGTGTGTGTGTGTGTGTGTGTGTGTGTATACACAAGCGTGTAGTTGTGTGTGTGTGCTTGCGCAGTTGCTTAATTAAAACATTTGTGCCAGGCTTTTTCTCAGTTGTATCGCTGGTTAGATGATTCACCTGACATAAAGCTCATATATAATTGATGAACACAAAGCACTGCAGTACAAACTGAAATTTTACTGAATGGTGTACATCAAAGAAAAAAAAAAAGAAGGGAGATAACACCATTCTTGCAGGAAACCTATGAAGATGGTTTCCCATTTTCTGTAAATTCTTATTCAGAAATTTTCTTTTCTATTGCTCTCATCCTTTTTTTTTTTTTTATCTCACACAACCCCACCCCTGAAAGAAGTAAAAGACCCCAAGGCACCAAGACAGTGTGGTAATGTATGTAAACACCCTCTACTACCATCTTGGATATGCATTGCTCCGAGCTTGTGGCGACACCACATCCCCCAAAAGGGTTAGCCTGCCCCAATAAAGCAAGTTTGTGGGAAAGAAAGCTGGTACAGTGTACGGAATAAAACCCTTCAGTGCGCATAATAACAATGATAGTATACAACAATATGATGCACGACAGCAATGTGCAGGTCCCCGCCACACACACACACACACACACACACAGAGTCCGGATGAGACTATAAACCGAGGCCCCGTGCGTGAACGCACGCAGAACATCTTGCGTACACGTTAAATCCTGTTCCGCTTTTCGTAAGAGTAGGCCATTGTGTGCCGGTGGGAACAGATGACACAAAACTGCATACACACGGGACTGGATGTAAAAAGGCACATGAGTGCTTATTCCATTATCCTCGATATAAAAGATTTTTAAAATACACAAAGGCACACACACACACACACACACACACACACACACACACACACACACACACAGAGCAAGACACAAACATCGCAATGGGAGCTGTGAACACCAATGTAATTAAGTAAAGTATTGTTGTTGGTGTTTTTGTTCTTCTGGATGTTATTGGGGTTTTCTGTTGTTTTTGTTGTTGTTGTTGCAGCTGTTGATGTTGCTGTTGTTGTTGTTGCCACATTCCCCAGCTTAACTCTCTGAAGGGTCACCTAGAAAAAAGCACTATTGCCTTAACTCTTCACACTTGGGAATCACTGTGATGTCGTCAATGTTCACTGCATGAAAACTTTTTTTTTTCAAGTACCTTGCCACACAGTCAGCCATACTCTGACTTCAGAGCGCTTTTTTTCTCTGTTTTAAATGGGAGGGAGAGAGAGAGAGAGAGAGAGAGATTTATTCTTTTATATCGAGGATAACAGAATAAGCAATCATGTGCTTTTTTTCATCCGGTCCCCGTGTGTATGCAGTTTTTGTAAATATTGTCATCTGTTCCCACCGGCACACGATGGCCTACTCTTACGAAAAGCGGAACAGGAGAGAGAGAGAGAGAGAGAGAGAGAGAGAGAGAGAGAGAGAGAGAGAGAGAGAGAGAGAGAGAGAGAGAGAGAGAGATTAGTTGATTAAATAAATGATTGAATAACAATCTTTATCCTGAGAGAGTTTTTGATTGATTGGTTGAATATTTTAATGACTGAATTTATACTGAGTGAGAGAGAGACAAGGCAAGGCAAGGCAAAATTCTTTTATTCGAGGATAATAGATAAGCACTCATGTGCTTTTTTTACATCCAGTCCCCGCCCTTTTCAGGGATAACATCAAGATAAAAAGATAGCCTCAACTAAACAAGAACAATTATAATGATCCAATTACCAAGAGCCAAGTATCAAACAACAGGTAAGAAATAGACAGAGATACAATATTAAGGTAATGTTATAAAAAAAAAAAAGGCACTCATTCAGAAACGAAAATAAGAAGTAAGAATCAATGATGATTTTGATTTGAATTTTTTTTTTTTTAAAAACATACAAAACAAAACAACAAAAAAACAACAAAAAACAAAACAAAACGAAACAAAAAAAAGGCGCAATAATTAAGGATCAAACATGAGAATATGATGAGGTTAGATGACTGAAAACATCAATCCACCACCATCTATTATCAAAATAAGTCCCATAAAACATAAGATTTTGATAAAAGGTGGGAAAGAACAACAACAGGTAAGAAATAAGACAGAGATACAATATTAAGGTAATGTTATAAAAAGGCACTCATTCAGAAACGAAAATATGAAGTAAGAATCAATGAAGATTTTGATTTGAATACAAAAAAACAAACAAAAAAAAACAATCAAAGCCAAAAAAAAAGGAGAGAGAGAGAGAGTTAACCTCTCTTATGGTAACATTATATTGCTGTCAATGCTGCTGCTGACCCGTGAAGCACGCGCAGAAGACAGTGTTCACCCCTAGAGGGAGGGGGGGGGGGTGGCAGCTGAGTTGCTCTCTCTCTCTTGATTGAACATTCGACAAACTGGAGGCCACCACTGCGCAGGAATAGGCCTATGTGCGTCCATTGTAGCTGCTCTGCCATTTTGACCTGAACCTACAGGTAGGTTTTTTTCATGACTAAACTGTTTATGCTGATAATTTATTTTTCATGCTCTTTTTTTTTTTCAAGCATTAGAAACTTTTGAACCACAGGCAGAATAGTAAAATATTGTATTGTGAGTGCTAAAAATAAAGCCGTTTAGACGATGGTCAATATGCAGCAATTTTTCCATTTCTTCATGGAACGTTCAGTTACCAAGTTGGCCTATTGCCTACTATTACGCACGCAGAACATCTTGCGCACGTTAAATCCTATTCAGCTTTTCGTAAGAGTAGGCCATTGTGTGCGGTGGGAACAGATATTTACAAAACTGAATACACACGGGGACTGGATGTAAAAAAGCACGAGTCCTTATTTCATTATCCTCAATATAAAAGAATAACAAAAAATAATAAATTATAAAGCTAGTTTTGTGTACAGAGTAAGGGTGAGGTGCACAAAAGAAAATCCTTGACATGAATTTTAATTCGTTGCTTGATTCTTCTGCGTAGACATTATTTTGCATTCATCACTCTATTCGTGAATTATTCAAATAAGTACATGTTTCTAACGGATTTTTACCTGCTACAGTTCAATCCTGTACTCTGCAGTATGTCATTAAATCGAATTGGGTTTTTAAATATTTTTTCGCTAGAGCTTGGAGGTTATCCAATCATGACATTTTTGCCTATGCCCACCGTTTTTGTTTTCCCATTCAGGTAGCCGCAATTTGGCTACGGGAATGATGTGTAAACATAACGCCGGGGGTACATGCACGCTTGCACGCAAGGGCGGGCCACACACACGCACGCACACACACACACACACACACACACACACACACACCACACACACTCCTCCTCTCTCTCTCTCTCTCCTCTCTCTCCTCTCTCTCTCGTCTCTCTCTCTCTCTCTCTCTCTCTCTCTCTCTCTCTCTCTCTCTCTCTCTCTCTCTCTCTCTCTCTCTCTCTCATATGGGGCTATGGCCTTAATGATTAAACCATCTGAAGTCTCTCTCTCACTCTCTCTCTCTCTCCTCTCTCTCTCTCTCTCTCTCTCTCTCTCTCTCTCTCTCTCTCTCCTCTCTCTCTCTCTCTCTCTCTCTCCACCACACACACACACACACACACACACACACACACACACACACACACACACACACATACATACACTCTCTCTCTCTCTCTCTCTCTCTCTCTCTCTCTCTCTCTCTCTCTCTCTCTCTCTCTCTCTCTCTCTCTCTCTCTCCCTCCTCTCTCTCCCTCTCTCTCTCCCTCTCTCTCTCTCGAGTTCGAATCTGGTCGAGGAGATTTTTCTCCTGGAGTTAACATCAGTGCTGACTCCACTCTCCCCACAAGTCCTTCGGATGAGACTTTAAACCGAGGCCCCGTGTGCGAACGCACGCAGAACATCTTGCGCACACGTTAAATCCTGTTCCGCTTTTCGTAAGAGTAGGCCATCGTGTGCCGGTGGGAACAGATGACATTTACAAAACTGCATACACACGGGGACTGGATGTAAAAAAGCACAAGAGTGCTTATCCCATTATCCTCGATATAAAAGAATAAATCAAATCAAATCTCTCTCTCTTTCTCTTTCTCTTTCTCTCTCTCTCTCTCTCCTCTCTCTCTCTCTCTCTCTCTCTCTCCTCTCTCTCTCTCTCTCTCTCTCTCTCTCTCTCTCTCTCTCTCTCTCTCTCTCTAACTCCCTCCCTCTCTCCCCCCCCCTCTCTCTCTCTGTCTCTGTGTCTCTCTCTCTCCCTCCCCCCTCTCTCTCTGTCTCTGTCTGCCTCCTGCCTTCTGCCTGTCTGCTGTCTGTCTGTCTGTCTGTCCTGTCTCTCTTCTCTCTCTTCTCTCTCTCTCCTCTCTCTCTCTCTCCTCTCTCTCTCTCTCTCTCTCTCTCTCTCTCTCTCTCTCTCTCTCTCTTCTTTCTTTCTCTTCTCTCTCTCTCTCTCTCTCTCTCTCTCTCTCTCTCTCTCTCTCTCTCTCTCTCTCTCTCTCTCTCTCTCTCTCTCTCTCTCTCTCTCTCTCTCTCTCTCTCTCTCTCTCTCTCTCTCTCTCTCTCTCCTCCCTCCCTCCCTCCCTCCCTCGCCCCCCCCCCTTCAATTAGACGCTGTACCCTACATATCACACACGTTTGTTTTGTCTGTATTTTCAGAAACTTTGCAGTAATCTCCGACCGGCAAACACCTCGATGCTAGACTTCGTATGACTCGCACTGATTTTGCCTCGTTAAGCCCGTGTTTGGTAGTACAGGGTGGGGAAATTATAACAAAAAGAAAATGTCAACAAAATCGTTCAGAGTTTTGCTTTCTTGGGGTCAATCCGTTATCTTCAGTATAGGAATGTTGTGTTATCCCCAATTCTTCAGTTTTTCAGTCTAGCTAGGTGTTCATCATTGAGGTTTTGGTGAATGCAAAGCTTGCCAGTTGTCGGGCAGTTAGCTGCTTCCTTGCTCAGCCGATTTACAGATTTTAATTGTATAATATTTTCCCTTTTGCTCTCGTCAGATTTTTGCCCCTGTTAAAATTTTTGTGTCCTGACTTTGGGATGAGGTCTTTGGGTCTGGCTTAGATGTAAGTCTTTGGGTCCAGGTTTCAGTCTTTGGGTCCAGGTTTCAGTCTTTGGGTCCAGGTTTCAGTCTTTGGGTCCAGGTTTCAGTCTTTGGGTCCAGGTTTCAGTCTTTGGGTCCAGGTTTGTCTTTTGGGTCCAGGTTTCAGTCTTTGGGTCTAGGTTTGAGTTTGTCTTTTGAGTCCGGCTTTGGTTTGTCTTTGTGTCCAGCTTTCAGTCTTTGTGTTAGGCTGTGGTTTCAGTTTGTGTACAGCTTTGTCTTTGTGTCCGAGTTTGAGTGTGTGTGTGTGTGGTTTGAGTCTTTGTGTCATGTTTTTTGTCTTTGTGTCCAGCTTTGGTTCCGTCTTTGTTAGAGCTTCCATGTCCCCTGTCTTCAAATGATCACTGGGCACCTTGATTGCAATCAGTATTCCTTGCTAACATAAAATGAGTATCAAATAAAATTAGTTTGAATAAAATAATTAGATGAAACAAAATCATAAACCTAAAAAAAAATCTAACAAAAATAAAACAATTAAGAGATAAAACAAAAAGTAGGGTTTAGTCTAAACAAGAAACAAAATGAAATAAAACAAGATAAAATGAATTAAAAGTAAGGCAAAGTCTACGCTAAAATAAAATAAAATAAAATAAAGCAAAATAAAATGAAATAAAGTAAAATAAAATAAAATCGAAACCAAAAAAAGTTTAAATAAAATAGGAAAAAAAACATTTAGCAAGAAATCTGAGAGCAGTCTGGGTGACAGTGATCTATGTTCTCATCCGAAAACACCACATCCTACAATGGCTTGGAGACAAGGGTCATGAGGCATTGTGACTTGGTCATTTCTTTACTTTTCTTATGGTTTCCTGATGTTTTGAAAATACCAGCATCTACAATGGCTTTGAGAGGTTTTGGAGGCATTGTTATCTGGTCATCCCCTTAAATTTTCTGTTTCCTTTGGTCTGAAAATGTCACAGCCTATAACGGCTTTCATACGGTTTTTTCACGAGGTATTGCGATTCGGTATCCCTCTCTAGTTCTGATAGGTTTCCTTATGTCTGAGAATACCAGCAGCTTGGAGATGGCTTTCATGAGGTATTCCATTTCTGATAGGTTTCCTTATGTCTGAGAATACCAGCAGCTTGGAGATGGCTTTCATGAGGTATTCCATTTCTGATAGGTTTCCTTATGTCCAAAAATGTTACCACGAAGTTTTTTGACAACGTAGTTTCCTAATGTCTTAAAATATCGCTACCTACAATGGTTTTTAAATGGTTTTCATGAGGTATTGTGAAGTGGTCATCCCCTTTCCATTCCTAAGGCGTTTCCTTGTCCTTACCCTCCTTTATTAATTAAACATGGGTCCTAATATGGTGGTGAGTCATTGAGGATCATCCTGAAGACTCTTCAACGATGGGGCAAGGTTCTGTTGATCATCACCTTGAAGTCATCTTCTGCATGAGATCCTTGGGTCTGTAAGTACTGTGCAGCTGCAAATGAAACTTAAATGATATACACGATTCAGGTATTGATTATTCTGATTTTATTTTTAAAATACTGATTTTTCAGTTTTTTCTTAATTTTATTTCTGTATCATTTTTTGACAAGTATCTTTTTTTTGTTCTGATTCTTTTTCGGAGAATTAAGTTCACATTCTTAAAAAAAAAGTGTCAGTCAGGTTTTTAGGTATAAAGATCTTGCAGGGTTTGGTTGCTGCAGACATGGCAGCTTCTAAATCTGGAAGGGAGAGTATCAAGATTGTGTTGACAAGAAAGCCTCTTTGTTTGAAAATTAATTGAACAAAATTACTGGTACAGTGTATTTGATGAGAATAACTTGTTCTGTTGTAATGTTTGAATATATAACTTCGAGTTTAATGGACTCGAATTTGACTTATGTGGTGAGGAAGCATAGTGAAATCTGTCAGATGCAATCAAATGTTACAATACCTGAGCCAATGAAACAACTAGGGTTTTCAGTCTACTGATGATGACGTTCTGCTTTCAGGGGCTGTGGGTCAGCAATCGAGTGCCAGTGACCTGACATGTTTGAGGGCAGCCATCCTGACCTGCCTTCTCTGAAAGCTACACAAGGTATGAATGTTTTAGCTACTATATTTTTCTTTTATTTCTGACCTGATATTTTTTCTGTCATGTTGTTGTTGTGTTGTTGTTGTTGTTGCTCTCTATTGTTCCTGCCCATGTTTCTCCATAGTCAGATAGAGCTCTGAGGTTCGCCAATGGTAGGCTCACTGTGTATGTGACCAATTTTTGGTCACCATTTAGGTGTTGGTGCAGTCTTGGTGTAGTTTAAACATTTTTCAGTGTTGCATCTGTAAAGTGGTTCGAGCTCTAGTTTGTTGTCCCAGTCTTCCCATTAAGCCTGTAGATTTTTCTTGAGGTAGGAGCAGGATGTAGTTTTAAAAAAGCGATGAAAAAACATGATTTTCATTAGATTTGAACTCGTAAACTATAAAGTTTAGTGTGTCAGCCACTGCACCATTGCAGCTGGTCAATTTTTTAATTTTCTTTATTGATAGACATATCGAGTACTGCTACGGTTATTTTTTTCATATTCCAAAATCCGATATTTATCTATTCAACCAGGTACCATATGAGTCACAACAGTTCCAGTGAAATCCAAAGTAGAAGAGACTGCTAAACCAGGCCATCAACTCGCCCATCCGTGGTTGGACTTCAGAGCAGCTCCAGACATTGTTCCCAGCACGACTGAAGCAGATAGAAGACACAGCCATTGTCTCCCGAGACAGAGGAGCCTGACAGAATAGGGACAAGTGTATGTAAATGGTAAAGGTAAAGGTGTCCCATAACCTGTGTGGTCGTAGGGGAGCGAGGCGTCAGGTGGCGGCATGCTTTGGAAGAGTGGTGTGGTTGAAGACGGGAATAAAATTGTCCTATCGGAACATATAAAGCCATATGATCCAATTATTTTGATATTGAGATAATAGGCATGATTTGTAATGCTTTTTAAGAAAAAAAACGTAATTATGAATCTAGATTGTAACTTTAAAGTTGAAAGCAAATAATCTATTTTAGGTAATTGAGCAAAGGATTAAATGTAAAAAGTGTCTATACATAATAATTGTATATTCTTGCTACATGGCATGAAATCGTTTTGATAACTAGTTGGGACTTGTCAAAGCAAAAGATGCCATATGATAGTCTTCAAACGTGTGAAATTTTTGCAACAAAATACCATCAAATCGTTCTAATCCTTTAGCTTATAAAGCAAATGGTAAAATGTGATAATGTCTTTTAAAGAATGGTTGCAAACTATTTTCCATTCACATAGAATTAAATCATTTTCAACATTTGAACTAAAAAAGTCTTTAAAGAATTATTGTGAGTTTATAATGTTTTGAAGGCATGTGATCAACGCATTTTTATTTCAAAGGGTTGTAGGCTTAAATGACAGTTTTAAATAAATCAATGCTTGTAAAGAATAATTGTAAATTTATTCCGTTTCAAAGTGGTAAGATAAAATTGTAGCATATGAGCTAACCTTCAACATTTTCCCTGTCACTGATGACTTCCTATCTGCTTACAGGAACACCTGGACTGGAATCAAGTTTCGAGGAAGGGACACACCATCCAGCGCCACTGGTCAGTTACCAGCACATGATCAGGTAACGGGTTTGTGTCAAAAAATCCTCCCCCCCCCCCCCTCCTCTATACCGTGAGTGATGATCTAGGTGCTAGTATTTAGGAAGAGGCAATAGAGGTCATGTGTGCAGCACACAGCATTTAGCCTACATAAACCAACCCACGGCAACAAGTTGTCCCTGGCAAAATTCTGTAGAAAAAAGTCACTCTGATAGGGAAACAAATACACATGCAGAGGGGAAAAAAATAGGTGGTAGTGCTCTTGTGGTGATGCGTTGTCCCCAGGGAGAGTACCCCAGATTTCACGCAGAGAAATCTGTCCATGACTTAAAAGTGGTTTAGAGATAACAAATACAAAACATCAGTGACTATTCCTTCTGTCTTAGCATTTGTCTGTGTGTCTTGTGTTGTGTTTATGTTGTTCTTACCTAATCGTAGATTCCAGTTGCACCCAACACTATTTTTTTCGAGATGTTATTCATAAATATTTCTATGATATAACAAAACTCTGAGCAGTCATTGGGATCACAGATGCTAAGTTTAGTTCTTTAATATCCCTGCAAAAAGGTTATGTCCAAGAGTATCTATGTAAATTTTATAGAGTTTAAAGTCACAATTATTATTATACATAGCAGCAGCTTTTCTCACAATGTCCTATTACAGCAAAAGCACTATTCATATCCCCATTCATAACTCAGCATGACTGTATCCATAGCAAAATGAGTTAATTAATAGCCTAATAATTCCCCACATACCTCCATGGGAATAAAAATCACGTAAGTTTGACAATGACTGTTCGCCTTCACCTATCCCATAGTCTGGTTGACTGTTGGGTCAACACTGAAGATATTGCAGCCAGCTTCCTCCATTCCTTGTGGTTCTTAGCTTTCACCAGTATGTCATTCCACTCAAGGCCATTCTCTCCCCCTCCCTCTCTTTCTCCCTCTCCATCTCTCTCTCTCATGCACACACTCACGCAGGCACACACTCACGCAGGCACACACACACACACACACACACACACACACACACACACACACACACACACACACACACACACACACACACACACACACACACAAATCTCTACTATCTTGCCCGAATGATAAATTTCCCCATTTCTCTCTTTTCTATCTTTTCCTTTAACCACAGTCCACTCTTTCCCTTTTTTTTTTTTTTTTTTTTTTTTTACTTTCCCAGTCCATTCTCTTGCCTTTTTGTCCCTAAGCAAGTCTGACGACTATTTTCTTCATTTTCAGATGCTATGCCATTTTTAGGACATCTCTATTCAAGGACAGCACTACGGTCAAGGAAAAGGACTTTACAGTAACCGACAAAAACTGTCACCAACTTGTTACGCCCAAGCTCCTCTCCAAGGAAGAACATTTTTTATTTTTATGACTGCCCTGGGTTGACCCTTAGGGTTGGCTAGGGCGTTGATACAAGGAATATCAGTAGTTTGTTTTCAAACCTAGTTTTTAATCCATATAAAGTAAGGGCATTGATACAAGGAATATCAGTAGTTTGTTTTCAAACCTAGTTTTTAATCCATATTAAAGTAAGGGCATTGATACAAGGAATATCATTAGTTTGTTTTCAAACCTAGTTTTTAATCCATTATAAAGTTTCACTTTTTATTTGAGATGAATTGACAATTTGACACCTCCCATATGGTCTCTGTGGTCTCTGTGGTCGGTGGGGCTATAAACAAGAGTAGGTTGGAATGGATTTTGTGATTATTTGCGGCTGTTTTTGCCTTTATTAAAATCAGTTTAAAAGCCCCCCCCCCCCCCCCCCCCCCCCCCCCTTTCAATTTCCTCAGCTAGAGCTCCAGGTTTACCTATATATTTTTGCATATGTGACTGTTCTTGCCTACCATTAAGGTAGCCGCAATCCAAATTCAGGATTGATGTCTAAATTTCATAGTTTATTTTACAAAATCTTAGTGTTATATACTTTTTTTTAGGGAGATGGGTGTGGTGTGTTGTGGTGTGCGTGAGTGCGCGCGTTTTAACGTCTTAACACTAAAAAGTGGTTTTGTGTCTGTGTGGTTTTGGGGGGGGGTTTGTATCGATAATGGGATAAGCACTCATGTGCTTTTTTTCATCCAGTCCCCGTGAGTATGCAGTTAATTTTGTCATCTGTTCCCACCGGCACACAATGGCCTACTCTTACGAAAACCGGAACAGGATTGTGTGTGTGTGTGTGTGTGTGTGTGTGTGTGTGTGTGTGTGTGTGTGTGTGTGTGTGTGTGTGTGTGTGTGTGTGTCGGTGTGTGTGTGTGTGTGTGTCGGTGTGTGTGTGTCGGTGTGTGTGTGTCGGTGTGTGTGTGTCGGGGTGGGTGTGTGTTGGTGTGTGTGTGTTGGTGGGTGTGTGTGTTGGTGTGTGGTGGTGGTGGGTGGTGGTGGTGGTGTGGTGGTGGTTGTGTGTGTGTGTGTGTGTGTGTGGTGAGTGTTGTTGTGGTGTTGTTGTTGTTGTGGTGGTGTGGGGGGGGGAGGGGGCGGGGGTTGTGTGAAGGGGATAGTTGTGGGGAGGTGACATCAGGTTGAAAGGAGAGGGAAGGGAATGGAGGGGAAAGGGGTGTTGAGGAGGGATGTGGATGCACATTTAGAGCAGTGGGGATAGAAAAGGGGGCTGGCTATTTTTTTTTAATAGTTCCTAGGCTAAAGCTCCGAAGTTTGACCAATAGTAAGAGTAGCGCATACCCAACCATTTTGCCAACCACTAAGGTAGCTGCATTCCGACTTCTAGTTTCTGCATTTTTTTTATATTTTAGGCTCCTTTTTTTAAATCGATGCAACTTGATCAAACTATTTGAGGCCTGAACTTTTCCTTTAATGATAGCAGAACCGGAATTTTTGCGAACACCGAAGTCTATTGCATAGCCTCAGCTTTTTTATAGAACAGGTGACTGATTTAAAGCTTCATACGGTTGCAAAATATATTTAGCCTTTGTGGTCGGTAAGATGATAAATAAATATGAAATAAATACCATTGTGTCAATAGCTACATACCATTAGTCTGTGTGCTATTGTGTCCACGTGCCTTCTAACATTCAGACCGACCAGCTGACAGACAACCCATCCCAGTTGTTAACTAACACTAATTCTAACACTAACCTCAACTCTTAACCCTGGCCCTGCATGTGGACACAAAAGGCAGACAGACAACATGGTGTATGCTGTCACACTGGCTAAAGTTTTTTCTTTGGGGTTGAAAAGAATTGAATCATTTTTTGAGAGCAAATGGATGAGCACAGAACAGCTTTGCAGCATACTTTAAAAATAAAACAAAAAAGCATAGCAAACAGTAATGATCAAAGATTTAAAGGCACCGAAAGGATTTTAAAATGATCATCATAACCCAAATACCAATATTTTTTAAATGGTTCCTTAGCAAGAGCTGAAAGGTTCTCGATGGTAAGATTTGTTCGTATGCAACCATCCCCCCCCCCCCCCCCTTTCCATTAAGGTAGCCCTATCCACTGAAGGGATAGAAGAATATAATCATAAATACTACTGCTTGGGTTGCTAGGGGCAGGGGTGCTAGATTTTTAGGGAAAAGAATGCCAGGAAGGGGTGGAGGGATGGGGGGGGGGGTAAATGTTCAGGTATTTAACATGGAGATGGGGAAAGAGGTGTAATAGCTGGGGATGAGTCTTTGAGAGAATATTCATTTTGTAAGATAAGATATTTAAATTCATTTTTTTTAATGTTCATACTCGGTTGTTTGGGGGTGTTTTTTTGTGGAGGGTTTTTGTTTGTTTTTGTTTTTGTTTTAGATAGCATTATTCATACTCATATTCTATTGGGGAGGGATAGGGGAAGACAAACTGTCATTAGGTTCAGGGAGGTTGGACAGCATTTTAGAAAATAAAATTAAAACAAAAAGTAAAGGTAGCTGATTTTAGAAATCCTACTTGAATAAATTCAAGAGAGCGATTTAGGAAAAAGCTTGTTTAGAACCAAAAGTAGGGGGTGCTTGTTTAAGTGTGTGTGTGTGTCTGTCTGTCCTGTCTGTCTGTCTCTGTCTGTCTGTCTGTCTGTCTGTCTGTCTGTCCGTCTGTCTGTCTCATCTGTCTGTCCTGCCTGTCTGTCTCTGTCTGTCTGTCTGTCTCTGTCTGTCTGTCTGTCTGTCTGTGTCTGTCTGTCTGTGTCTGTCTGTCTGTGTCTGTGTATATCTGGTGTGTGTGTGTGTGTGTGTGTGTGTGTGTGTGTGTGTGTGTGTGTGTGTGTGTGTGTGTGTGTGTGTGTGTGTGTGTGTGTGTTATTGATAAAAACCAGAGGTAGAATATTCAAGTCCTTGGGGCGAGGGGAGGGAGGAAGGAGAGAGGGAGAGAGAAAATTTGCTGCCAGCAAAGGCTATGGAATTGTATACCATGCGTATTTATCAACCGTGTGTGTGTGTGTGTGTGTGTGTGTGTGTGTGTGTGTGTGTGTGTGTGTGTGTGTGTGTGTGTGTGTGTGTGTGTGTGTGTGTGTGTGTGTCGATTTTTATGGGTGTTGTAAAATAACAATACTTACTGAGGTAAAAGTCCTGGATTTGTTTTCTGTGTGTGTTTTTAGAAACCTGTTAAATTGCTGGATTTGTGGCTGTAACCTTGTTGACTGTTTCATAGTTTTGGAAATGGCGGATATGAAGAAAGCATTCGAATGTCGCAAACGGAAACACAATTGTTGCAGTATTTTAATATGACAAAAAAGTTCTGTGTACATCTTAGTTAACAGCCTTGCATCAGAAAAGATATTTTCTTTTTGTTTTGTTTTTTTCACAAAATCTTAAGAAAATCATGTTGCCCTTAAGTCTGTGAGCATAAGAATGCAGGCATCTTGAATTGGTGTATCCCGTTACCTAATTTCCATCTGGCCTTTTGCTTTGCTGTAGGTCAGAGATATGCCCATTACCCAGGTCATGGCACTCTCAGCCCATTGATAGACTGCTCCATCTGCATCTCTCCCAGCAGTCTTTGATTTCTATTGTCAGCACAAGTGTACTTTATGATGACTTTGGTTTTGTTTTTTCGTTCAATCTGGAAAGAAAAGAGTGGGGGGAAAAGATAGGTTGTATGCCCCATAATGTAACTTTAAAGAAAACAAAGTAAAATCGTCGATGAAGAACAGTAAAAAGTGGAAAAGAGAATGAAGAAATCAACTGGAAAAGACGTTAGATGCCATACAAAAAACCTGTTTGTGTCAGCAAGACTAAAGTGACAGATTTCACAATCAACCCCTACTCATTGCTGCATAATTTACTGTATGCTTTCTTTCATTTGTCCAACCTTTGTACTGTATCTTTTATTTCCATTTGTGCCAATATTTTTTGCAAAAATATTGACTTAATGTCAAATGTGTTTATTCCAAAGTTTCGGTGTAGCAATTGTTGTGAAATGTATTCCAGCAGATGATGCGATAACAGAGTGATACAGGCTGTTTTATTTTGCTCGGCCTTTCTCTATGCTTTTGCTTCGAGCTCTTTGGAAACATGTCTTGTAAACATTTTTTTTTAAAGTAGAAAAGGGTTTCTTTAGCATGATTGTAAACTTTTTACAAGTAGTTGAATAAAACAATTGACTGAATTGTTTTCTTTTTATTTTTGCTTTGAATCATTTGTTCAAGTAGAAAAAAAAAACACCTCCAAGTCTCATCAAGGAATGCTGGTTGACAGCTAGTCTTGTACTTAAAGTGTTCTTTTTTTTCACTTTGATTTTCCCATGGATCGGTCCTTTATTTTGTATTGAAACGTAATTTCTGTAGAGTTTTCTTGGATTTTATGACCAAAATACCTCGTTTCATTTATGTTTATATTTTTAATAATTTAATTGGAAGTACTGAACGCAGAGTGAAGCAGTTTACTTCTGATTTTTTGTGTTAATGTTTTCAAAGTAACATAGTCCATGAATGAATTACATGATGCATTTAAAATTACATGTTCAATCAATTTTTTTGTTGGCATTTGATATTTCAATATTTGTTTTGGAGGTTTGAAATGTCTCCACTTTATCTGGTTAATCGTGTTAACTGGTTTACTCACATGTAACTATTCCAAACAATGCCCACATTTTTTCACCTACAAATGAAGGTATATGTGTGTAACTTGTTGCCTGTTGGTGTATCAGGGTTTTTTTTCTAGAGGACGTTGCTTAATTCATATCCCTAACCTATCCTTTTTATGTGAAATTATTTATACAATGGTTTGATGGTATCTGGTAGACTTGAGCGACACAGTTAATGCCCTTCACTTTGTGTGCTTGCCCCCCCCCCCCCCCCCCCCCCCCCCCCCCCCCTATTTCCTATTATTCCAGTCAAAATTGTGTGCGCATTATTTTTTAAATATATCGTGTTTGAAGCTACTTTCCATTTGTATTTCCATAAAAGGAAGAAGTAGAACCCCCTTTGCCAGTAGCATGTTATCTTTTTTTTTTTTTTGCTTTAATGTTAAAATATCCTTTTTGTTCCGAACCAACCCAGTTAAGCCTGTTATTGAATCCAAACTGGAAGTGGTGTGGATACATTTTTACAACCCAATTCAATCACCTGTATATAATTATGTGAGAAATTCCAAGTTTGTCCATCAGAATGATTGAGGAAAGTGTTGCACGTTCTTTTTAAAGGACCAACAAAAGATGTTACCTGTTCCCAGTATTGCTTCGATTCTTCTTGTATTTTACGAGTTACTGATTTTTTCCTGTATCTTATAACATATTGTTATACCTTAAAACTAGTGGTGAGCACACACCAATGGCTCTTGACTACCCAACTGACTTTTTCCTGATTAAAAATACAAGCTTTGTACAACTCCCTCTTTTAAAACCTACAGTAGATCGGTGGTCTAGAGTTACCCGTCTGCCTAGAGAGCAAAAAGCCCAGGTCAGAAGTATAGGTGGTTTAATCCCTTTTTGGGTCCAAAACTTTCCCCCCATCGGTGGGACCACAAGTGATGGTCTGGGTGCTAGTCTTTTAGATGATGCATAAACCGAGATCCTTGTGTTACACAACATTATTTTTAGAAACTTAAGAGTCCACAACAAGAAATTATCCCTGGCAAAATGATAGGGAAACAAATGCAGTTGCAGACAGGAAAAAAAAATGGGTGGCGCTGCTCTTGTGGCCAGTGCTCTCTCGGGGAGGAGCAGCCCAAATTTCACCCTGAGAAGTCTTCTGTGGCTTTAAGTTGTATTAAAAAAGCCGATGTTTTGCACTTATTCATTCAAGATGTCTGTATTTTCTGGCTGTAAAGATAACAAAGCTGCAATTAAGCTTTTTGTCACTTCAGTGTTTAAAGAGCATGTTGGAATGAACAGGTCATTGTGGTCTGAGATTTTTTCAAATGCTGGTATGATAATTCAAAAGCAGACAAAGTCAGTTGGTCGGTCATTTGTCACGTCACTGCTGGTCAGAGCATTGGGAAAAGCCTACCCCCCCTCCCCCCCTTTAAGCCCCAAAAGAAAAGCTGCAGTTAGGGTTGGGTAGGCAACTCAAGCTAAAAATGAAACAAATGAACAGGAAACTAGGTTATTCTAGACACACTGTCCAAACTTGATGAAAAGTGGTGCAGAAGTCAGAAGACTGAAAATAGAAACTGAAACTTGGCCATGGTCTTTGTTTAGAGTTATGTTCATGAATGATTGTGTGTTTACAGTGTGAAGTATGTGCACAGGATTTGATGCATAATTATACACTTTTTTCTTCTCTCTCTCTCTCTCTCTCTCTCTCTCTCTCTCTCTCTCTCTCTCTCTCTCTCTCTCTCTCTCTCTCTCTCTCTCTCTCTCTCTTCTCCCCCCCCCCCCCGGCCCCCCACCCCAACTTTTACACAGTAGCGGACCCCAGGGCACCAAGAAAATGCTCTGTGTTAAAAAAACAAAACAAAAAACACACGAGTGCTTATTCCATTATCCTCGATATAAAAGAATAAATAAAGAAATTATGAAATAAAGATGCACACTTTACTGGCATCTTTCATTTGTATGGCGCCAGTCTTGTGGCGACACCACAACCCCAAAGAGGGTAGCCTTGCTTGAAAAAAGCAACTTTCTGGGACAGAAACTGGCACAGTGTGTGCAATAAAACGGAATAGCACACACAGTAATAATAATTTAAAAAATTACCATAATATGACGCACAACAGCAAAATGCATGACCATCGCCACATTTTATTTCATTTTTAAAATTTTTTTAATTTATTTATTTTTTTATTTTTTTATATACCACTTCGTCACAGCAGATTTTTCTGCATGAAATTCAAGCTGCTCCCCCCAGGAGAGCGCATCTTTTTTGTCACATGCACACCCGCAAGAAAACGCACACACAAACACTCATGGGCGCATACACCCCCCAAGATTTAAGGCACATAAAGATGCAAACAAATTGGGCCGGATTGAGACCCCTCTACCCAGACATTTGCACAGTAACAAAGCTCAGGGCACTAAGAGAAGCGTTGTACTGTATGCATACTTACTAGCATCTTTGATATGTGTGGTGCTTGACTTGTGGCGACACCACAGCTCCAAAGAGGGCAGCCCTGCTTGAATCTAGCTAGTTTGTCGGAGCGGAAGCTGGTACAGTGTACACAATAAAACGTAGCAGTACACAAATCGATAATGATAATATAGAATGATATGATGCACCACATAAACAGCAAAGAGCATGGCAGACACCACCTGCAAACACAGACAAGAAAATGCACACACAAAAACCGGGGCAGGCATACAGTGGGTGCCCCCCCCCCCCCCCCCCCCCCCCCATAATAAGGGCATTTCCGAGAAGATGTGACAGAAGATTTGCACTAACACAACACAGTACAGAGAAGATTTGCATTAATGCAACACAGTAAACACTAACACAGTAGAAGTTTGCACTAACACAGTAGAAGATGTGAACGGGAGTGCTGGTTTGAGTCCTGTCCTACCCCGACAGTCCTGTTCCGCTTTTTGTAAGAGCAAGCCATTGTGTGCCAGTGGGAACAGATGACATAATTTACAAAACTGCATACACACGGGGACTGGACAAAAAAAGCACATGAGTGCTTATTTCATTATCCATGATATAAAAGATTAAAATAAATAAATAACACAGAAGATTTGTAGTAACACACAACACAGTACAGAGGTTTGCATTGACAGAACACAGT
>CM060325.1:16233193-16280693 GCA_030674155.1 Stramonita haemastoma | reverse complement strand
AGAAGGTTTGCACTAACACAACACAGTACAGAGCAGGTCTGCACTAACACAACACAGTACACAGAAGGTTTGCACTAACACAGTACACAGAAGGTTTGCACTAACACAACACAGTACAGAGCAGGTCTGCACTAACACAACACAGTACACAGAAGGTTTGCACTAACACAGTACAGAGAAGGTTTGCACTAACACAACACAGTACAGAGAAGGTTTGCACTAATACAACACAGTACAGAGAAGGTTTGCACTAATACAACACAGTACAGAGAAGGTTTGCACTAATACAACACAGTACACAGAAGGTTTGCATTAACACAACACAGTACAGAGAAGGTTTGCACTAACACAACACAGTACAGAGAAGGTTTGCACTAATACAACACAGTACAGTACAGAGAAGGTTTGCATTAATTAATTAACACAACACAGTAAACAAAAGGTTTGCATTAACACAACACAGTATATAGAAGGTTTGCACTAACACAACACAGTACAGAGAAGGTTTGCATTAATTAACACAACACAGTACACAGAAGGTTTGTATTGTCACAACACAGTACAGAGAAGGTTTGCATTAACACAACACAGTACAGAGAAGGTTTGCACTAACACAACACAGTACAGAGAAAGTTTGCACTAACACAACACAGTACACAGAAGGTTTGCACTAACACAGTGCAGCCAATAGACAAGGTAATAACAAATCCACTCGTGGAGAACTAATCATCCAAAGACAACTAGCACACACACACACACACACATGGGGGACAGGGGACGGGATAGCCTAGTGGTCAGAACATTGCACTCGCAGTTTGATGACCCAGGTTCAATTCCTGTTCAAGAAGATTTTTCCCCTGGAGTTAACATCAGTGCTGACTCCACTTCCCCAGAAGCCCTTCAGATGAAACTATAAACCGAGGCCGTGTGCGAACGCACGTAGAACATCTTGCGCACACCTTAAATCCTGTTCCACTTTTCGTAAGAGTAGGCCATTGTGTGTCGGTGGGAACAGATGACAAATTTACAAAACAAACTGCATACACACGGGGACGGGATATAAAAAAGCATATGAGTGCTTATTCCAATATCCTCGATATAAAAGAATATTAAAAAATTTAAATAAATAAATAACAGACACACACGCATGCACACACGCACACAATTGCACCATACTTCACACACTGTATAGGAATTATGTACATGCAAATAACATGCACACTTTTTATTTTTCCTGAGATAATTAACCATGAAACAAATCTGTTTACTTTTATTTATTTTTTACATAATATACAGTGTAATGTTAACATTCTGAGAAGCAAACAAAAATCAAATTGATTCACTAACAATAATGTACACCATCAGTAGTATCTAGAATCAATGCATAAGTGTCATGAAAATATGAATCAACAACATGCTAATTGAATTTCCTTTTGGGTTTTTTGTGGGTTTTTTCTCACATTTCCTAAAGAATCTATTCTTTTTTCATAACAAACGCTCTTCTTGTCATATAATTTATAAACAACATCACTGCATATCATGGTATTGTATCAGCAGTTCTTACAAACTTTCTTGTCATATATAATATATTTAAATAACATCATTTCATATCATGGTATTGTATCAGTAGTTCTTCATTGAGCAAAAAAACCAATGTGTTCAAATCTTCTGTACAATCCACAGTGGTTCTGTTTTACAATAACTTGATGATAAATGGGATGGAAGGACAACATCAACATTAGAAAGGCATATAAAGAACTTTTTATCACTGCACACACTCGCTAGGATTCAACTGAAGATTTCCAAAGAAGTACACACTACCCAGCACTTTTTACAACAGTACACCTCAACTGTTAAAACTGTCATCTGCACACTCCCCAACACCACACAGAAATTCCTCTTGAAAAGAAATCCATCCCACATTCGCATCATGCTCATCTGTTACCAACACACTCCCCAACACCACACAGAAATTCCTCTTGAAAAGAAATCCATCCCACATTCGCATCATGCTCATCTGTTACCAACACACTCCCCAACACCACACAGAAATTCCTCTTGAAAAGAAATCCATCCCACATTCGCATCATGCTCATCTGTTACCAACACACTCCCCAACACCACACAGAAATTCCTCTTGAAAAGAAATCCATCCCACATTCGCATCATGCTCATCTGTTACCAACACACTCCCCAACACCACACAGAAATTCCTCTTGAAAAGAAATCCATCCCACATTCGCATCATGCTCATCTGTTACCAACACACTCCCCAACACCACACAGAAATTCCTCTTGAAAAGAAATCCATCTCACATTCGCATCATGCTCATCTGTCACTATCACACTCCCCAACACCACACTGCAATTCCACTTGGAATGAAATCCATCTCACATTCGCACCATGCTGATCTGTCACCATCACACTCCCCAACACCACACTGCAATTCCACTTGGAATGAAATCCATCTCACATTCGCACCATGCTGATCTGTCACCATCACACTCCCCAACACCACACTGCAATTCCACTTGGAATGAAATCCATCTCACATTCGCACCATGCTGATCTGTCACCATCACACTCCCCAACACCACACTGCAATTCCACTTGGCACGGAAAGCTAAGATTTTCCTCTCCTGTTTCATCTCATATCTGTCCCTGCTTTCAACAGCCCAAATCCCCATCACCCTGCCAAAGTGTATAACCATTATGTGTGTGTGTGCAAGCATTCACACTTTATGCATGTGCGTGCGCCTGTATGTACATTTGAATTCGTTAATACTTTTTATTGTTATTGGTTGTATGCGTCAGAAAAGACTGAATGCAAGCGCTTTGATTTGTTTTTACAAAATACAGCCATATAACCATGATAATGTTTGTGCGTGTGCATGCGCATGTATGTACATTTGAATTCATTCATCCTTTTCACTGTTATTGGTTGTATGTATAAAGAAAGGCTGAATACAAGCGCTTTGATTTGTTTTTACAAGGTACAGTCAAGTCAAGTCAAATTTTTATTTCCAGATGGTACATTGTATAAGCAGTGCAATTGCTTTTATTCATCAAGCCATCCATCTAAGAAAAAAAAATCATATATATGCATATTTGAAAAAGGGAAAACCTTCAGCCCAATATGAATTCCACCTATCATTATCATCAATCCATCCCACACATTCACATCATGCTACTCTTCATCTCTGCTGTGACGCCAGAAGCACAGACTGGCCTGAGAACTGCACTGAAGCCTGAGGCCATCGCTGAGTCCACACCTCACACAGACTCTCCCGATCCCCTCTCTGCAAGCCACAGCCAGGCACAGCAAGGTACTGAAGGGGACAACGGGGAGAGAAAAGCTTCTGCCTCAAGGTGTCCAGGAAAGAGGGGGAGGAGGAGGAGGAGGGGGAGGTGGTGGTGGTGATAGGGGGTGGAGGATGCGAGGAGGAAGAGGAGGGGGAGGGGGTGGTGGTGATAGGGGGTGGAGGGAAGGAGGATGAGGAGGAGGGGGTGCAGAGTGGAGAAGCGAAGGAGCAGGCTTCTGCCTGCAGGCTTGAGAGCTGGCTGTGAGGGCAGTGCAGAGAGGCGTGCAGCAGTGCCTGAAGACTGTCCCTGGTCACCGCTCGGATGCCCGAGATGTTCAGCGTCTGCAGGCTAGGGACTTGTTCAGGCAACCTGCAGGGACACACAGCAGTAAAAAGGTAAAGGTAGGTAAAGGTGTCCCATAACCTGTGTGGTCGTAGGGGAGCCAGGCGTCACAGACCTCAGCTTCTCTAGGGGCCAGCATGTTGAGGGTATACATTATTTGAAAATTTAAAAAAACAGATGACAAGGGAACAGATGACAATATTTACAAAACTGCATACACATGGGGACTGGATGAAAAAAAGCACATGAGTGCTTATTCCATTATTGATATAAAAGAATAAATAAATAAATTAATATTGACCAAGACATTAAAATAAGACACAATATCGCAAAGGATCAGAGTCACTCTCACACAGGGAGTAGTCAGGATGTCAGGCAGTGTGTGTACTGTTGATGCTGACATGCTGCTTCCCAGTATTCAGGACCATGGAAAAAAGGGAAATAATTAGCCCTAGCCAGGGTTTTTCAGTCCATAGGAATCAAGGATAGGTCTGTAGTCAAAGTGTTAAACCGGCACTGGAGAGGAAAGAGTTGCAGAAAGGAAAAAGAAAAAAATTAATAATGGGTGGGCGCTGCACTTGTGGTGATGCGCTCACCTTGGGGAGAGCAGCCTGAATTTCACACAGAGAAATTTGCTGTGACATAGTGGTATACAATAAAAAAAAAATAAAAAAATTTAAATAAAAATTTTTTTTTTTTTTTTTTTTTTTAAATTACCTGCAGATGAAGTGGACATCTTCCTGATGCAAGCAACAGTTCTCCAGTGATAACACTTGCAATGCACACTCCTGTAACCACACACATCAACATACATCATCCCAATTCTGAATCATTTCAATATGTTCACACAAATCAACATCTGTGTTCTGATCAGTCACAGCTTACACCAGATGTGCAGAAAAAGAAAGTTGAGAAAAAATTGCTGTTGCGTTAAACTAGGAAATTACCCTATCCCTTACAACAAACAGAAATCTACTACTAACAATGTGTTACTTTAGTAAACTGCGAACTTTTACATGACAATGTATGATTGTGCCCGAGATACGTTTTGTCAAGCATACAACAAACAGAAATCAGCTGATAACCATGTTTTATTTTTTGTAAACTGCAAGCTTTTACATGAAAAGTATAATTGTGCCTGAGATATGTTTTGTCAAGCTAAGTAATGTTAAATGCTGTCTTGTCCCCCTTTTCAAAACACTTGTAAAAAAAAAAAAAAAGAAAAAAAAAAAGAAAAAAAGAGTCAAGTCCACATGAATTTCAGCAACACCTGCACATGCAGGTGAGTGATTACCTGGTTGACAAAACACCTGAGGGTGCGAGCCAGGTGACCCGGGGTGGAGTCAGAGCAGGTGTAACCCAGGTGCAGGTGGGTCAGTGTGGGGACAGGGACACTCCACAGCAGCAGCTCCACCCCCAGGATACCCAGAGCATTGTGAGACACGTCCAGCTGCTGCAGACGCCTCTCTGTAAACACACAGGGCATCACTACAAACATCTGGTCCGAACATACAGTTCACCCATACAAACATCTGGTCCGAACATACAGCTTATCCATACAAACATCTGGACCGAACATACAGTTCATCCTGCTTATTCCATTATCCTCGATATACAAGAATGAAATGAATGAAGGAAATGAATGAATCCATACAAACATCTGGACTGTACATACAGTTCATCCATACAAACATGTGGACTGTACACACAGGTCATCCATACAAACATCTAGACTGTGTTTAATCTTTATTATTATTTTTTTTTTATAAATATTTTATACCACTTTATGTCACAGCAGATTTCTCCACGTGAAATTCGGGCTGCTCTCCCCGGGGAGAGCATGTCGCCACAAGTGCAACGCCTACCCATTATTATTTTTTTCCCCCTCAGGGATGGTGTCTAAACACGACACTTGTGTGCATACAAACATCTAGACTCTGTAGTACAAACAATTCATCAATACAAACATCTGGACTCTGTAGTACAAACACTTCATCCATACAAACATCTTCACTGTGTAGTACAATCAGTTCATCAATACAAACATCTTCACTATGTAGTACAATCAGTTCATCAATACAAACATCTTCACTATGTAGTACAATCAGTTCATCAATACAAACATCTTCACTATGTAGTACAAACAGGTCATCCATACAAACATCTTCACTCTGTAGTACAAACAGGTCATCCATACAAACATCTTCACTCTGTAGTACAAACAGGTCATCCATACAAACATCTGGACTGTGTGCAATCAGGTCGTCCATACAAACACCTGGACTGTGTAGTACAGTCAGTTCATCAATACAAAAATCTGTATCTGCAGAGAAATCTGCTGTGACATAAAGTGGTAAAATAAAAATAAAAAATAAAAAAAATATTTGGACTGTGTAGTACAAACAGGCCATCCATACAAACATCTTCACTCTGTAGTACAAACAGGTCATCCATACAAACATCTGGATTCTACAAACAGGTCATCCATACAAACATCTGGACTCTACAAACAGGGCATCCATACAAACATCTGGACTCTACAAACAGGGCATCCATACAAACATCTGGACTGTGTACAATCAGTTCATCCATACAAACATCTTCACTGTGTACAATCAGTTCATCCATACAAACATCTTCACTGTGTAGTACAAACAGGTCATCCATACAAACATCTAGACTGCAGTACAAAAAGTTCATCAATACAAACATCTCTACTCTTGTAGTGCAAACAGTTCATCCACACAAACATCTGGACTCAAACAGTTCATCCATACAAACATCTGGACTCTGTAGTACAAACGAGTGGCTTCCCTTGCTAGGCTACCAGCAGGAAGGAATTTTGAAACGCAGTGAGTATTGTGGTGATATTTTGCATCAAAGACGTCCAATATGCCAGTGACAGGCCTGCCTTCGCGCTTAGAGTGTGTTCTGAACACCTTTTTGCAGGAAATGTCCTTAACGTCGTTTAAGATAGACAGTAGGGCCGACCAAACAGTTGTTGTGTTGCGTCTGACACCAACCGGCCAACCTGTTGCACAATCTACCACTGACAGTGCAGTGTATCATCAAAAGTGTCCAGCTCATGTTGCTAGGGACAGAAGGAGAGCGGAGGCACACAGGACATTAAGAACACAGCAACAAATGCAGGCAAGTTCTTCTTCACCTCCCTCGGGTCTTTTTCTCCCTACACCGCCAAGTCTTTTTTATACAGCACAGAATGGCACTGCACATGACACTTTCTATGCCACAGACACAGACAACATGGCTCCATGTGTGGCTGAATGTGCACGTGCAACACAGCAGGCCAACCAGTCCCGTGATACAGTGTATGAGGCGGAAAATTCCGTGCCAGTGAAAACACAACACGTGGATGCCAGGGTAAATGACAGTGATGATGACAATGATGACGTACAGATTGGTGATAACTGGAGTGAAGAAACAGATGCGTTTTCTGAGGAGAGGATGGCAATGTCACACACACTGTCAGAACACAAAGCAGAAGATGCTATGCTTGAAGATAATGGGACAGCGACAGGGAGAGGTTCTGATGTGGAAGATGCAGCATCGGTAAGCAAGTCAAAACAAAGCAGCCAGCTGTCTAGTGAGGAATGCAGACAACTCATCGAGTGTATACAAGAGATACAAAGGGACATGGATGAAATGAAAACCTTTCGTTCAAGAGAAGACAGAGTCAGTCCAGCAAGTGGCGAAAATGGAAACCTGCCTACACCACCCAGAAAACAGCGGACAACGTGGCCACACCGATAGAGACACAACTTTGGCAAACTTCACTTTCCTCTTCAGGCAGTGATGACAGCGACAGTCGAAATGAAAGAAAAGAAAACAACAACAACAAAAAACACATTATCGTTGTAATATGACTTCTGAACATTACCGCGATCGGACATCCATTCGCGAAG
This sequence comes from Stramonita haemastoma, assembly GCA_030674155.1. NCBI lineage: Eukaryota > Metazoa > Mollusca > Gastropoda > Neogastropoda > Muricidae > Stramonita > Stramonita haemastoma. The sequence goes on along the minus strand of CM060325.1, from coordinate 16,273,124 downwards.
ATCCTGTGAATGTACATTGCTCGTTTGATATGTAATTATCGGAGATTCGATCCCCTCCCCCCCATGTGAACGGGCCCAAAGCCTAACACATTAAACTATTTGTCATTGTCATTTGTCATTGTCATTGTAGTACAAACAGTTCATCCATACAAACATCTGGACCCTGTAGTACAAACAGTTCATCAATACAAAGATCTGTGTACAATCAGTTCATCAATACAAACATCTGGGCTGTTTAATACAAACAGGGCATCCATACAAACATCTGGATTGTACAAACAGGGCATCCATACAAACATCTGGATTGTGTAGTACAAACAGGTCATCCATACAAACATCTGGACTGTGTAGTACAAACAGGTCATCCATACAAACATCTAGACTGTGTAGTACAAACAGGTCATCCACACAAACATCTGGACTCTGTTGTACAGTCAAGCCATCCATACAAACATCTGGACTGTGTACAATCACTTCATCCACACCTACCCTGAACTCAGACAAGAGTATAGCCACACCTACCCTGCAGACAGGCAGCCAGAGCGGGCCTGTTGTGCTGGAAGAGTCTGGCAGTCAGGCCACAGGAGGACAGGGTAAGGGCCGTCAGGGAGGGCAGACCCCTCACCACGCTGCACAGGCTGTTCCCTATACCGCTGCCCAGCGGGTTGTGGCTCACGTCCAGTGATTCCAGCATCTGGGGGTGATGAGGAAAAAATGAAAAAAAAAAGGTGTGAGGAACTATCGTCTGTTCTTTTCTCAAAGTGGATGATCGCACAGTTGGTGTGTGATGAACATCACATGAAAAAAAAAAGTTGTGTACATTTTGACATAGTTGCTTGATAATGAAAATAATGAGTAACTCCAAAAATGAACAAAAACAGATTAAAAACATAACAACCCCCCCTCCCCCAATCCAATTCCTTAACACCCATTGCAGACTTTGTGCAGATGGTGAGTTATTTAAAAAAAAACCCAAAAAACCCAGATAATTTTTTTTTTAAAAAGGAGCACCTGCAAAGGAACAGAGGCAGAGTTGGCAGGATTTTCGGCAGGTAGGAAGAGGTCAGCCAGGTGTTTGAACCCAGCGGCCGTGATGTCATTGCCGCACACGTTCAGGTGGGTCAGACCCCGCAGGTCGTGTAACGATGCTGCCAGGGCCTGTAATCCACTGTCACCCAGGTGATTCTCTGCACATAGGGGTTATGGGTGGGGAAATGAAAGATGATGATAATCAAAATGAAGTTAACTGTAAGTTTATCTTGTAGAGGTATTACTGGGGTTCATTAGGGGTTACTGGCAAAGTAAAAACTAGGTTTCTTCTTCTCTTGTTCACTTTACACTGTCAGATGTGTCTGGGGAAAATAATAGCATGTCTTTTCCAGCTCTTCTCGTGGGCTGTACAGCTTGGTCTGAAGACAGTTTTAATTAGACACATTTTTTCGACATGATATGCAACTTCTCATCCGGTGTACTTCCTATCTCACAGGTATTCCCAGGTGGGATGAGTGAGTCAGAGTGCACATTTTGGGTGACCCCCAGGGTGTTAAGCTGGGGAACGCACAACAACAATGACAACATCACATGCACATGGCTCCAATATATTTTGTGGATCAGAGTGGTTTAACCTTCTTGCATTTGGATTCTCTGAACACAGACTGCCCCTAGATTTTGCATTCCATCATGAAATCAGGTCAGGCACACATGCTCGCTCGCCTTTTCCTCCTAAGTAAATACCAGCAGCTATAATTACTTCCAGACTCTCAACAGGGTTTCTCCTTCTAGCCTGATAGAGCTTTGACATGTGGTAGCAATTACTGATGGTCACAGCGTGGAAATCTACTGTGTGTAAATCCTGGCAAATCCGGATTCTGGACTTAGGGGGGGGGGGTAATTATTCAATCCCGGCAAATCCTGGTTTGGGACTAAGAGGTTAAATCAACCTTGGCTGGGGAAAGAAAGTGCTCTGACCAATGAGCTATCCCGTCCCCCTGTCATACCTTCAGATAGAAAAAGTTAAAGGACGACGTACCAGGCAGAAGCAGCTGGGTGAGGGAGGTCTCTCCATGCAGAGCTCTGGTGATGGGTAGAAGGACGGAGGTTCGCAACCCCAACCCTGACAGGCTCAGCTGGTGCGATGTCTCTGCCTCCTTCAGAATCCCACAGATGTTCCTGTACTTCACTGACACACCAACAAGTCACCAGTCAGTTGTCTAACATCACTTTCTGTGAAAAAGACAAAAAATTGAAGACTACCAGTCATTTGTTTAATATCGCTAGTTTTTTTTATTTCCATGCAGTGTTAAAAAATCATCATCAAGTGGAGTTTTCTTGACCGAGCTAATTTTAAACAAGCACGCATGCATGCACACACACACACAGCATAGACACACACACAGAACACACACATACACCCACACAACACACTCTGCCCCCCCCCCCCCCCCCCACACACACACAGTATACACACACACACACACATGAGCACACACAGTAACATAAACATAAATGTCTAATACACTACAGATAATCCATTTTGATCCTAAAGATTAAAATGTACAAAGCTTACTTTGGATCAGTCACTCTATTTTTTCCATACAAACTCACTTTTCTTTTTGATTTCTTGTTTGAATTTTGTCTTTCATAGTTGTGTCAATAACACATTTTTTTGGATGATAAAAACCATTAAACACCCTCTCCTAACAAAAAAAAAGAAGTAGTAATTCAGCATCTCAAACATATACTGGTTACAACCAAACAAACTACCTTCTGCAGGGTAATTTCAGACACATTGAATGCAAAATACAATAGAAATAGTCCACATCGATTTTAGTTTTTTCTTGATTTTTTTTGTTTTCTTTTTAAAGAAATACAACAGTGCCTTGCTGAAAAAACAACAACGACCCCCCCAAAAAAACCCAAACAACCGCCCCCCCCCCCCTCCCCCCAGTGCCTTGGTGTGTACACACTAAACTGCCCCTGACCTGTGTGTAGTGTTTTGCAGGCCTGGGCGTATCTGTCACTGAGAGAGGGCTGATCCCACCCATGCACTGTGCCATCCAGCTGGTAAAACAAACACAAAATAAGAACAAAATAACGTCTTCATCTTAAGGTAAAGTGAAATATTCTTCTTTCTTTGGTTTTGGGGTGGGTGTTTTTTTCTTCTTTTTCTTTTTTCTTTTTTTTGGGGGGTGGGGGGGGGGGCTGGATTTTTGTTTGTTTGGTTGTTTTTTTGTTGCTGTCTCACCTCTGCTGTGACAGCCCTGTCCTGCTGTTACAACATCACTCATTCCAATTTCTCCATCCCAGCCAGACCCAGATTGTCATGTCGCATCTTAAGGGTCAGATGTCCACAGGGAGTAGTAAACTTATTGATCAATGTCAGGCCACCAGCCAGAGGGGCCCTGCACTGCTGCTGGGTCACTTTGGTGGTGTTCAGTGGAGAAAAAAAATTCCCAATCCTACCCCTCCAAAAAAATTCCTCACACAGCAAATATACACTTGAAAAAAAAAAGATCTTGAAAATGAAAGCAAGTCCCATAAGCAGAATATAAACACACGATTTCTTTTCTTTTCAATGAGAACAAGGTCTTTCACAATATGATATGCATTTTTACATTTGTAAATTCAAGGCACCATGCTGTGTGTGTGATTTGAGCAAAAGCACTGTGTTCTTCAAGGAAGATGTAGCACATTCTTCAGGTCACACATGCTGATTTTTGTGATAATGAGGAAAACACATGTGTGGTAAAATCTAAACAAGCAGTATGGCACTAGGATGTAACAAATATATTAATCTTTCATTGTCCAGAGAGTGCAAACCAACAAAAAACATCCCCCCCCCCCAAAAAAAAAAAAAAAAAAACAACCAAGAAAACCCCACCCCAATGAGAAACTAAGAAGATAAAAAAAAATCTCATTCAGTTATCAATTTTCCAGGTCCCAGCCAGGCAACAGACAGTGACACTGCAAAATAGTCTTGAACAATTATTCATATGACCCAAGCGTTCAGTGACTGGGCTTTATCACAGTTGATTAAACCACTGATGCTGGGAGCAACAGCAAAGTGAGAGGCTGTATGATCAGTGGCTTTCTTTCCCACTCATGGAATTCCACTTTACAGCTTAGTCTTTAGTCATCAACTATGACTCTGACGAGGAGGCTTGACTTGCACAGTCTTTATGTGCTGAAGCCCAGGGGGCTAGTTGACCTTTGGAGAACATCTCCAACATTGACTGTCCTTACGCCCTCTTGGCCGAACGAGTGGGTGGGGGTGTACTGTGGGCAAGGCATCTCCACTATAATCAAATTTCTGGCCTATTTCCGAAACAGCAGCTGCCTCCTCTGCTGTTTTGGAGGTCATCGTCAAACAAAGTTACAAACATAGAAGCTTCATTACTGCTGGATCCCCCCCCAAAAAAAAATTTGCAAAAAACAAATCAAAAATTCAGAAAAAAAGCAGCTGCACCTGTTCATCCCGGGACAGGACAGCAGACAACACGTCCTCGGTGCTGAGAATCGCGCCATCACTACTGCTCAGCGTCAGAAACGGCCGTCGCCCGAAGTGACTGCAGTAGCGCTGACTGGCTTCCTCACTCAGCCATCCCACTGTCCTCTCCTCTCTGCACACAGGCAGGAGGGTCAGGTAACACTCACTGTTCTTCCTTTAAACACCTTGAACTAACATTTCCATTCTTCCCCCCTATCTGCCAGACACACACCTTGAACTAACATTTCCATTCTTCCCCCCCACAGCTGTCAGTTTTCCCCACTTTCAGCTCCTCTCAGCTGCTAATTATTCCATCCTATCCCAGCCCAGATGGGGGCCAGCTGGTGCTATTCATACCAGGAACTGACCACATATGGACAAGAGGAAAGGAAAGGGCATGGTAAATTTAGTACTCTTGGCTGAGTGATGTTGAGTTTGTGTGCTGTGCCCCTATCTTTTATTCTTTTTATTCTTTTATATTCTTTTATATCAAGGTAAATGGAATAAGCACTCGTGCTTTTTTACATCCAGTCCCAGTGTGTATGCAGTTTTGTAAATCTTAGTCATCTGTTCCCACCAGCACACAACGGTCTTCTCTTATGAAAAGCGGAACAGGATTTAACATGTGCACAATATCTGCTAAACATGACAAATTAATCACAAGAATGTGACGGAAAACGATCAATCTTTTATGAAAGACCACTACTGTATACACAGTTATCCTGTCACCTATTTGTACACTTTTTCAAACTTCTCTTTCAAACACAAGGACAAGAAATTTAGCAGCCTGAAAACAAATTCTAAATAAAGAGATTCAAGATTTCATTCGCCTTTGACCCCTCTCTGGGCATGGAGGATTTCAGCAAACAAACTCAATTGTAACACGATTATATAACTTGCTTAATTAAACAAAATACAACACTGAATTTGATAGCAACCACCACTCGGTTTCTTGACAAAACTAACGCCCATGCAAAACATCATAACAACTTTCACGATATTACAAAACATCATAACAACTTTCACAATAATACAAAACATCATAACAACTTTCACGATATTACAAAACATCGTAACAACTTTCACAATATTACAAAACATAACAACTTTCACGACATTACAAAACATCATCATAACAACTTTCACTATATTACAAAACATCATAACAACTTTCACGACATTACAAAACACCATCATAACAACTTTCACGACATTACAAAACATCATACCAACTTTCACGATTATACAAAACATCATAACAACTTTCACGATATTACAAAACATCATAACAACTTTCACAACATTACAAACAAACGAACGAAGGACACTACAAGGACGAACTAAGGACTCACACTGCCGGCAAAGGAACGAGGAAAACCGAGCCTTCGATGCGGACCCTGACGCGGCAAGCCAGCTGTGGGGACACACCTGCTTGGGAGGGACTGACGTGACTGGCCCCCTCCACACCTGGCTGCACCTGAGGCAGATATCCTGCTTGGCCTTCCACACCCTCAAGTAACCCTCTCTCCACTGGATGTTCCAGTCCTCCAGCCATGCTTTCCCTGCCTGTGGCACTGTGTGCCAATGCTACACTGCTGTTTACACTGTGTGCTAAAGCTACACCGCTTTCTGGTCTGTTTACACCATGTGTCAATGCTGCACTGTTTTCTGTTCTTTTCACACCGTGCGTCAAGACCGGAAGGGATTCTTCCTCACCTCCGCTGCACGAGTCTTCGCTACTAGACACAATACGAGGTGTGCTGTTGTTGTTGTACGGTGCGGAGGTTAATGCTGACAACCTGTCCTGCACAGTCTCTGACGGCGACAACGACCTACGTTCACGACAGGAGCCTTCTGGAGACGATGACAGCCATCTATTTTCACGATCCCACTCTTCGGTCTCGCTCGTCCAAACAATATCACCAGAGTCGGGGTTGGGTACGTTTCTCTTCCGCCCAGTAGCGAGACGGGCTCGCTTCTTCTCCCTTGCCGGCCGAACAGAATCCGAGGACAAGAAACCGCCCAGAGTGCTGCAATCTCTGCGTTTCCGAGAAGCGGAGGGCTGCAAATCGTCGACCAGCCAATCATCCCCCACCACCTCCTGCTCACTGAGGAGGGCGGGATGGGGTCTGTCCCTCTGACTCTGGCGTGCGGGTTTGGTGACTGCAGCACGAACTTCTGCTCTCTGGGTGGAGGATCCCAGAGCCAGGATGCTGGTGCGGTAGGCTTCTGTGGCTGATTGAGGGGTGGGGGTGTTGAGGTCGTCCAGTTGAGGGTTGTTGTAGACAGTCAGCGCCTCGTCTTCCTCCTCGCTGGATCCACTAATCTGACACCTGTTTGAAACATGTTTGTTTACATTAGGGACGGGATAGCCTAATGGTCAGAACATTGCACTGGCAATTTGACAACCCGAGTTCGATTCCCAGTTGAGGGATTTTTCTCCTGGAGTTAACATCAGTGCTGACTCCACTCTCCCCAAAAGACTTTCGGATGAGACTAAACCGAGGCCCCGTGTGCAAACGCACACAGAACATCTTGCGCACATGTTAAATCCTGTTCCGCTTTTCATAAGAGTAGGCCATTGTGTGCCAGTTGGAGCAGATGGCGATATTTACTAAACTGCATACACACGATGACTGGATGAAAAAAAGCACATAGGTGCTTATTCCATTATCCTCGATATAAAAGAATAATAAAAAATAAAATAAATAAAATATTGTGATAAACATAGTTTTGTTTTTGTTTGACAACTGTGATCAGCATAGCTTTATATGACGAGTCTGATAAACATGGCTTTACATGACAAGTCTGATAAACATGGCTTTATATGACAAGTTTGATAAACAAGAGCCTTTTATGACAATTTTGATAAACAGAGTCTTTTATGACATGTCTGATTACCATTTGGGGATGGTGTATAAACTCTACATTTGTGTGCATGTATTTAAAAAAAAAAAACCATCTGTCATCCGTTCCTACCACCACGAAATGGGCTACTCTTCCGAAAGACAGAATGGGTTTTTATCGTGTGCGCAAGATGTTCTGCATGTATTCACATACTCTGGGCCTCAGTTCAGTCTCATCTGAAGGACTTTTGGGAGGTGGAGTCAGGACAGGTGTTTACTTTAATATAGTAAAATCCCTTAACATGGGCACCTCCTTATCCTCCGCTTGACTGGCATTCTAACATACAAGCAAAATGTTCTGCCAGTGTTTGTATGCAGGAGCTCAGTTTACCGTTTTATCCTTACAACTTCAGGGGAGTGGATTCACTTCCATTATTAACCCCCTGGGAAAAATCCATTTTAACAGACACTTCCGATATTAGCCCCAGGGTAAATCCCTTTTTCCCTACTTATCAAATTATCTTAAATGATTTTTTTTTTAAAGTCAACTCTGCAATATTTCTACTTTTTTTTAGAAAAAGGTGAGAACCTTAGCATCTCTGCAAAACTCAGGACTTCTCTCTCTAGTTGCTCAAACCATGGATCTGGTTCCAACTTTTTTTTTTTTTTTTACAAATTTTATCTTTTTCTTTTTTTTAAATTGGAGGGATCTGGTTGTAACTAAACAACACGGGCAAAGCCAGGCAACCAACTTAAAAAAACAAAAACAACTCACACTGGCTTATAAGCAGCGCTGTGGGCAGAACGAGGACCAGCGCTCTTAGACACAGAGCGATGCCTGGGTGTGGTTTTCCTCTGTGAGGTGTGTCTGGCCACGCCATTGTCTGCCCTGCTGGGTCCTGCCTGAGGCAGGGAGTCACCTGCGCTCCTGGGAGCCCCCTTGGCCCAGCCTGCAGTTCTCTGCCCAGCTCCGCCAGGCAGCTTGTCTGCCAACACATGACATGATGTGTGTGTGTGATGGAACTTATTTTATCTCATTTTATTTTATACTACTTTATGTTGCAGCAGATTTCTCTGTGTGAAATTCGGGTTGCTCTCCTCTGGGGAGAGCATGTCACTTGTTGTGTGAAATTTGGGCTGCTCTCTCTCCCTGGGGAGAGTGTGTCACTTGTTGCGTGAAATTCAGGCCGCTCTCTCTCCCTGGGGAGAGTGCGTCGCCACAAGCGCAGTGCCACCCATTATTTATTTTTTTTTTTTTCCTGTATGGGTACCTTCCCTCTTTAGGGTCAGGGAAGGTAAAGCAGCGAGGGAGAGGAGATGGGTGCCACCCTCAACATGCTGGCCCCTAATATGAAGCTGAGGTCTCTGAGGCCTCGCTCCCCTATGACCACGCAGGTTATGGGACACCACCACCTGTCTATAACTGTATTTGTTTCCCTATCAGAGTGGCTTTTTTTTCAACAGAATTTTGCCAGGAACAACCCTCTTGTTGCTATGTGTTCTTTTATGTGCGCTGAATAATGATGTGTAACATATGGAACCTCGGTTTATCGTCTCATCTGAAAGACTAGCACCCAGACCACCACTCATGGTCTAATGGATGGGGAAAAGTTTAGGGCCCAAACAGGATTCGAACCACTGCACACTTCCGACCCGGACTTTTCACTGTCTAGGCAGGCGCTTTACCTCTAGACCACTGATCCACACCGAGCAATGAATATATACACTTTTTTTTCTTGGTTAGAGCTCAGAGGTTCACCAATGGCATGATTTTCCATATGCAACCGTTATAACCTACCATTAAGGTAGCTGCACACAATACCTGCATGCATGCATTTTTTAAAAACTTTGTCATCCATTCCCACTGACATGCAAATGGCCTACTCTTCCAAAAAGGTGGAGCAGGTTTTTAACAGGTTTGCACACAGGGTCTCCATTTTAGTCTCACCTGCAGGACTTTTGGGTGATTGCAATCAGTGCAGGCGTTAACTCCAGGGTAAAACACTAGGCACCTCTGGGAAGGCTTGATCCCAGGCCGTCAGATCACAAAAGTGCAGAGCTCTAACCACCCGGCTCTCCCGCCCCCCTTGCCATTATATCATTACTGCCTTCACCAACTAACTTACTATATCATAGTATGTCACTTTCATCGTCCTCTCTCTCAGTATACAGCTGAACACACATAACTTACTATATCATAGTATGTCACTTTCATCCTCCTCTCTCAGTACACAGCTGAACACACATAACTTACTATATCATAGTATGTCACTTTCATCCTCCTCCTCTCTCAGTATACAGCTGAACACACATAACTTACTATATCATAGTATGTCACTTTCATCCTCCTCCTCTCTCAGTACACAGCTGAACACACATAACTTACTATATCATAGTGTGTCATTTTCATCCTCCTCTCTCAGTACACAGCTGAACACACATAACTTACTATATCATAGTATGTCATTTTCATCCTCCTCTCTCAGTACACAGCTGAACACACATAACTTACAATAATCATAGTACGTCATTTTCATCCTCCTCTCTCAGTACACAGCTGAACACACATTTCTTACTTACAGACAGCACTCCAAAGTTTAATGTAGGCATTAGTCATCCTTACCTTGAAACAGCTGCAGCACAGCATTGTACTGAGCCATCTGGTCTTGGTCTGAGCTGTCAGCATAATCTCGGTACCAGTCCCGAAGAGCTTGAAGAGCTGTGAAACCCTGCAGTCAAATAGTACATGATTAGACTCGTGCTTTATACTGCTGTTGCAGCCACAGTTTACAATATTGTTACAGGCACAGTTTACAATATTGTAACAGCCACAGTTTACAATATTGTTACAGCGAGCCACAGATTACAATATTGTCATAGCCACAGATTACAATATTGTCACAGCCACAGTTTACAATATTGTTACCACCAGTTTACACTACTGTCAAGTCACAGTTAACACAACTGTCACAGCCACAGTTTACACTACTGTCACAGTCACAGTTTACACAACTGTCACAGTTTACACTACTATCACAGTTTACACTATTGTCACAGTTTACAACAATATGTGCAAAGCCACAGTTTACACTACGGTCACAGTCACAGTTTATAAAACTGTCACAGTTTACACTACTGTCACAGTCAGTTTATGCAACTGTCACTGTGCCAGTGGGAACAGATGACATTTACAAAAACTGCATACACACGGGGACTGGATGTAAAAAAGCAAAAGTGCTTATCCCCATTATCCTTGATATAAAAGAATAAAATAAAAAATGAAATAAATAAAAATAATAAAACACACACTACAACACACACACTACAACACACATCCACACTACAACACACACACACACACACACACACACACACACTATAACACACACACACACACACACCCCACACACACAAACAACACACTACAACACCCTCACCCTGTCATCTTTGGCCAGAACGTTTGCACCTCGCTCAATCAGGATTCTGACGATGTCCAGGTTCCCACAGGCCGAGGCATCGATCAGGGGAGTGAACCCATTGCACTGGGCGCCCCCACGATCGTTGATGTCTGCCCCTGCCTCCAGTAGGGCCTCTACTACAGCAGGGTAGTTGTGGTTGGCAGCCTCATGCAGGGGTGTCCACCCACAGTGGTCACGCACATTCACTGGATGGCCCTGACAACACAGAACCAAAGAATTGTGAGTGCATGGGACTGGGTAGCTCAGTGGTCAGAGCAACTCGCTTTTCCCCCAAGCCAAGGTTAAGCAGCATCCAGCCGGATTACCAAGGGGATGGGTGACCGTTTGCTCGCCTTGGCTTCAGTACAGTCCCCCCCCCCCTCCCCCAGTTGTAAATGGGTACCTACCTTCTTCAGAGACAGGGAAGGTAAAAGCAGCAAGGGAGAGGAGATGGGTGCTGCCCTCAATATACCGACCCCTAGATAAGATTGGCCTAGCTCCCCTATGACCACATAGGTTATGGGACAGCATTTACCTGTTAAATGGTTAGTTAAAGACACTGAACAGAGGTAATTTGGGGGAAAGAGGGGGGGGGGGGAGAAAAAAAAGGGGGGTTGGAAATTGGTTTAATGTTCTTGTGACAAGAAGGAAGGTGGAGGGACAGTTCAGACTTTTGCCTGCCAACAAGGAAACTGAGAGGTTCTGGGTTCAGTTCCCAGCATCACCCTTTCTTCCCAGTTTGATGAAAAAATCTAACTGAATGTTAAACTCCTTTGGATGAGACTATAAACCAAGGCCCAATGTGCGAATGCACACAGATCGTTGCCCTCACACATAAAAACCTGTTCCGCTTTTTGGAAGAGTAGGCCATTGTGTGCCAGTAGGAACAAATGACAAACTTTACATAACTGCATACAAACGGGGACTGGATGCTAAACAAAAAAAAGCACATCAGTGCTTATTCCATTATCCTCGAAATAAAAAATTGAATTAATAAAAACAGATAAATGAAAACTTACCTCAGCCAAAAGTGTCCTAACACGTTTCAGATTGCCATTGATGCAGGCCACATGGAGAGGCGTTTCTCCCTTCTCGTTTTTCTGCACACACACACACACACACACACCACACAAATGTCAATTTCTTACTTGAGAATATGCATCAATATATCACAGACTTATGTAACCAAACTACTAGTACAGAAATCTGTAAGGAATTTCAAAAGGATGAGGCAAAAGAATACACATTTTCAAAAATATGCATGGACATTTTTTGTTTCTTCTTTTTTTCAGGAACACTCACTACTTTACACTGTCTCATCCACACAGAGGGCGCTTAGAAAAACCAGATCACCCTTTCTCCTAGCATTTGTGATGCTCCACCACATAATGAGTCACATGGCACCAGAGGTCAATTTTTAGTTACTGACATCTGCAATAAAAAGGCTATTCAAAACAAAAACAAAAGATTGAAAATCTGACAATTCTATGAAAAATTAGTAAAAATTTAAATGATACACTGTAGGACGTGACAAAATAAGCAATCGACAAGTTTAGCATCATAAAAGGTGGTCAGAATGAGGGCTTGGGTATTTTTTTTAGTGTGTTTTAAAGCAAAAGGAAACAATATTATGCCTCATTACAAAGTACAAGAATGGCTATAGTTTAATAATCAATCAAAATCTCAAAATCGACAACTTGACCCCCACCTGCCTAAAACCGCTCCTTGCAGAAAAGTGGGTCAGATGCTTAACGACTCATTTTGTGGTAGAGTGTCACATCTGTTTAGTTGGCTGACTGCTTGTTCATAGTCAAAGAAAATTTAAATACAGACATCCCCTCTTAGCATACTTGCCCATTTTCCAAGTCACATTGCTGCAGTCAGGTCACTGCCAAACTGGCAAAAGTCAACATGTACAAAAGAGGGAGAGAAAAAAAAAAAAGGCAACACCAAAATTAAGTGAAATGAAAACAATAAAAATATTTGAATGAAAATGTAAAGAGAGATCAAAGAGAACAACAACAAACAAAAAAATCCAGCATAAAATAAGTAACAATTTACTTTGAAAGTTTTATGGCGTCGGACTCTTGTCGTACCCACTGGCTGAGGGACCACCACAGGGCGAACCTTCTCTTCATCTGATTTGTCTGAAAACATAACAAAGCAATGTCTGAACATGTACTTCTTTCTACAGGAACACCCGACATTCTCTTCAACAAATTTGTCTGAAAACAAACAAAAGCAATGTCTGAACATATACTTCTTTCTGCAGGAACACCTGACATTCTCGTCAACAAATTTGTCTGAAAACAAAACAAAGCAATGTCTGTATGTACCGCTTTCTACAGGAACATTGTGTCGTTATAATTTCTCTTCAACAAATTTGTCTGAAAACAAACAAAGCAACGCCTGAACATGTACTTCTTTCTACAGGAACATTGTGTCGTTATAATTTCTCTTCATCAGATTTGTCTGAAAACAAAACAAAGCAATGTCTGTAACTGTACTTCTTTCTGCAGGAACATTGTGTTGTTAAACTTTCTCTTCATCAGATTTGTGTGAAAACAAAACAAAGCAATGTCTGTAACTGTACTTCTTTCTTTCTTTGCAACAGATGCAACCAAGATTTAAAAAAAATAATAAAATTAAAAAAGAAAAGAAAAGAAAGCCTGCTACTAAAAGTGTATGATCCCCCCGTAAAAATACCATCTCAATCCTAGACCTTTTTCATGAGGTTTTTCACAACACAAGAGAGACAGAAAGAAAGGTAGGTAGGGGGGAGAGTCACCCACCGCTGTCAGTCAGGTCAGAGATGCTGAGGTCTGCCTGGTGGTCAGGGGCCTCTGAACCGTCACTGTCCTGAGGCTGACTGTCCTCTTCCTCTTCTTCAGATGACCCCTCCCCTGACTTCAGTCCATGTTTAGCCTGAAGCTGCTTCAGTTTGGCTTCAGTCTGTTCCTTGTGACGCCGCTCTTTGAACGCCTCCTGAGTGGCGATGAGAGAGCGGAGAACTTGCACCTGTGCATAGTGAAAAACAGAGTTTCTTTAACTCTCTAAGTCTCGAACCAGGATTTGCCGGGATTGAATAATTGGCCCCCCCCCCCTCCAAATCCCAAACTGGGATTTGCTGGGATTTACACACAGTAGATATCCATCATGCAGTGAGCACCGCTAATTGCTACCACATGCCAAAGCTGTATCAAGCCAGAGGTACAAAGCTTGCTGAGAGACTGGAAGTAAAAAAAGCACATAATTGCTTATTCCATTATTTTCGAAAAAGAATAATAAAACAAAAAAAAAGAGTTACAGTCCTTTTTGGACTTTACTGTTTACGAGGCAGAAATGGCACACCATTGTTGTTACTGCATCAGTGAGTCACGGGACAGTATGTGTAATTAAACAGTTTTCCGAAAGGATATTAACTCTTTCATTCCCCAATTTACACTTGCTATTGCTTCCCTTTATTCCCAGCTTCCTCTTGTCTGTTTCTTCCCTTCATTCCCGGATTTACAGACCAAAACACTTAGCATAATGGGGTACTTACTTTACAGACTTACGGCAGTAGCCCATATTATATGAACCAAAGAATGTCATATATCATTGTGTAGGAAATTGATGTGAGATGGTGTTGGTGACCATGTTGACACTTCACAGTAACATGACAGATGACACAGGTGTAAAACAGGTAAGTTGACAGTAAAAAACAGGTATGCCATCATGCACTCCATGCAGATAAGTATTTTTCTAGCCAGTTGTATGTTTCGTGCTTGTACTCACCAACTGATGCCTCATGTACATCCCCTTGCATTGTTAATGTGAATACTCCATGAGAACTGTCTCCATTGTCACCATGATTGTCCCCAACACATCAACAGTTTATTCTCTTTTTTGTAGACTGTGTATGACTACCACACACCAATAAAGAGAGCAAGCCCCACACTATTTTGCACACTTTTTATATACAGATAGTATTTACATGTTCTCTAATTACATATGTTTCAACTTCTGTCCAAGAATCACATGATATGTCACACATAGGTGACACATGAATGATACACCTTGATCAGAATCCGAATTCTCTCCACCTTCCATTTTCACAGCCAAGAAATAAGCCACATCTTCACACACACTCTTACACTCATTCTAAAACCAACTGATTTCTCAAGTGACTACTTTCTCACGAGTGGGGGGGAGGGGGGGGTAGAGAGGGGGGGGGGTGAGAGCTGGAAGACCAATGCTGGAACTGCATTCCATTCACAGCTACTACTACATAGACTGGGTAGTGTCTGAAGGGTCAAGATGCTGACAGGTCAAGATTGATGAGGGAGGGAGGGGGGGGGGGGGGCAGCGGAGGAAGGGAGGCTGCCCAGCCTGGAATTTCTTACATAAACAAAGACCCGTTAGTGGCTGACAACTGATAAGCAACTAACGGGAAGAACAGAGCGCTCCCTGCTGAGCCCGGTTTACCGGCTGTGGGAAGGAAGGGTGTTTGTTAGTGGAGACCGGTATACCGAGCGCTGGGATGGAAAGGAAGAAAAGTCTGCAGACCGGTAAACCGGGCTGTGGGAATGAAAGAATTAACAGACAGTTTTTTCAAACTTGCCCTTCCTGGCCAAGGGTCATTACTGGACCCTCCCACAACCACCTCCCGCCCTCCCTCCCCACACAAAAAAACCCAGAATCCAGGTATACCTGTAATTTTCGATGATTTGCCTTTTTGACATGAGAGAAAGCAGTCATGTAGGTCTTGCTCAACACTTTGTAGCCCTCTCCCTTCTTCTCTTGTAGTTCTGCAATGTTCAGCCAAGTGCGACAAATCTGGAGCAACAGTCAATCATACATTGTTAGCTTTCAGTACCTTGATTTGATCACATCACAAGATTACAGGCTTTGCTATATATGCAAACTGCAATGGAATGCAAGAAGTTATGATGTACAAAAGTATATAGATAAATGCAAGCTACACATCTACACACATACAACCACACACAACCCTACAAATGCATGCAAGATCCCAACATGCAGATGATAACACTGAAATCCGCTCACAAAAATGGATATCAATACAAAATGTTTTCCTTTTTTATATATATATATTTTTTTTAATCATTCAACGTTTTGCATTCACATTATTCATCATTAAGATCTATCCTTTGAAATCTGATAATCAATGCATTATCCATAAAAAGATCTATCCTTTAGGATTGAATAATCAAACCATGAGGTTTTTTCTTATCAAAGATCACCTCACAGATGGATATTTTAATACTGCAATAATAAAAGGTAAAAGTAAAGGTGTCCCATAACCTAGGCGGTCGTAGGAGAGCAAGGTATCAGAGGCCTCAGCTTCTCTAGGAGCCAGCATATTGAGGGCAGCGCCCATCTCTCCCTCGCTGTTTTACCTTCCCTGACCCTAAAGAGAGCAGGTACCCATTTACAGCTGGGTGGACTGGGGAAACTGTACTGAAGCCAAGGCGCGCAAATGGTCACCTATTCAACTGGTAACCACGCTCGATGCTGCTTAACTTGACTAAAGGAAAGCGAGCTTTTCACCTGTTCCTGATCTTCACTTCACCTAGCCAAAGAAACATCAACACAACCTCTGACCTCACACAGCCTCTGACCTAACAGCCTCTGACCTCACACAGCCTCTGACCTAACAGCCTCTGACCTCACATAGCCTCTGACCTCACACAGCCTCTGACCTCACAGCCTCTGACCTCACACAGCCTCTGACCTAACACAGCCTCTGACCTCACACAGCCTCTGACCTCACAAACACAGCCTCTCACCTGCTCCTGATCTTCCCCCCGAAGCTGCAGTTCCTTGTGGTAGCTGTGGATGGCCAGGTCTGGCTGCCTGTTGTCTGCGTAGGTCTGGGCCAGAGACACGTAGGCAGGAATCAGCTTCTCTGCGCTGAGACCCAGGCGTTCACCACACTCCACCTGTGGTTTAATAACATATACCCATCTGGTTGAAGCTTTTATAGTAATCTACATGTAATAGGTAAAGGTAAAGGTACTCCACCTGTGGTTTGATAACATATACCCATCTGGTTGAAGCTTTTATAGTAATCTACATGTAATAGGTAAAGGTAAAGGTACTCCACCTGTGGTTTGATAACATATACCCATCTGGTTGAAGCTTTTATAGTAATCTACATGTAATAGGTAAAGGTAAAGGTACTCCACCTGTGGTGTGATAACATATACCCATCTGGTTGAAGCTTTTATAGTAATCTACATGTAATAGGTAAAGGTAAAGGTACTCCACCTGTGGTGTGATATATACCCATCTGGTTGAAGCTTTCGCAGTAATCTTCATGTAAAAGGTAAAAGTAAAGGTGTCCCATAACCTTTTTGGTCGTAGGGGAGAGACCTCAGCTTCTCTATGGACCGGCATACTGAGGGCGGCACCCATCTCTTCTCCCTCGCTGCTTTACCTTCCCTGACCCTAAAGAGGGCAGGTACCCATATACAGTTGGGTGAAGTGGGGGAGTGTACTGAAGCTAAGGCACGCAAATGGTTACCCATCCACTTAGTAACCAAGCCATGGCGATCTTAACTACAGGCCTAATCATCACGCGACTGGGGGCTCTGACTGGGGGCCTACTGGCCAAACGTTGCTAAACACTAGTATAGTGCTAAAACATGCCATGTTGAATGTAAAGTTATGCTCAACTGTTTATATGGGTAGAGAAGCTATAGATTTATACATTGTTGTGTTATTTTATTTTAAAAAATCATTCATTTAATGTAATTTTATTACCATTTTCATGCACCTGATTGATTAAGTCAGTAAGTGGTTTAATGACTCAATAAAGTTCTGTTGAACCTTCAAAGCAAACAATATTGCTGTAAGATGTTGAAAAACACAATGTACTGTAATATCAAAATATGCACATTTTTACTACCCCTTGAAATATGGAATTGTAGCTGATTTGATATGTAACCGGCATTAAGAAGAAAGTGACACAGGACACAGACAGAAGATGAGGGAGACAAGAACTTAGCACATCTACATTGTGGTCCATTCAATAGAATATAGTAAGTGCTCTAAATATTCAACCACTTTTGAAGCACAAAATTAGTATTTTTCATTCCTTAACTAATATTTGGAGGATTTTGAAACTAAGCTCAGTGTCAAAAAAGGTTTGGATATTCACTGAAAACAATGAAATCATATCTTGGTTGGGTATATCGAGTGGCCTAATTATTTAGAGTATATACAGTAAGTACAGACAGCAAAATAACACACACACACACACACACACACACACACACACACACACACACACACACACACACACACACTCACTCACTCACTCACTCACTCACTCACTCACTCACTTACTCATTCATTTGTACCACATATCTTCTTTAAGTTTTTCCTTGTTCAAATATGTTTATTCTTTTTTTTTTTTTTTTTTTCTTAGATGGATGGCTTGATGAAAAAAAGCAATTGGACTGCTTACTCAATGTACCATCTGGAAATAAAAGTTTGACTTTGACTTTGACTCACTCACTCACTCACTCACTCACTCACTCACTCACTCACTCTCACACACACACACACACACACACACACACACACACACACACACACACACACACACACACACACACACTCACTCACTCACTCACTCACTCACTCACTCACTCACCACACACACACACACACACACACACACACACACACACACACACACACACACACACACACACACTGACACACGAACACACACACACACACACACACATTTTCTCTCTCTCTCTCATATCTGTGTCTGTGTCTCTCTCTCTCACACACACACTGACTCAGACACAAACACACTCTCACACACTCACACACACACACTCACACACACACACACACACACACACACACACACACACACACACACACACACACACACACACACACACACATACACACACACATACCCACCCACACGTTACACACTCAGACACACACACAAGTTACACACACACACACACACACACACACACACAAGTTACACACACACAAGTTACACACACACACACACACACACACACACACACACACACACACACACACACACACACACGTTACATACATACACACACACACACACACACAGTACATAATATATAATACAGTGACACACACACACATACACACACATTGTGAGACACACACATTTGCACTAACACTCACACTTTTTGGACTGAATATTCAAAACACCACTGTCCATGAACACACAGATCTCGATCGTTGGTTAACAATTTATCCTTCATCTCAGAAAAAGTAGTGTTGTCACTTTCCAAAAAAGCTGAAAGCTGATCCTCCGTTTTATTTCTCTCAGAGCACGAGGAACGCTTTGTTGTACGAGCAGGGGGTGCAGGAGTAGGAATTTGGCTGGCTGCTACGTTTGGCCAAACAGAGGGTGGATGTTTCGGTCTTTCTTTTCCTCTGACAGTGATGCTTTCAAAACCATGAGGCCAGTGGAGTTCACACACAACAGTGTCTTTGGTAACAACCAACTTATCATTAGGAATTGAAGAAATCCAAGCTTTCTTCCCAGCTTCGTCTTTAGGAAATCTAAACACAGAGACTTTTCTCTCCACACCACATCCTTTTTCAGAAGAATAGTTCGTTTTGCAACCGTACACACAGCATTTCCTCCCCATAATGGAAGAACAGAGAAATATAACACGGTAGTTTAGATCAAATCAGCACAAAAAACAGCAGAATGCAACCACGTTGTGAACAATGTAGATTACTCGCCACCATTACCGGAAGTTAAGCGATCAAGGTATGTACAAAAACAAAGATCACCTGAACTATGTAAATATCAATGTTTAGGGAAAAAATTCACATAAGCTGGGTTCATAACCATTGATTTAAACTTTTATTAACACGAGCAGAAAAAATAATCGTGTACATTGTGTTTTATGCTTTTTCTAAAAATCTAGCTTTCGTTTCGGTAAATTGCTGAAGAGGAGTTGCTTCCCTTGTCTCTCACTGAGTAGGCCCCCAGTCACGGCCCCCAGTCGCACGCTGAGTAGGCCTGTAGTTAAGATCGCCATGAACCAAGCTCAATGCTGCTTAACCTTATGTCGGGGAAAGTGAGTGCTCTGACCACTGAGCTATCCCGTCCCCTAATCTTCATGTATACACAAATAAATATGACTGAATAGATTATATCATCAATGAACAATATCATCTTATACAACCCTGCAAATCATGAACGACATCTTTAAGCAATATCTACTGATTAAATTATCTCCATGGGGTGGGGGGGCAAATGATCATCCAAACAAAAAACAAAAAAAAAGATCATCAGACATGCTGTTCCAAGATAAAATCAATGACTGTAAAACTTACACAGGGAAAGTAATATCACCATTGCAGTTTGAACTTTTTATTTTCAGAAATGTCTTCATGCCCCAAAATAGAATGCGGCTACCTAAATGGTAGAGAAAAAAAAGTCGCACAGGAAAAAATCTCACCATTGGTGAACCTTGGAGCTCTAGCCAGGGAACAAAAAGAAAGAAAAGAAAAAAAAGACTTCATTATTTACAAAGATTTCACAATAACAGCTAAAAATCATAAACAAAAAAATACCTTCCCGATAACTACAAAGATATTGTGCTGGTAATTTGCTCACAGGCAATGCATACATACATCTTACATGATTAATATAAATATATTTCTGATATCACATTCACAAAAAACCCATTAAGTCTTTTTCACCTAATAAACTTGATCTATGCTGAGTTGTCCATTAATATGAAATACCTTTCAGGCCCCCCCCCCCCCCCCCTCCTCCAGTGCTGCTGGAAAACTGGTTTTGTCCTCAGGGACATAGCAAACATTCTTTATCAGAAATACAACATCTTCAAGTCCCTGTAAAGCTAGACATGTCCTATCTTTCAAACTACCACTGACTCAAACTGCAGGGTCAGGTCATACACACTTACAACACAGAAACCCTGCATGACGAGTCTGATTCACACACCACTGTTATGTCTTTTTGCATTTTAAAGCATGCACTAAGCACACACATACATTTCTCTATCCCCTCCCCCAATCTCTTATTGATGTAAATATCTAATTCTTTAATCTAAATGGTTTCAGCTCTCTGACATATAACGTCTAACAGAATACTTTTACCCTTTTTTTTTTTTTTACACCACTTTTAGTCACGGCAAATTTCTCTGTGTGAAATCTGGGCTGCCCTCCCAGGGAGGAGCATGTCGCCACAAGAGCAGCACCACCCATTACTTTTTGTTCTTTTCCTATCTGCAACTGTGACTGTTTCCCTAACAGGGTGGCTTTTTTCTACAGATTTTTGCCAGGGACAACTCTCTTGTTGCCATGGGTTCTTTTATATGTACACATGAGACCTCGGTTTATCGTCTCATCCGAAAGACAAGCACCCAGACCACCACTCATGGTCTACTGGATGGGAGAAAAGTTTTGGACCCAAATGGGGGTCGAACCACCGCACACTACCGACCTGGACTTTCCGCTTTCTAGGCAGGTGCGTTACCTCTAGACCACCAATCCACTGCTTTTTTTCTATTCCAATTTAAACAAATTTATTTTTAACAATTCAAAAAAAGACAAAACCCCACCACAGTTCACCTTAAGCTACGTCAAAGTACTCAATCATTTGCGACAAAAAATGTATGCATACACACCATTTGTTGGTAGTGTTGAATGGCAGTGGCGTAACTGCCACAGTAGAGGCCAATTTCAGTGAAGGCATCACCCAACTTCTCGTGAATGCTGAACATGTCACTGTCACTGTGGTGACACGCACTGCGTCGCTCACTCAGTTCTTCCACAACCGTCACTGTGTGATGAAAACAAACGTGTACACTGCACTGTTCAGTACACTGCACCGTTCCGTTAATCTGAAGGTGATCAGTAGATAACATAAGGAGGGTGTGAAATACTGTAAAAAGTGACATTTTACAATGCATTTTTTTTTCCAGTCCAAAAAGACTTTTTTTTTAGGAATAAGGATGTAATGTAGCAACAACAAGCATATATATATATTTTTTTTTTTTCTTCTTCTTTTTTTTTTACATTATGAATTATAACAAAGTACCAATACCAAGATATATCAGTATTAACACACACCAGCAATCCAGAATTTTTTTTCATTCAAAAACAAATTTCAAGGAATAAAATGCACAATAGTTGAGAAACTGTCACAAAATAAGCATGAAAAAAATAATTTAATCAAACACACACACACACACACACACACACACACACACACACACACACACACACACGCACACCACACGCACACGCACACACACACACAAACTTACAAAGACACACCACGCAGACCATACAACTGCACACTCCATAAGGTGTCATATCATCAGTGCTTCCAAGATCAATCTATACATACATTAATGACTCTCTCACCTGCTTTGTATAGTTTGACAAGTTTGCTGGACTCCTTGGCTGTGGGCAACAGCTTGTAGGCCTTCTTCAAAAAATGCTTGGCTGACTTGGTGTCTCCCGCACTCACGCTAGCCTACAGGAAATTACCCACAAATATATATATGTATGTCTACATCAGAGAAATATGTGGAAAAGACAACAACCCCCCCCCCCCCCCCCCCCACACACACACACAGACACATATATCTACAAGCAAATTACAATCCTGTATGTAAACAAAATGTATGACACATCATAAATGATATGAGAAAAACAATCCTTTCCAATAAATCTGAAAAACTGTTCAGTTAAGAGACGCACTTGCTTAAATTTATATGTATTGTCAAGTTGCAAAGTAATACAGAAGCAGCTCCCAGCCTAAGAATGTTCCATAAAATGCACACACACACACACACACACACACACACACACACACACACACACACACACACACACACACACACACAAACACACACCTATGCCTAAGAATTCAAATGCAAATGATATGAATACAAGCTGTATTTATCATCAAGCTGTTTAGTAATATAAAAGCAGCTGTCTACCTTAAAATTTTACATAAAAAGCATGCACCTACACCCTATAATTTACACACGCAACTATGCACATGCAAGCTGGATGTTTATTGGGGATCGGTGGTCTAGAGGTAACACACCTGCCTAGAAACATAACAGAACATCTTGCGCACACGTTAAATCCTGTTCCGCTTTTCGTAAGAGTAGGCCATCGTGTGCCGGTGGGAACAGATGACAATATTTACAAAACTGCATACACACGGGGACCGGATGAAAAAAAGCACATGATTGCTTATTCTGTTATCCTTGATATAAAAGAAAAAGAATAAAAGAATAAATAAAGAAAGAAAGCAAAAAGTCTGGGTTTGGAGGGTGTTGTGGTTTGATCCATGTTTGTGCCCAAATTTTTCCCCCCATCCACTAGACAATTTTTTATCAAGATGTTTATAAATGCCCCCCCCCAATTCAGTTACCTTAGAACGTTTCATAAAAAGCACACACACATACACACCTGTGCCCAATACTATATGAAAATTAGGTGTATGCAAGCTGGACAGAAATGAGAAGACTTGGCAAGGCCTCATGTGCAAACACACGCACAACATCTTGTGCACACTTAAAAACCCATTCTGCCTCTTTGGAAGAGTACACCATGTTTAGTTTCTTACCCAGGCTTTGCGCTCTAGAACCTAGAAACTGAGACTGATGGATGCCTACACTGCTGAAAATGCCATCCATTCCCCTTACTTTATCGTCAGCGCTCTTCCTCTTCAAACCAACACTTCAATCTTCAGTGTTCCTATGGTCCCTACTCACAATAGCCAGCTGACTGAAGACCTCCTTCTGGCGGGGTTTGTTCTGCAGTCTGGTGGCCGATTTGAGCGCTTGCTGCAGAGACCCCTGGGCCACAGCTGCCTGCCCGTGCCGAAGTTCCTGGTTGGCCGAGTTGAAAAGGCATAAGAACTGCTCCTCTTCCAAGTTCCACTGCCTGAAACACCCAATATAAAGTAGTATAAAAAAAGAAAGAAAAAAATAAAGTGGTATTAAAAAAAAAAATATATATATATATATATATATATATATATATATATATATATATATATATATATATATATATATATATATATATATATATATATATATATAAATAAATAAAAAGAAAGAAAGAAAAAAATAAAGTGGTATTAAAAAAAAAAATATATATATATATATATATATATATATATATATATATATATATATATATATATATATATATATATATATATATATATATACATATATCAGTGGATATATATAGTGGATCAGTGGTCTAAGTGGTAACGTGCCTGCCTAGAAAGCAAAAAGTCTGGGTCGGAGTGTGTGGTGGTTCGAATCCCGTTTGGGGCCAAAACTTTTTTCCAATCCATTAGACCATGAGTGGTGGTCTGGGCGCTAGTCTTTCAGATGAGATGCTAAACTGAGGTCCCGTGTGTTACACACCATTATTTAGCGCATGTAAAAGAACCCACAGCAACAAGGGGGTTGACCCTGGCAAAATTCTGTAGAAAAAAGCCACTCTGATAGGGAAACAAATACAGCTGCAGACAGGAAAAAGAAAAAAAAATTGGATAGGCGCTGCACTTGTGGCAACGCACTCTCCCAGGGGACAGCAGCCAGAGTTTTACGCTGAGGAATCTTCTGTGACATTAAGTGGTATAAAATAAAATAAAATATAAAATATAATCATTGTCTTACTCTTGATGAATATTATGTTTAGGATCTAACCAAGATTGCTAGCAAAACAAATATGTTAAAAATGTAAATGTTATGTGAATTCTTTCAACTTTAGTGCAATATGCACTCATGTGCTTTTATTATTTTTACATCCAGTCCCTGTGTGTATGTGTGTGTGTGTGTGAGTGATCACCTGTTCCAACCAACACAAAATGACTTACTCTTGTGAAAGGCAGAACAGGTTTTAACGTGTATGCAAGATGTTCTGCATGTGTTTATAAATACACAAGGCCTCGATTTATCTTTCATCCATAGAACTTTCAGAGGAGTGGAGTTAATAGTAACAGGATTTTTTTCGTTCCCTGATAATAAGGAAAAGCTGAAGAAAGCTACTGAGGGTCCAGTTAGACTCACTTTGCAATTGTAAGAGCTTTCTGCAAGTATTCTGTACTCTCCTTCTCGGCACCTCTCACATCATACACAAGCCCTGTAACAGAAAAAATCAAATCATCACCAATCAAACGATTATTACAACAACACTGACTTTGAGAAGTAACATGGCAAATACCTTCACCAAGAATACACTACTCAGGCTGGTGGTAATTGTTGAAATAATGACTTAGGTTCTCATTGTCCTGTCCTTGATGCAGAATTTGTGTCTACACAAGTTATTTGTGAGAGAAAAAAAAGACATTATATGACAAGAATAACAACCCACTAGAAATAAGGTAAGAAACACAGAAGGGGTTTTTTGTGTATGTTGTTTAAGTTTATTTTCTCACATTCCTTGGCTAGAGCTCTGAAGTTTACTATTAGTGAGATTTGTGTATGTGACCGTTTTTACTCACCATTAAGGAGGTTGTATTCCGACATTGGAAATAGAAATACTGAATAATGATTGACAAAACCATCCCATCTCCCCGTACAAAACATGAGAAACCTTGTTTAACAATAACAAGTAATAAAATTTGGATAATATCATCCAAACAAACAAAACAAGTGTTCTTGAAAAGACTTCTTCAACAACGAGAATCATAGTAACAAAAAAAATTCCAATAATCAAAATATATATATACAAACATACAGTAGTTTAAAAAAGGTACCTTTACCTTTTTACAGTAGTTTACCAAAGACCCTGCTTTGCTCAGTCTAACAAATCTGATGTCCTAACATCACAGTAACCCTACACACAAACACACACTCCAAGAATAAGTCCTCTTTCTGACAAGCAGTACTGACCTAAGTTCAGCAACAGACGGCCTTTCATGGCCATATACTCTGGTTCAGTCAAGGTGGATGTGCCACGTAATTCCGAACACACCCGCAGGGCTTGCAGAAATTTCTTTTCCGCCTTTTCCAGTAAATGTCGCGAACCGAATGCGCCTTGCACGTCTGCCTGAGTGTAGTAGGTGTCTCCTAGGGTGGCTAGAGCCCTCTGAATCTCCACCTGTGGGAAAGGAAAAGCCACAGTTACTCTTTATCATCAAAACGCAGATATTCAAATGGATTACATTACTGATAACAGTTAAGTACAAAAAGAAATGTTTCTGATACTGTACGAAAGGAGACAGCACAGGAGAGAGACAGTAAGAAACATGCACGCACGCACACACACAGACTGAAACTAACTTCAGACAAAGAGACATACCAACAGACAGACACAGACTGAGAAAGAGGCAGTCAGCCTATGCTCTGCCAGAAACAATTAATGTTACAAGATATGGTGATAGCCTGGATGTCTCAAGCTGGAACCATCTGTCGTTTGCACAAAAACCCGGTGTTCTTAATGTGAATCTAGCATAATAAAATATATGCCATTTATCAGCAATTATTTTTAAAATATTGAGAGAGAGAGAGACTCAGAGAGAGAGAGAGAGACTCAGAGAGAGAGAGAGAGAGAGAGAGAGAGAGAGAGAGAGAGAGAGAGAGAGAGAGAGAGAGAGAGAGAGAGAGATAGAGACAGACAGACAGACAGACAGACAGACAGACAGACAGACAGACAGACAGACAGACAAAGACAGACAGACAGACAGACAGACAGACAGACAAAGACAGACAGACAGACAGACAGACAGAGACAGAGAGACATGGAGAGAGACAGAGACAGAGAGAGACAGAGAGAGACACACACACACAGAGACAGACAGAAAGAGACAGACAGACAGACAGAGACTGCAAAGAGAACCATGCCCCCAATACATACACAATAAAGTACACTGCAACAGACACTAAAGTAACTCACCTGATCATTACACTCCTGTGCCAAAGCCAGGTACTGGTTCTGGAACTGCAAAGCTTTGTCGAACTGACCCAGCTTACACAGACATTCCCCAATCTTCCTGCAGGCCACAGCCTCCCCAATCTTGTCCTGGGCCGCTTCAGACACCCGCTTTTCCATCTCGTGTTCCCTAATGGCCTCCTCATGGTACCCTTTACAACACCAGAAGAAACATACATGTATATTGTATACATGTATACATTACATATCAAAAGCTGCATTTCCATTCTGCGTAATGTTGTCCAAAGTATGATTTTTATGATGAAATTTTGATATTTAACAACAATACCACTGATATTTTTCATCATTTACAAGCACAAAATATACTTGATGGCATGAAGAACATTGCAAATATGCGCATATCCACAAACGCACAGGAACACTGTGTTGGTTGGTAGAATGTCCTCCTGGTTGACAGTCTGGACTGCAAGTAGCAGAGCTCAGGCCTCAGTGCAGTCATTGGTGAACAGGATGCCTGTGGTCAGACTCAGAGACTTCTTGATGGTCCTGCCATTGTGGAATCTGATGTACCCCTCCTTCCTTCATTTTTTTTTTTTATTGCTTCCTTAGCAGACTCTATATGTGTACATGCTCTTGCACTGGTATTGGGAGGTCTTACAGTGTTCAGTGCTTCCAGTGTCAATGACTTTAGTTCAGCTTAGATTTATGTGGCCCTCTTTGTCACCAACACCTGGAACATTGAGTATGATACTTGGTTTTTTAGGAGTCTCTGTCTGCCAGTCCTTGTACTGTTGTAGTCTTCAAGAGACTCATGTGTTGGCTGGTTGCTGACAGAAAATAGTGATGTCTTCCAAATGTCAAAAGCCTTGATCAGGTGGCTAGGGCTCTGTCACTTCAGCCGGTTCTTCGTGGAAGCTGATACCAGTGCTAGCAAAACTATTAAAGAGTTAAAAGATCTATGTTATTTACTTTTGCCTTCTTTTTTGTTTGCTTTATTCGATTCTTTGTCAGACAACTTACCATACTGAGAAAGAAGTTCTCCAAGAGCATTGCAGATTGTTCCCAGTTCCTTCAGATCACTTTTCTCTTCAGCTTTTCTCTTGCACTTCTGGAGTCCTAGAAAAACAAGTGAAACACAATCTAGTAATACTAATAGTATACATGGTAACATGGTCAATGACCAAAGACTAGTCACTATACGTGTATGTAATGATGTATGCACAATTCTAAACTATTAACTTAATAACTATCAAATTTATTTATACACTACCTGATACCCCTTTACCAGTGCCATCAAAAATCAAATTCTCTCCCTTTCTTTCTAGTATCAAGAGTTCTCAGTGTCTCACCAAACACACACACACACACGCGCGTGCGCACATGCGCACACACACACATTTCATGAATACTCACAGAATGACAGACATTAACAGTTTTATTCAGTTTTTATGTTATTTTTTGCACAGGAGGGGGGTTCTTTCATTGTATTGATGCCTTCGTAAACTGTCACAATGTTTACTGTACAACTGAATCCTGTTTCAGTGTTTGATTGACCATGAATATGATAAATATTCTCTCACACACTCTTGCGAGAAAAAAAATTGATTAGAATTCAGTGATGTTCTAGTTAAACAGTTAATGAGTTATATTTTTGTTTCAAATGTTTAAATAGCCTGTTTCATTGTAAGGTCGATATTTTTTAACATTAATTTATGTTTTTTGTTTCTACCTTCAAGTTCAATACGGATTGATTGATCAATCCAAAAGGTGTGTACTCATGATTTATTCAAATTATCGATTAATTAAATCCATATTGAACTTGAAGGTAGAAACAAAAAACATAAATTAATCATTTAAAAAATATCGACCTTACAATGAAACAGGCTATTTAAACAATCTAAATCTAAGTAAAAGAGAAAGCCAAGGCCCCTTTTAGCTAAATTCTAGAAATCTTTACTTTCAGTTTCACATGTTTTGGGGACATTCTTTGTAGACCTGCATAATGGAACACACAGGCACAAATCTTTAATTTAAAGAACTCCCCTAAATCAAATCTAAAATGAAACAGAACTGATTTTAAAAATTGCATACTGTCACTAACTTCCCACATGATGAACCTAATTAAACTAAAGCTAACTTGTAAAAAAAAAAAAAGAAGAAAATCAATAACTGAGATGGAGTTAACAACTGGTGAAACACACACACAGTGACACACACACACTGACATTTCCGTCATTTGTATGCTGACACAGACATAGATCATCTATAATTAATTTAATTATTAGCCAAACACACACACACATGCATGCACACGCACACACTCTGACAGTGACACACACACTGACATTTGTATGCTGGCACAGACATATATATATCATCTATATTAATTATTATAATTATCACACACACACACACACACACACACACACACACACACACAAACACACACACATTTGTATGCTGGCACAGATAAATTTCATCTATATTAATTACAATAATTATTACACAAAACACACACACACACACACACACACACACACACACACACACACACACGCACACACTCATACTGATAATGTAGTGATAATACCATACACTATACACCACCTAGTATTAAAAAAAAAAAATTTAAACTCAAAATCTAACACTACTGAGTCACTGGGATTTAATGAGTTCTTTCATTGGTTGTCTTACGAACCAGCACAAACACCAAACAGTAGCCCATTATTACTATAGTATTCGTAAACACTGTGAAAGTGAAACAGCCTGATGTAGTGATGATGGTAAACATGTAGGACTAGGAACTAATGGTAGGAACTAATATCCTATCCTTTGAACCTGATCTACAATGCGTCGTCATCAATAATTTGTATTTGATTACCTCTGCTTGTGCTAGACTAAAAGCAGAAGTAAAGTATTTGTGGCACTTTTTACTTTGACAAGATCGAAAGAGTAACAAACCTAAAAACTTATAAGACTTGTGGACTAGGCCTAGTTTTGGTTTGAACGTCAATGAGAGCCAAAAAAAAAAACTGTCATGGTTGAGGTTATCATATAAGTTAAGGATGGAGGCAAAAGCTAAGCTGTTAACGATCTTGATTTAACCAAGTTCCAAGAACATTTGGTGAAGAGTAAACTTACTGTGAAAATCCGGGATTTTATCCATTCCCAAAGCACTTTACAGCAGTCAGACATTGGCGCCCTGCATAGCGCCCTCTTGTGAAAGTAAGGTGAGAGTGGTCTGCCGTAAAAGCATACTTGGAGCCACATGGTTACAGCGTGTGTTGCACGCCTTGTTGATGAAATGCCGATAAGGCCTACAAACTCCGCTACAAAACGGGTAGATTTTCTTTTTTGTATATGTTTTATTTGCGGTTTCATTCCAAGAGATGTGTTTGTGGCCTTAAATTTGCTGTTTACAGTTCCAGTGTGTTGATTTAAAAGGTATAGTTGAAGGAAAGACATTGGGTGTTCTGTTTCACTTTCAGCGACGTGTCACTCTGTGTGTTTGTGTGTGTGTGTGTGTGTGGTTATTTATCTATTTATTTTATTTATTCTTTTATATCGAGGATAATTGAATAAGCACTCATGTGCTTTTTTACATCCAGTCTCCGTATGAATGTGGTTTTGTAAATTTTTTCTGTCATCTGCGTGTGTGTGTGTGTGAGTGTGGTGACACTGTGTGTGTGTGTGTGACACGTGTGTGTGTGTGTGGTGGGGGGGGGGGGGGGGGGGGGGGGTTCTTCCTGGATGACACCCTTTGGATGGGATTGTAAACCAATGTCCCATGTGTGAATGCAAGCTAAACATCATGCCCACACACTAAAACTTGTTCTGCCTTTTGGAAGAGTATGCCATTGTGTGCCAGTAGGAATGAATGATAAAATTTACAGACTGCAGGCACACAGGTACTGGATGTAAAACAGCACATGATTGTTTATTGCATTATCCTCTCTCTCTCTCTCTCTCTCTCTCTCTCTCTCCTCTCTCTCTCTCTCTCTCTCTCTCTCTCTCTCTCTCTCTCTCTCTCTCTCTCTCCATAGGGGGAGGGATAGCCTAGTGGTCAGAACATTGCGCTGGCAAGTTGAAGACCCGAGTTCGAGTCTGGTCGAGGAGATTTTTCTCCTGGAGTTAACATCAGTGCTGACTCCACTCTCCCCAAAAGTCCTTTGGATGAGACTTTAAACTGAGGCCTGTGTGTGAACGCACGCAGAACATCTTGCGCACACGTTGAATCCTGTTCCACTTTCGTAAGAGTAGGCCATCGTGTGCCGGTAGGAACAGATGACATTTACAAAACTGCATACACACGGGGACTGGATGTAAAAAAGCACAAGAGTGCTTATTCCATTATCCTCGATATAAAAGAATAAATCAATCAATCAAATCCATACACACACACACACACACAACACACACACACACACACACACACACACACACACACACACGTTACACACACACACACACACACACACACACACACACCACACACACACACACACACACACATGAATGT
This sequence comes from Stramonita haemastoma, assembly GCA_030674155.1. Taxonomy (NCBI): domain Eukaryota; kingdom Metazoa; phylum Mollusca; class Gastropoda; order Neogastropoda; family Muricidae; genus Stramonita; species Stramonita haemastoma. Next base: position 16,241,879 of record CM060325.1, on the reverse strand, counting down.
ATAAATTTTCTTTTAAAGAATAAAGGTATTGTATCTGTGCTGTTCCAGCCGACAGTGTGCATGTTCAGAATTTGTACTAGAGCACATACTTACCACTGAGTATGTTTGTGTCATCTATAGGCCTACCACAAGCCATAGCTGGCATACTTTTCTAATCAACAAAAGATGGTGATTTTTTTATGTGTGTGCAAAGTATTCTGTGTGTGTGTGTTTTATTCTCTGCTGCCACCCATAGGAATGCCAGGGGCCTGTCAGTATAAATAGCATCCCCACCTTCTGAAAATTCTGTGCTATGAATTTCCTCTTTTCTACCCTTCTCAAGTCTGTTCTTCCTGTCACCTCCGTGTCTATTTTCTGCCGTCATGGTTCATTCTCCTGCCTTTTTTCTAGAAACTAAAAAAAAAAATTAAAAGATAAGTTTTTCCCATGCCAAAGTCAGATGTACTGGGCCTGACTTGACAGGTGCTTAATGGCAGCACAACACATTATTGCTGTCTGAATGTTTGAAAAAGAAGAAGAAGAAGCATTCTCAAGTGAAAGACTTGAAGGGAGGATTCAGAATCAATTTAAACTCAAAGAGAAAGGTCCCCCCCAAGAGACAGTTCAGTGCCAGCTTAAACCCATCATATCAGTTTGTGTGTGTGTGTGTGGTGTGTGTGTGTGTGTGTGTGTGTGTGTGGTGTGTGTGTGTAATTTACAAAATGGCCATGATTGTTTATTAAAAAAAAAATGTTTAAGGACATTATCATTCTTTCTTGATATGGTGTAATATCATGCCAAGTTAAAATATTACTCTCATGGTTGCCTATGCAATTGAAACAGAAATTGTTGATTACTCAGACTCTTCCTAGGGGATGCTAAGGGCCTGTCAGTATAAACAGCATCCCCACCTTCTGGAAATTCTGTGTTAGAAATTTCCTCATGTGTGTGTGTGTGTGTGTGTGTGTGTGTGTGTGTGTGGTGTGTGTGTGTGTGTGTGTGTGTGCATGCGTGCGTGTGTGAGTTTGTGTGTGTGTGTGCATTTTGTGTGTGTGTGTGTGTGCGTGCATGCATGTGCATGCATGCACATACAAGTGTGAGTGTTTGGGATATTTTTATTTGAAGCCTGTAATGTTTTCAAAAATAAAATATGAAATTTAGCTATCTTGTGTCTTTTGATTATGATTCTTATCAATATGCCTGTCAGTATTGTAATTGCCCTTCAGGGATGATTAAAGTGTTTTTGACTTGACTTTGACTTGACTGTGCAGGAACTGGACAGTGCTGACAGAATTGGAACTGATGGCTCAGAAAATGGGATAGCACTGACAGAATTGGAACTGAGGGCTCAGAAAATGGGATAATAGCACTGACAGGATTGGAACTGAGAGCTCAGAAAATAGGGATAAAAGCACTGAAAAAATTGGAACTGAGGGCTCAGAAAATGGGAAAATAGCACTGACAGGATTAGAACTGACGGCTCAGAAAATGGGATAATAGCACTGACAGGATTGGAACTGACGGCTCAGAAAACAGGACAGCACTGAGAAAATTGGAACTGAGGGCTCAGAAAACGGGATAACAGAGCTGACAGGATGGATCCTGCAGGCACGAGCGGACAGGTTGTGCAAAAGCAGGACCTCTCTGTGGAGCTGATGGCGGGCATCAGCAACACCCTGGCAGGCTTGGTGCAGGACTTGCTGGGTCCTGGAGGACAACAGACACTGCTGTCCACCTCCACAGGCAAAGTGATGGTGACCAGGGACGGCTTGACCCTCCTGTCCTCCCTCCATCTGGATCACCCTGTGGCCCAGGTCATGCTGCAGAGTCTTCGCTCCCATTCCTCGCTGCACCGTGATGGCAGCAAGACGTTCATCCTCTACCTGTCTCAGATCCTGAAAGACGTTGCCGCACGTCGTGTGGATGATGGAAAATCAGAGCAGAGGGCAGTGTCCAGGGTGAAACTGGCTTTGGAGTTGAACAGATTCTTGTGTTGTGACTTTCAGCATGTTGTGAGATTGGTGGTGGACCGGGCGAGAAGGTGTTCAAGGAAAAGATGTGAAGAGATGATGATGGTGTGTCTGTGGTGAGGGGTGTACTTAAGGGTTCTCTGCAGACGTGCCTTCAGAAACAGATGGTGCCGTTTTTCACAGAATATTTGCTGTCTTTCCTTTCACTGAAAAATCAAGAGGTAAACGCCTTTCAGCGTCGGCTTGACCATATTTTACAACATTTTGATATGTACCACAGCAAAGTCGCAACACAGCCACTGCAAAAATCCCGAGTTTGTGAGGGCATTTTACTGGAGGCAGATTTGCAAAAGATTTGTCAGACAGGTAAAGTTGAAGGTGGTGTGATGTTATCCAAGAGGTTTGCCTTGATGGATGTCAACTTGGAGGAGTCCAAAAGTGCAAGAAGTGGAAATGTTGTTTCAGTTCACCTCACTTCCGACAAAGTGGAAACATTTTTTTCTCAGAAAAGAGCATCTTTGGAAAAAGTTCTGAAATCTCTGAAATCTGTTGGTGTGCATGTACTCCTTTGTTCTGACACGGTGCCTCAGTTCATGCAAGGTATGTGTAGAGAAAATGGTTTTGAGCTCCGGTGTTTGCCTCATGAAAAGGTGATGTTTTTGAGTGACTTGACTGGAGTCCCAGTGCTAACAGATTTCAGTGAAGCAGTGCCTACAAGATGCTTCTTTGAAGGAAGGATAAGCGGTGTGGTCCAAATGGGCCGGAAAATATGCACCCTAATCAACATAAAGGGTAGTCCCATCTTACAAACCAAGCACTTGGTCGTGTGTTCTCCCACAGAAGGTATGTGTGATCAGTTGTGCCAGTCATTGTTCAAAGCTCTGAAAGCTGTGAAGGAATGTTGTCAGTCATCATTCTGGGCGCGGGTGATACGGATGGATACAACCTTGAGGATATTGACAGCAGTGGTGACCAAACACAGAGGTCATCAAAGGGTAAAGATGCTTCTTCACTTATCCAGTCAGCCACGACAGTCAACTGTGGTGGTGCATTTGAAGCGGTCCTCACCAACGCCATCACAGACTACTTCTCCACTCACAACTCCAGCCCAGCAGAGCAGGTCAACGTCCTAATTCAGAAGATGCTCGTCTTTGTTCCACGAACACTGCACGCTAACCTGTGCTCGGAGACGTTTGGCGAAAAGCGTCGTTTCACAGAGAAATGGACACACATGCTTTCGATGGCGAGAGGAGATCATCTGTTGGGTTTGGGGCATGGTGGTGGTGTGATGAGTGTTGATTGCATGGAGCCAGTTGGCAGCAAGCTGGGCATTGTTGCTGGTGTTCTGCAGCTTGTTGTTCAGCTTCTTCGGCTGGAGGCTGTGGTGCCTGTGAAAACCTTGATTTCAGCTTCATGCTCTTTAAGGATAGGAGATTCTGATGGTGAAGATGACAAAGAACATGACAGTTAATGAAGTAAGTATGTTTCTTTTTTCTTTTTTTTTATAGAAAAAATAGGGGGTGATCAAGTACTTTTTATTTTGTTTGCTTAGTTAATTTTTTGTTGTTGGGTTTGGGGTGTGTTTTTTTAAGGAGGAGGGGGTGTTCTTTTGTGTTTTGTGTTGTGTATTTAGTTTTTATATCTAGATTCATTTGGGACAGACCAACAAAACAAAAAATGACCCAGGTCTTCAATATTATATATTGTCTGTCACATTGTTTACAAAATTAGACTTTCAATGTTTCATTTGTTGGTTTGGGTCCAGATTATGCTGTTTACAGTTTAGAGGTAACCTGTTAGCCTACTACTAGTACTGAGTACTAGTACTACTACTTACTAGTTAATATTACACTGTTTACACCTCAGCAAACACAACGCAATGATGTTGACATAAAGTTCTGTCTGATATATTCCTAGTTTTCTCTCTGTCATGGCAGGACGGGATAGCTTGGTGGTAAGAGCGACATGACGCGCTCATGATCTGCTGACCTAGGTTCAATTCTCGTTCAAGAGGATTTTTCCTCTGGAGTTATCATCTGTGCCAACCCACTCCCCCCCCCCCCCCCCCCCCCCCCCCGAAGTCCTTTGGATGAGACTGTAAACCGAGGTCCAGTGTGTGAACGCACACAGAACTGCACACAGAACATCTTGCGCATGTTAAATCCTGTTCCACTGTTTGAAAGAGTAGGCCATTGTGTGCTGGTGGGAGCAGATGACAGAATTTACAATAAGTGCATACACACAGAGACTGGATGTAAGAAAAAAAAGCATATGAGTGCATATTCCATTGTCCTTGAAATAAAATCTGAAGAAATAGACAGAAATAGATAAATGGCAATGTTTACAAGTAGTAGTTATCAGAGCATGATGAAAGAGAATCATGCCTTTCAAGGCAAATGTGTGCTTCATAAAATATAGTCCTTTCAGTTGGAACAAGAAGTAACTCAAGCAAGACACTGTATGATGTATCTCCAACATCCTGCATTTCTCTCATGCATTCATAACCAAAGCTGTAGGGGGGTGTGTGTGTGTGTGTGTGTGTGTGTGTATGTCACTATGTGTGTGTGTGTGTGTGTGTTGTGTGTGTGTGTGTGTGTGTGTGTGTGTGTGTGTGTATGTGTGTGTGTGGACTGAAGAGAGACAGAAAGACACAGAGAGAGAGAGAGGTATGGAGTGGGGGGGGGGGGGAGGGTAGGGGTAGAGAAAAGTGAATCTTACATAATGCGATCCATGTTTTTGTAAAACTAAAAGGCCTGCATGCTTTTTTTTCTCTCCAAAGATTAACCAAGTTTTCTTAAGTCTGTAGACATTGCAGCTGAAAGTGAAAGTGAGAGGTCAATGACATTTACCACTGCCACTGCCTGATCAAAATGTTGGTCATGTAAATTTATGTAATTCACATTCCTGCCTGAAGATAATGTATAACCCTGGTGATATCTAGATCAGTTCATTGTTCAAGATCCAGATAAAATCTTAAGTTACTGTGTTCACATTCCACTTCAGATTTTAGTTTAATCCATCATTCCAGGCCAAAAACTGGGTTCTCATGTTGATATCTGATTAGAATATATTACGTATTATATTATATATATTATATATTATATATATATATTATATTATGTTGGTCAGTTCGACATTTTGAAGTGATAGTGATAGTCCTTTCAGTTGGAACAAGAGGCAACTCAAGCAAGACACTACATCTCCAACATCCTGCATTTCTATGCATTCATAACCAAAGTTATAGGGTGTGTGTGTGTGTGTGTGTGTGTGTGTGTGTGTGTGTGTGTGTGTGTGTGTGTGTGTGTGTGTGTTGTGTGACAGAGAGAGACAGAAAGACAGAGACAGAGATAGGTATTGAGTTAGGGGGGGGGGGGGTGGTAGGGTAGAGAAAAGTGAATCTTACATAATACAATCCATGTTTTTGTAAAACTAAAAGGCATACTTTTTTTTTTCTCCAAAGATTAACCAAGTTTTCTTAAGTTACCTGTAGACATTGTAGCTGAAAGTGAAAGTGAGAGGTCAATGACATTTAGCCACGGCTGACATAGCCACGGTCACTGGCACTGCCTGATCAAAATGTTGGTCATGTAAATTTATGTAATTCACATTCCTGCCTGAAGATATACCCTGGTGATATCTAGATCAGTTCATTGTTCAAGATCCAGATAAAATCTTAAGTTACTGTATTCACATTCCACTTCAGGTTTTAGTTTACTCCATCATTCCAGGCCAAAAACTGGGTTCTCATGTTGATATCTGATTAGAATATATTATATATATATATTGGTCAGTTCTGACATTTTGAAGTGATAGGGGGGAAAGGTTCTGTGTGTGTGTGTGTTGTGTGTGTGTGTGTGTGTGTGTGTGTGTGTGTGTGTGTGTGTGTGTGTGTGTGTGTGAAAGCCAAAGCCAAAGTCAAAGTTAAGTTTTATTTCAAAATGGTACATTGAATAAGCAGTGCAGTTGCTTTTTTTTTTCATCAAGCCATCCGTCTAAAAGAATTTAAAGTAAACTTTAATGAAAGGTAAATGTAATATTTACTAATCAAAAGCTAAACAAAACAAGCCAATAATATCAAACAAACAGTAGAAACCATTAAAAGTACTCCCACAAAGAAAAAAAAACATGCACTGAAATAACAACACACAATTTACAATAAAAACTGTAATCACACACACACACACACACACACACACACACACACACACACACACACACACACACACACACACACACTCACACACACACACACACACACACACACACACACACACACACACACACACACACATACACACACATTCTATTCAGTGTCACTTAAAGCACACACTACTCCTCACTCTTCCATATCCTGCCACTCCCAACAGGCCAATTTTGTTGCAATCCAAAAAAAAACTTTTAACAGTGTACAAGGAACTAGCATAAAACCAGGCTGCTACACAACTGTGGAAAATCCTGCAGTGTTTGAATGAGTTTGTACCACTTCACAGTGTTGATTCATAGTTCTGGCTCATTTGTTTTGATTGTTATGCAGCATACGTATAAATACATACATTACTATTCTCTAGTCTGATCTTTCAGTTTTATCAGCGCTGCATAACACACTTGCCAAGTATGTGTTTAGATTTTCCAGCTGTATACAGAAATGATGTGAACAGGAGTTATTGTTTGATGACAAGACAGAAGTTAGACATCATTGATGGGGCCTGTGTTGTTTGGGAGAGGGGGGAGGAGGGGGGAGGGGTGGGTAAATATCAGCATTAGAGCAGAATGAACCGTTCCAGCTTTCCCAGCTTTTAAATCTGCCTATCCTCTTTTTTTTTCTCAAATACATGGGCATTTATGTATACTAGGTAACACTTAAGTGCATGACACAAGTTGCATTGCTCTGTGTGTGATTACTTTTGGAGGTGATTTGAGGAATACCGGGGCTAAAGTGGATGCTTTCAGGTTTCAGTAACTTTTTGTGAAATAATTATCATGTTGATTTGAGCTTTTTCTTTTAAAAATTATTCTGAGCCTCTCAGTTTCAATACTGTCGGGTTCTTAGATTGAATTACCTTGATTATGGTCTATAAGACCTCTTTGTTGCTTGGAAAAACAACACAAAACCAAAAAAAATAGGAGTTTTCGCATGTTGTTCTTAACAGGATTCTTAATGTTTGTCTTTCACTACATAATCAGACTTGGCAGTAAAATGGTTTGTGGAAAGAAAATAGGTGGTAAAGTTGTCAGTGTAGCTTTATATCTGTGTGTGTGTGTGTGTGTGTGTGTGTGTGTGTGTGTGCATGTTTGTGTGTGCGCAATGTTGTGTGTGCGTGCATGTGTGTGTGTGCGCGCATGTGTGTGTGTGCGCGCATGTGTGTGTATGTGTGCCTGTGTGTGTGTGTGTGTGTGTGTGTGTGTGTGTGTGTTCAGTACTGGATTTCTTTTAATGTTCTCTTGAAGTATTTTGACATATATCTATAAACACATTATACTGAGATCACCATGGAATCTGCATATGGCTTGAAAGTAAAAGAATAGCTTGAGAATACTTGTGCAGATTTTCGTGTGGATATTTTTTTGATTGCTCAGCAGAATGTCTGGCTGGAATCCAGTGTAAGAACTGAAAGGATAGGGAACTGTGCTATTGCCAACTCAACACAGCCTGTGTTTGTTTGTTTGTTTATTGCTGTGCCATAGAAACTTAGGCCGACCATTATCACATAAAAAAAGGTATATAACCACCCTCTTTGGTGTATATCGGAAGGTTTATTCTGTCAAAATTGCGTTCCGTTTAAAACAAAGAAGTCCGGTACGTGTTGGTAGGGGGTTCGTGGTCGCGTGAAGCAGGGAAATCAGTTTGAATGATTGATATTTTCATATTGATCTAGTGTTTGGGTTTTGGGGTGCCTTTTACAGGGCATAATTGTTACCAAGATAAAAAAATATATATGTATAATTGTTTTATATTTTAACACGTGCAATGTCAAGGACGCAGTTATTTTGATGCCTGGACACGTGTGTCACCATGACCTTTGCAGTTAGTGGCCACTGGCCTGGCCATGCAAGTCTCACGTGATGTAAACACCACCACGCGCTGCTTGACCGTAAATGGAAAACCATAACATGAATATTAAGCGAATCTATCTATTTTTAGTAGTCACATGCTAGGTGACAGCCAATGAGAGTCGAGCATTCATGAATTTGTAAACAAAAGCAGTGACGCTGTTGCTGACGGTTGTTGGTCTGCCCGAGCTTAGATCAGCTGTTTCAGTCAGCTCCAAAATTGTCCGCTGGGAAGCTTGTCCACTCACCCTGCTCCTTTGATTCCACTGAAAACCATTCTTCTTTCATATCTTGGGTGCACATAAGGTAAGGATTGGATACAGGAAGAAAAAAAATGTTCATATTCTTGAAAAGTTTCATCGCTGACAAAAGCGCTGGGCTGGAGACTCCAGCCCGAGCAACAACAATGAAGGTGATTTCATAAGCCGTAATCGTTTGCCCTTCTGCCCTTGTTTTCCTCAAGCAGCCGATGCTTTGTGAACAAACGTGTTCCATGATGTTCTCTGTGAAATGAGGAATCGGAAAAATTTATCAATCGTCTTATTTCCATTCAAACTGAGAAAGCAATTAGGTGCATTCTCGATCGGCGGTAGTCGGACTTGCCAAGCAGGCTATTTTTAGACCCATCTGTGCAGCCGCAGCCTTCTCTAATATCTTGCCGTCCCTTGAATATAAAATACACATTT
>CM060325.1:16195693-16228193 GCA_030674155.1 Stramonita haemastoma | reverse complement strand
GGAATCCTTTCAGCGACTCATACAAGTTTTTAATTGTCTGTTCATCTCACAGAGATTTTCTATCATTTCGTTTTTGCTGCTTTTTTTGTTGTTGTTTTTACTTCTGCTTTTTTGTGCTGTTTTGTTTTTTGAATGTTTGTTTTGTTTGTTTTTTTTAAAACTAATTTTGCATATGGTCTTACCTGGGGTGTATTTTGGATTCATATTTCAAAACTCTTTATGATACTTATAATAGACAATTTTTTTTCATTATTTCAAATTAAAAGCTTGTTGTTGTTGATGCTATCAGGCTCGAGTGTGTCAAGCAAGGTTATTTTCACATGCGGAGCTAAGTTACTCAACAAACTTACTTTTTGGGTGTGGTTCAGGACAAGATGCTGAACAGACTGAGCCACGCGTTTTTGGAGCCTCCGAACAAGAGGGTGCCAGTAGTGCAGCCCCTGAAGCCAGGGGCAATGCAGCAGGGCCACCAACCCAGGCCAAGCAGGATGCCACGTTCAACACCACAGAAGAGGAGATGGGATGGCTGCTCGTTGATGTATCGCGTAAGTGTTGTACTTGAAAAAACTCTGCCTAACTGTAAGCAAACCGTGCGGATGAGACTAGTATAAACCGAGGTCTCGTGTGCCAACATGTGCAGAACATCTTATGTACTCGTTAAAACTTGTTCCGCTTTTTGGAAGAGTAGGCTATTGTGTGTCGGTAGGAACGGATGACAAAATTTACAGAAAAAAACTGCATGCACACCAGGACTGGATGTGAAAAAAACACATGTGTGCTTATTCCATTATCCTCGAAATGAAATGAATAAATAAATGAGGTCCTGGTTTGCAATTCTGCCCTTGCCCTTTCTTCCCAGTTTGATGAAAAGATCAGACTGAAAGAAAAAGTCCTTTTTGGATGAGACTTTAAACTATGGGGCCCTGAGTAATGCATGCAGAACATCTTGTGCACACGTTTAAAAAAACACATTCCACCTTTCAAAAGAGTAGGCCATTTTGTGACGGTAAGAACCAATTAAAAACACAATGCACACAGGTGTCATGTTTCAACTCCATCCCTGAAGTCAGAATGTGACTGACTACCTTAGTGGTGGGGAAAAATGGTCGCATATGCAAAAATCTCATTGGTGAACCTTGGAGTGCTAACTGAGGAGGGGGGTGGGGTGGGGGGGCTAGAAAATTGTATCAAATCTTTTCATTTTGCAAAATTGCAAATCATATATGTATTTTAAAAAAAAGGAGGTGGGGGGAAGATTCAAAATAGATTCAGAGGCAAGAAATAAAAAAAACAACCGAACAAACAAAGGGATATTCAATAAAATTGCTTAAATTTGATGAGACTATAAACTGAGGTCCTTGTGTGAACACACAGAGAATATCTTGTGCACATGTTAAAATTTAAACCCATTTAGCTTTTTGACAGTGTAGGTCATTGCATGCCAGTAGGAACAAATGAATAAATAATGCATGCACACTGGTCACAGCTCATAAAATCTAGTATAGCTTAGTCAAGGGCCCAGTGCTAAAATTAGTGGTGGGCAAATGGTCACATATGTAAAATGTCAACATTGGTCAACCCTGGAATTCGAGCCAAGACAAGCTGGTTTATAAGGAACACCTGCCTTCAATGAAAAAAAAAAAGGAAATTTTTTTTTTCTTTTGGATGTAAGTATCAATTTTGTCCACCAGCTTGTAGAGTCTAACAGAAGAAAAAAAAGGCTTCTTTTAAAACGGCGACATAACCACAAAATCATCCATAATACCAGCAAACAAAGAAAATCAAAAGCTCTTTTCTCCCCAGAAAACTATGTGATCCCATATGATTTTAGTTGTAGACAATTTCATGTTGTGTTCCTGAATATTAGTATGGTACATTCCTAATTTGAGAAGAACTATTTGTGTTGGTGTCTAAAAAAAAAAAAAAAAAAAAAAAGTTTAAGCATTTCCAGTATATGGGACAATAGTATTATAGGAAAGTTGCTCTTATTTGTATATATATCATAATCAGCGGAGATGTGTGGTTTGTGCAGGAAGCAGCACCCCGTCCCCGCCTGAGGCCCAAGATGAAGACGGGCGGTTGCGGCGGCCTGACGGCACAGTGTTTGACGGAGTCTTGAACCTGTCCTCTTCTCAGTCTTCCGTGGGCTCGGAGGAGGTGGAAGGGGACGTTTCTGCCTCGGACTCTGAGGATCTGGAAGATCACCTCTCTGACTGTGAGAATGTGAAAGGGGACTCCTGTCACTGGGAGGGAAGCGATGATGCTGATATAGAGTTGTTGGCGGAGCTGCCTTCCTCTTCCCAATGCTCGTACACTTCAGACAGTTCGGGAGAATGCCTGGTAGATATGTCATCGTCGTCGTGTTCCAGTCTTTCTGTGATATCCGAGGTCAGTGGGAAAGAGAATGACTTAGGCAGGTCTGCCATTCCCAGTCCTTTCGCAATGTCTGCAGTAGCGAAGGCACGGAGGCTTGCCTTGCAAAAGGAGAAAGACAGGTTTATGGAAAGCTGGATGATGATGCCACCTCCTCGCTTCACCGGCACAGAAGTCAACAGTCCGCTCAAGTCCAGCCCTTTTGAAAATTATTGGATTGAGAATTCCTCCGTGTACGCAACGACCCTGATCAGATACGGCCTGATTCCAGGACACATGCGCGCTCTACCCTGCGAGGTCTACACCAGAATGATGTCCAAGTTTCTAGAAAGACGGGCAGCAAGAGGGCAGCAGGCAGCCGAGCCCCAAAACCGGCCCGCACGGGTGGCCGAACCGTCGGCTAACGCCCCTTTCCCCTCAACAGGAGGGTGTGGACTTGCAGAGAAGAGGAACGTCCTGGGGCCTGTGGAGATGAGGAAAATCCGTGTACAGCAAAGGCAGCAAGCAACGGCAGCAAGGAAATTCCTGTCGCGGAGTTCCCTGGAGTGCAGCAACAAGGCCCGCATGGCCTCCAGCTACAGCCGCAAGCAGGTGCCAGCACGAAACAGGCTGCTGCGGCCCTCTGGGGGCAAATGTGGCCGCTTTGGCCAGCGCAGTCAGTAATCAGGAATACACCAGTAGGTACACCAACTTCAAAATCGCTGCAGGCTTTTTTTTTTATTCATTGAGAATATAGCAAATTATCAGTGGTCAAAAATGTATTTTATGTTTTCCTTCTTTTTTTTTCTTGAAATAATGGTATGACTTGTTATTAGCATTTCAGGCTTTGTTTGTAGCAAGGAAACATATATGCTTTTTAAAAAGGAAAGAAAAAGGGAAAGTGCTAAAAAAAATAACAAAAAAACCAAATCAGAACAGAAGGTTGTGGAAGGCCTCTTTTCAGTTCTCACCACCTTGACAAGTTGTCAGATTAGAAGCCGCAGTTGGACAGAAAATCTATGTTGCCTGTTCATGACTGAAGGTAAAGAAACTGCTTTTGGATATCTTGAAAGCATGTACATTGATGTTTTATGTTCTCTTAAAGTGGTAAGAATACCAAAGGGTTACAGTCTTCATTGCAGCAGCACAGGTTGATCTTCATAACATGCTCATTCTTTTTATGGCTTTTTTTCTCTCTAAAAAAAAAAAAAAAGAAGCAAATTTATTGCTTACTCACTGTACCATCTAGAAATAAAATTTTGATTTGATTTGATATGGCCCCTTGCATCTGTAAAACCTTTGTTACAAGAAGGCAAAGCTCCTGCAACCATTGCCATGTGTGGAGACTATCTCCCTAGTCACGTTACAAAATAACACCTGTTACAAGAAGGCAAATCTCCTGCAACTATTGTCATCTGCAACCATTGTCATCTGTGGAGACTATCTCCCTAGTCACGTTACAAGATATGGTCATATCAAGCTTGGATGAAGGAGGGAGACTGATAATGTTACTGTGCCTGGAATGTGTTAAAATTGTGTTAAAATATTTGCTTGTGTTAAATATTTGTTTCTCATCAGGAACTCTTCATGCATTTGCAGACACCATTTCTTGTATCAGATATTAAAATTGGCAAGGAAATAAAAACTTTTTGAAATATAAGGAGTGTTGTAAAACTGGATCCACTTGTCGCACCTTTAAGAAATGTCACCAAAGCTTTTGAAGGATAAGAGAAACAAACAAAAAAACAAAACAAAACAAAGCTTATGAAAAGTGAAGTTTCTTGCTGATTATGAATTGGGGTTATTCATTATTGTCATCATTTCCATGAAGTAAATTTTCCCCTCCAGGTTCATAAATCTAAATGGTTTTAAAAGAGGCAACCTTTTTTTATTTAACATTATTTTTGCTCCCCCCCCCCCACTTTAATTTAAGCCCCAAATTGTGTGCTAGAAGTTAAAGTATATATCAACATATATGTTGTGTATACTAGGGTTTGTGTAGGTAGTGAATTGTTAAGATGTCTGTCGGTTTTTGTTGTTTTGTTTTTTGTTGGTTTTTTTTTTTCCATTTGAGAATTGGACAATGTAGTGGACAGTAATAGAAGTGTGTTTAGGTTTGGCATTATCAAGTTAAATAATTGTTTGTATGGGTAGTGAACTGCTAAGATGCCTGTCAGGTTTTTATGCCGGGGGGGGGGGGGTGGGGGGGGGGTTGGGGGGGGGGGGGGGAGGCAGGATTACTGGAGGTTTGGACAATATATAGTGGACAGAATATAGAGCAGTGTGTTTAGGTTTAGTGTTATCAAGTAAATATTTGTAAAATTTGTTCAATTTAATATTTCATGTAGAAAAGCTGGTGACTTTAAGGATTGTACTTTTGTAGCTCTTGAAGGGATTTTGCTGTTACAATTTGAGTCTTGGTATGGTATGGTACTGTGTACATAGTTTGAAAGCCTGCACATTATAACAGGCCAGACCTATTTATAGCTCTAAACACCTGTTTTTGTCATGTTTATAATTTAGATAGTAACGAATCTATGTATTGTATGTACATGATATTGATAAGAAGTTGTTTTTATTGCATGGAAGGTGTAAGATACTTATGACCTGATTGTTATGACAAGTTCATAGCTTATTTTGACCAAGAATATTTGTTAAAATTGGTCAGAATTACTTAGCCGTTTGCAAAGTTCTGTGATGAACTGATACTCTTTAAAAAAAAAAAATGCATGTTAAAAAAAAAAGAAGAGAAATTGTTGTTTTGGATGTTTTTTAAAGCCTTGTATATATGTTTCTTCTGCTTGAAATATTTCTTCCTGATGGCTTTTTTTTGTTGTTGGTTGGAATAAATACTGAAATAGAGTACCTTACAGGTAGAAAAGGCACTCTTAAAATAAAAAGGATACAAACTCCTCACGTCTTTAACTTCAGCCAATCTCCCTTGTCTTTGGGCAGTATCTTAATGAAATGAATAAGTGATGAAATGCTTGTGAAGGAAGCAGAGGTTGATTGTCGGCTCCTCTAGATCTGTCTTGCCACTCCTACTTTCCAAACCGTCCACCCTCCTGAAAGTCAAAGGTTTTGATTTTTGTGTTGAACCTCTGTTGCCTGTTGTAATCAAAAATTGCCAACTCTGACCAACTGGCGGAGATCAGACCTACTTGTGACATCTTTCAGAGGTGGAGGGTTTTTGTGCTGGTTTTTTTTTTTTTTTTTTTTTTACACTTGTTCAGACCTGTATAACAACATATAAATTTTACTGTACAGCTTTTGTTTTTATCTGTATGAAAGTATCATCGATATGATTTACACTTGTATTTGTACTAATAAATTGTAAGATACGATATTGATCTTAGCAATTTTAGTGTACCTTATCCATTGTATGCCTTGTGGACGAAATGTGTATTCATGTATCTTGTAACGTTTAGCAGCCTGGAAAATGTGTGCAAGTCAGTTAAGACATGCACATTTTTTTCTAGTTCTTGATAATAGATTGTATTGGTTTCATGCTTATTTAAAATGTTCTATGGTGTGTCAGTTTTATTCATGTTTGTTTTTGCCTTAATCAGTGAAAGTAATCCTTATTTGAAAATAATTTAATCCTGTTCTTAAATTACTGCATGGGTTCATGTGAGTAGTTTAGTCTTTGTTTTCTCTTCTAACTTTTTTTCTCAGATTTGGATAAATTTGTTGTGAACATGTACACTAGAATGACTTTGATTGCTGTTGTGGATTTGCTCTTGTTCCGACTCGTATATCATATATATGTTGAAAAAATTCTCAGATCTCCTTTCAAACGACAAGAGTGTACAATCTCCAAGAGATGCAAAGTGTGTAGAGTGTGCCAATATGCTCAGTGTACTCCTGCAACTCCTCCGTGCTATTAGTATTATTCCTGTCAATATCATGGTTGTGATGTTTGAATGTAGTGATACCAAACAGTGTGGCTGGCTATGTAGTTCAAATGGAAATGGCTCTTGCTCCTTATTTATTCTTGAATTGGACGCTTTCCTGTTGTGTGTTAGTTAAGGTCTGCAGCAGATTATGCTCAATACATTTCAGCAGCAGTAATGCAACAACTAGCTGCAAGAGCCAAAAGTGCATAAATGTGTGTATTGGTAAAAGTCGTACAGTGATGCGGTTAAATGATACAACTGTTATAAACTGGCAGATAGAATCGGCGTAAATGGTTTGGGTCCTGGTATTTACTTACAAAAACATCCCTTAAGTTGATATACAGGTTCAAGACCAGAGCTTATCTCCATGGCACTACACATAAGATGGAGTTACAAGTGCAATAGTTCAACTGCAGGAATTTATGAGTGATATATATCACAGGACAGAAGTCAGAGATTTTGTGGACAATATTATAACCGCATGAAGTTCATATTTAGAACTGTGTAAAATTCATGCATATATATATATACCTTTGTACTCTAACCAAATAACCCTTTTTCAGGCTGGCAATGTTGCTTTAGATTTAAAAGAATAAATTTTTTCTTGTGCTTAGAATATTAATGTTGTAAATCCTACAGTAGATTCAGTCATTGTTATACAGATCTTTCCTATGCACATGTATATGAACTAGTTTCAAGCATGATTTTCTAAATCACATTGATTGATGATAGGCCTTTTTATGAGAGAACACAATACACATTGAGATCAAAGGCAGCACATGGTGATTACTCGGTCTAATGAAGTACAAGCATTTCTGCAGTCTTCTGGTGTCTGCTACGATTCATCGGTACTGGTATGAATTTTTAAAAAAAATTCTATCAGGTTTTTTCCTGCTGATTAGGATCTAGAACAGAAAAAAAAGATCCCAGATTCAACACGTTGAATGTGTTCACAATTGTTTCCCCTTATTCCTGTTTTGTATCTGGTTTTAGATTCTTCACAATACTGTATACATGTGGTATTCAGAATATATTTGTGTGTAAGCATCAGGTATATAATTACTTCATTTCTCCGCTTTCATGATTCCTATCTCCACAGCCTGTTGTATTACATGCTTTTATTATATTTCATGGTGGAGGTCTGAGATGTTGTCATCATAATTCTGAACTGAGCAATCATGAATGAAACAATCCGGCAGACTGCACGGACCCACTATCACAGTGACCAGCTTTTAATTTAGACTGATTGATAGAATATCAAAATGTCTGGAGGGTCTTTTAGTAAGCTGAGGTCTCTGAAACCACACTTCCCAAGGACTGCATAGGATAGGGGTACACCTTACCATTAGACCTTCACACCAAAAGAATTGCAGGTTGGCGTGTGTAATTTGTTATGGTTTTTTTTTGCTGGAAATTAATTTGTCTCTTTTCCCAGCTGAAATTAAATCCATTGCAAAATTAAGCATTGGCTAACTAACAACAGAGCAACAGTCTCAAAACTGAATACAAAACTGATGGATGGGTGGTCTAGAGGTAACACACTTGCCTAAAAAGTGAAAAGTCCGGGTGGGAGTGTGTGGTAGTTTGAATCCAACTTTTCTCCCATTCATTAGACCATAAAGTGGTGGTCTGGGTGCTAGTCTTTCAGATGAGACAATAAGCTGAGGTCCTGTGTGTAATACATCATTATTTACTGCATGTAAAAGAACCCACGGCAATAGAGGGTTGTCCCTGGCAAAATTCTGCAGAGAAAAGCCTCTCTGATAGGGAAACAAATACCGTTGCAGACAGGAAAAAATATAATAATAAGTGACGCTGACTTGTAGCCACACCTCGCCCAGGAAGAGCAGCCTGAATTTCACACAGAATAATCTGCTGTGACATAAAGTGGAATAAAATAAATAAATAAAATAAAAGTATCATTAGAAACAACAACAAAAAAAGACATATAACTACCCAGCACTACAGCAACTGGTACAAATTAACTCTGTGTACCTGGACTGTTCCATAAACTTGATGACTGGATTTAAAACCAGGTGACGAGAACATGAAGTTTGCAACAGTGATGGCTTATTTGATTCAATCCTTGTTGGGACAAAGAGGGAAATGAATTTCTGTCCTCTCAAGTCTGTGAGAGGGAGTGCCTTTTGTTTCCTGCGTAACTGTCGTTCCCTTTTCTAGGATGTAGCTTCTCTCAACAGATTTGAAAGGGGTGGGTATGAAGGAAAAATGGGGTGGGGGGAGGGGCGTTTGTTATGAACTAGACTTTTATTTTGAGCAACGAATTTTTGGCAGTTAGCAGTTTCAACTCAGCTTTCGGTGGGGGGGGGGGGGGGGGGGGGGGTAAAGAGATTATGTCACTGAAGTGGCACGTGAGTTGAGATTAATTTAATTGTTTAATTTCAGTGTGTATGGATGAGTTTAGAAGTGCTCGGGTTGATTTGATGTACCTGTGGTCTGTAATAATATAAACAGTGAGACTGTATAACTATGTTGTTTCATTCAATGGTACTTTTTAATCTTGTGATCTTGTCTCACTCAAGTGGCTTTGGGTTGGGTTGTTTTTTGGTTTTTTTTGAAAGATTAAAGACAGATTGGCGTTGTCATTGCAAGCAGTTACAAATGAAGTCTTTGTTCAACCTTCCCTCTCCAATTCCCAACCACAGTCTGAAATCTCAGGGTTGTCGTTTGTTTGCCATGTTGTTAAATTCCTGGTAATGTCATGATGTATTCCAGTGTTGAGCATCAGCCAATGATCATCGGGTGTGGTGTTTGTAAATGGTGTCAGTGGTGAAACCTAAAACATTTGGGGATTTTTTTTTTTACCGTTGTTGTTAGCAGTTGATGTTAATATGCAATTGTTCACTCGCCCCCAGTCAGAGAAATAATTTCATTTGCTGGAATGAGAGCATGAGAAAATCCTTTCCGGAGTAAGAGTGGAAAGTCAGGATGAAAACGGTCATGATCTGGCTATGATTCTTACCATGCTATTGTTTCTATATGTTTACATGTATATTTCTTTTGTTGTTGTTATTGTTGTCATACGTGTTGTCACATGTTGTGACACTTTTTGGCCATTGCCCATGGCTGGGTTTGGATTTTTAAATAGAGATCTGTATCAGGGAAAACTGGTGAAAAGATGTAACAGAGTGTATATCTATCAACCAGTCTAGGATAAACTTGCAATTTGCATGCAACAGCAGTGGATTATGTTATAAAGAGAGCAGCTGATTCTTGTATGCAAGAAAGGAAAAATTGTAGGTTATGTCAGTCAAATAACTATGTTATGGAAATCAAATGATGGTCGTATTTCAATATAGAACTTTTATCCTGATGTGAATTATACATAGTAGATATTCTAGGGTTAAGGATGAATTTTTCTCCGAGCTTATTAAATTTAACCAGCTTTCTTGTATGCCTTTTTCTGGATGTTCGTCTGAGTTTTACAGTTATGGAATTGTTTTGATGACTTTTTTTTAAAGAATGGTATATTTTAATTTACAAGCAAATTTTCAAGTGCTTGCATAAGTTGCACACGTGTATACAATTTGTGCCTGCACACCACATGCATGCTGTTTCTCTCCTTCACATATAATATGCACACAAATTCACTCGCTCGCTGAAATTTTTCACACACACACACACACACACACCACACACAACACACTCACCACACAAACACACACACACTTTCAACAAAAGCCCTTTAATTGGATTTTGTTTTTTTATTTATAATTGTACCACTATCTTTAAAAAATGTATATTTCTTTGCTTTTTATTTTCAAGTTTTTTCTGTATTTTTGAGTCTCTGGTATTGGAAAAGGGAAATAAAAGTACAGGGTATCTGAAAATTTGAGAGTTATGTTATTTGTGTTGTGTGTGTGAGAGAGAGAGAGAGAGAGAGAGAGAGAGGAGAGAGAGAGAGAGAGAGAAGGAATGAAAGCACTCGTGTGCTTTTTTTTACATCCAGAGTGAGAGCGAGGAACAGAGAGAGAGAGAGAGAGAGAGTATTATGCACTGTAAGTTTAGAGTTGTGTTATTCATGGAGAAAGAGAGAGAGAGAGTAACTATGCATGTAATTCTAGAGTTATGTTATTCATGGAGAGCAGGAAGAGAATGCGAATGCGAATTTCACTTGAGGTATATTTATTTATGGTTGGTTGGTTTTTTTAAGTAAGTCTATTTATAAAATGTGCATGGACTGGTACAAGGCAGCATGAAAAAAAATTGCAAAAATTAAAAAGTTATTTCTGCTTTAAAAAACACACACACATACAAACCCCCCCAAAAGACCAAAAGTTTGGTCAATTATTGCTGTGAGCTACTGTCAAAGCGGGCACTCACATGTATGTTGTATGTTGACATTGCTTCAGCCGTGACAAGACATTGCCTTCAGCCGTGACAAGCTCTTAACATATCAACCTGCACTCTCCTGTAAAGGAGTACAAAATCCTCTGAAGTGGGAGTATGGCTGCCTATATCAGTATATGGCAAGGTACAAGAAGGCAGAAAATAGGCAAGAAAGAGGTGACAGGGAAAAAAGGAACAAGGCAGAAAAAGAGGGATAGAAAAGAGGGAATTCCTAGCACAGAATTTTCAGGTGGGGATGCGATTTATACTGACAGGCCGTGGCATCCTCACAGATGAAAATTGGTATTCAAATCCATTAAAAACATACACATGTAAAAAAAGAAGGAAACACAAAGAATTATTGTAACAAAAGGTATTTCGAGTTTTACATAGACAGTGAACAAAAAAAAAAAATCCCAGTCATTATGGTTCATTACTGTTACTTTTGAAAACATACAGTACAGAGCCATCAATTGATATGCTTAACTTACTGAAAACCTGTTTGAATTCTTTTTATTCTTTCTTTCTTTCTTTGTGGGCAGCTTTACTTGATAAATGAAAGAACCAGTCAAAATATGATTGAAATATAAATGTAAAACAACATAAAATGTCCAGGATATTGATGCTTTCTCTCTCTCAAATACCTTCATCACTCCTTTTTTTTAAAAAAAATCTGGTGATCACATTTAAATCAATGCACTTTAGTTCGTTGCTTTACAAGATTCAGTGCTTTATGAATTTCATACATTATTTATTACCATTTTTTAAATATCTGAAGCACAAGTGTTGAGGAACTCGGTGTGAAAGCTTTGAAGAGTTCAACGCGAGCGTGAGGAAGAGCTCATCTTGATCAGACAATAGTCTTTTAACTTGGGTCCAATTTGAGCCAGGAGACAGCCAACACTGTTGGGACACAAGCAGACCATAATTACCAACAACACACAGCATGAATTTTGAAGTGGAAGCTGTGTGTTGTGTGTATGGTTGTGTTAGAAGACTGCACGTCAATTGTGTGTGGTGTGTGTGTTGTGTTTAGAAGACTGCACAGTCAATTGTCTGTGTGGTGTGTGTGTCTGTGTGCGTGTCTGTGTATGTTTAGAAGACTGCCTAGAGTCAATTGGACAGATAAAAGAACAAATAAAAACATATCACATGAAATGGGAACAACAACAAAACTTCTTACTTTAATATATGAACTAGTCTAGATAAAGATGGGGAAAAAAATCATTATCACACACACACACATCACACATTGCTCACATCACTCACTCACACACACACACAACAACACACACAACACAACACAACACAACACACACAACACACACACACACCACACCACACCACACACACAACACACACACACACTTCAAACCAACTAACCCCCTCAAAAAGCAATCAAAGACACCATCACTGCCACCAAGAAGCAGAAGAAAAAAGAACAAACCTATCACACATTTTCTCTACACAATCCATTTGAATCATCCAAAGTATATCACTCATAATTGTGGAGAAAAATCCTGCCCTTGTTTCAAAGGTAAAGGTAAAGGTGTCCCATAACCTAGGTGGTTGTAGGGGAGCGAGGCATCAGAGACCTCAGCTTCTCCAGGGGCCAGCATATTGAAGGCGGTGCCCATCTCCTCTCCCTCGCTGCTGTACCTTCCCTGACCCTAAAAGGGCAGGTACCCATTACAGCTGGGTGAACTGGGGGACTGCACTGAAGCCAGGCGTGCAAACGGTCACCCAGCCAACTGGTAACCACTGGACGCTGCTTAACCTAGGCTTGGGGAAAGCGAGTGCTCTGACCACTGAGCTATCCTGTCCCCTCGCCCTTGTTTTAGGTCCTGAAATAACTTAGTTACCAAAATTCATTGCTAACTGCTACTCAAGGGATTGGATATCACTGCTGTCTTTTTGTTCTTCCCTTAACTCTTTGAAACCGACATTGGGGCACTGAACTGCAAGTGTTAATTACAGATTACCCATTCATGAGTGTGTGTAGTGTGTGGTGTGTGTGACATGTGTGTGTGCATGTGCGTACATACATGCGTCATGTGTGTGTATGCCAAACTGTGGGTCTCTGCCTCAGGCTTCCCTGTCTGCTGTGTGACTGTGGAGTTGCTGGCCCACGTTTTTACTGCATACTCAACATTTGTTTTTACTGTCTATCCTCACAACAGTGTTTTTACTGTCTAGCCCTCAACAGTGTTTTACTGTCTATCCCTCAACAGTGTTTTTACTGTCACACCTCAACAGTGTTTTTACTGTCTAGCCCTCAACAGTGTTTTTACTGTCTATCCCTCAACAGTGTTTTTACTGTCTATCCCTCAACAGTGTTTTTACTGTCTATCCCTCAACAGTGTTTTTACTGTCTATCCTCAACACTGTTTTTACTGTCTATCCCTCAACAGTGTTTTTACTGTCTATCCCTCAACAGTGTTTTTACTGCCTATCCCTCAACAGTGTTTTTACTGTCTATCCCTCAACAGTGTTTTCACTGCCTATCCCTCAACACTGTTTTTACTGTCTATCCCTCAACACTGTTTTTACTGTCTAGCCCTCAACAGTGTTTTTACTGTCTATCCCTCAACAGTGTTTTTACTGTCTAGCCCTCAACAGTGTTTTTACTGTTTATCCCTCAACAGTGTTTTCACGGTCTATCCCTCAACAGTTCCTCATGTCAGCAGAATTCTGTATGGACCAACATATTGATGGCCTACATTAAAATGTTGTTATTTTGCAAACGTTGTATCGAGATTGCCTTCAGCCATGACAAGCTCATAACATGACAACCGGCACTTTCTTTTAAAGGAGAAAAAAATCCTCTGACATCAAAGTATGAATGCCTATATAATGGCAAGGTACTTGAAAACAATTATACACGCAAACTTCTCATCCAGTGAACTTCATATCTCACAGCGATTCCCAGGTGGGATGAGTGAGTCAAGAGAGCACATTCTGGGTGACCCCCAAAGTGTTAAGCTGGGGAAATGTACTACAACAACAACAACAACAACAGCAGTAGTCACAGCACACACATCTAACATCACTCAGTCCATAGCGCTGAATTTAACCCTCTTGCATTCAGATTTTCTGAACACAAACTACCCTTAGATTTCGCATTCCATCACGAAATCAGGTCAGGCACACAGGCTGGCTGGCCTTTTCCTCCTTCTAAGTACATACCAGCAGCTATAGCCTAATTACTCCCAGACACACAGCAAGGTTTGTTCCTCTAGCCTGACAGAGCTTTGACATTGGTAGCAATTAGTGATGGTCACAGTGTGATGGAAATCTACTGTGTGTAAATCCCAGCAAATCCCTCAAGATTGAAGGAAGTGGTCAGCTCCTGTACCATTAGCACCAGCTGGCTTCCATCTGGGCTGGGCTGGGCTGGATTAATTTAAATTAGCAGCTGAGAGGAGCTGAAAGTAGGGGAAACTGACAGATGTGTGGTAACAGCATCAAGAAATCAACAAGAAATGAACTCCAAACAAACAAAACGCATGCTCAAAACAACTTTAATCAATCATCAAGCACACAGCAACAACAATCCTTACAACCTTCCAGTTGCACAACAGGCTCCTGTTTGCCTGTTTGTAAAGCCACAACTCTGGGACCAGCAGTGGGTAGATACCTCAGTATCATACACTTTCACTCAAAATGGTACAGGGAAAAAAAAAAACCCAGACAATATACCCAGGACTCCAATAATGCCTTCAAGTGAGAATATTATACTATGGGAGATACACAGTTCAGATTCTACATACAAATCATGGGACAAGTTGTGTGAGTTACACAATGGTTGATAAAGAACGCTTAGCAAATTATTCGTACGAACTAAGATGTTTCAGATCTAATAGCTCCGCTATTTAGTCAACACATGCTACCTTAAAGTCACCCATCTCTGTACTGGCTTTAATGAGTATATTATGTACACCAAACATCAACATTAAGGAAAACGTTTGCATTAAACTTTGGGTAAATAACATGTACCAAACATACAAATGTACAGGAAATGCTTGCAAAAATCGAATACGTAAATTCTGAATATTGCACAAATCTACAGGATAAAGTATTTCTATGAATGAAGTTTAAATCGTTCTGAAATTATGTACAAAAATATGAATATATGGTGTAATGATCACTTCACTATAGCAAATAACAAAAATAAATCAACGATAGTAACAACAAAATAAATATGCACACATTGAGAAAAAAAAAACCTGGGTTAAATGTATAAAAATCACAGCACACAAATTTCAGGTAACGTATAAATGGTAACAAAAGAAAAAAAAAACAGCAAACCCCCACCACACCACAATATATATATATATACATATATAAACCTGTCAAAATGTTAATCATGATATAAAATTATCAGTCGTACTTTTATCGTTGCCTGTCAAAAAAATGTATCTACACATTGCATTTTTCACACACACACACACACACACACACACACACACACACACACACACACACACACACACACACACACACACACACACACACAAAGCCACTATATCTACATATGTGCTTGTGCACAACACACACACACACACACACACACACACACACACACACACACACACACACACACACACACACACTCTCTCTCTCTCTCTCTCTCTCTCTCTCTCTCTCTCTCTCTCTCTCTCTCTCTCTCTCTCTCTCTCAAGCACAAACACAGCACAGATTAAAAATACCCATACAATGTATATCAAAGCAGATTACCATGAAGAAGCAAAGTTTGCATGTGCACACAGGTCTCTCTGTATATACTCAGTATACAGACAAAGAGAGAACAGTCATACTCCTTAAATCACAAAACCTTTTTTCTTCTTCTTGTTTTAACTGAAGAATGGCTCATACAGCTCAGTACATTCCACTATGAAATGGGTTCTAATCTAAATGTGTGGGATGATAAATGACAACAGTCTTTAAACACACTTGATGCCAAACACTTAACACACTTGATACCAAACACCAGGAAAGAAATGTAATCATAGATTTTAAAGAGATCACCATGTTCTATATGCTAGGGAAAAAGTGGGTAATTTCCATACAAATATGAACTGGCTGTTTTACTTATATAAATTGTTTGTGTATATTTATTTTTTTATTTATTCTTTTATATCGAGGATACTGGAATAAGCAATCATTTGCTTTTTTTTTTTACATACAGTCCCTGTGTGTATACAGTTTTGTAAATGTCATCTGTTCCCATCGCACACGATGGCCTACTCTTACAAAAAGCGGAACAGGATTTAACGTGTGCACAAGATGTTCTGCGTGTGTATATGTATACATAAGATATATTTGTTCCTCGGCTAGAGCTCCAAGGTTCACCAATGATGAGATTTTGTGTATGCAACCAGTTTTGCCCATCATGAAGGAAACCACATTCGATTTTTGAGGGTGTATACTGGATACATTTGTGTTTCTGTAACCCACAAAACACGAGAATCGCAGGATCTTCAAAGTGCATGTTTGATCTTCTGCATGTGTACATACATGATGGGAATCAAGGCTCTGGCAGGTCTGCACTTGAAGTTGACCTGGAAGATGGTAAAAAATCTCCTCCTTAAATTCCTCAGATGCTGCCAGATTTGGACCCACGACTTCATGGACTCATGGGATTGAAGTCAAACGGTCTTAACCAACTGACTACAGCGTCCATCATAATGTTTTGTATGAAGCAATCTTATTGTTGTTTAGACATAAACAAAGGAGCATGATTTTCGCCTGTGGATTTCACCACTCAGAAAACAGTACTACTACACAAGTAGTGATATTTTTTCTGAATAGGTTCACCCCCCCCCCCCCCAAAAAAAAACAACCCCAAACAAACAAGAATTATACAATACATTCTTACATATATCATGCACCTGATCAATAAGCTATGTTTTTACCCTGTGTGTGTGTGTGTGTGTGTGTGTGTGTGTGTGTGTGTGTGTGTGTGTGTGTTGTGTGTTGTGTGTGCACATTCATGCGTGATGCTGATGTGCATGGTGTGCATGTCTGCATGCAGTGCGTGCATACATGCACAACAATCCTGAGAATTTGTCGACCATTATTACTCGTCCCTGTTACTAGTATCAAAATGCCTATGGCTCTGAATATAAAATCAAGGCTAGGAGATATGTTTCTAAAACAATGCTCTTCCTCCTAAAATGTACAATGGCACATAGTTTCATCACCAAAGTCTGTGGGCTTTGGGGCCTGGGTTTATTAGATATTCTTTATTATTGTACTGAACTAAATACCACTTCCATCATGGCAGATTTCTCTGTTAAAAGTTCAAGCTGCTTTTCCACATGGAAAACACATCGCCACAGGAGCAGCACTACCTGTTAAATTTTTTCCTGTTTGCAAGTATATATACATGTTTCTCTATCAGAATGGCACTTTTTTTTCTACCTAGAATTTTGCACAGATAACTTTCTTTGATGCCATGGGTTCTTAGACATGGCTGAATGTGTGTTGCACGCATACGAGACTCCTCGTTTATTGTCTCATCCAAAAGACTAGCACCCAGACCACCACTCATGGTCCTAGTGGGTGACAGAAAAGTTTTAGGCCCAAACGAAGATCCAACCCACTTTTGGCTTTCTAGGCAGGTGCATCAACTCCAGACAACCATCCACTGTTCATGATAATGATGTTTTGGGGGCAATGCTAGCAGTACTGCAGCCTACAAAAGTTCTGTTCCATTTACAGAATAAGACTTTTTAAAATGCCTAGGTTGACTCAAACACAGAAGTCGTTGATGCCATTGAGATTCCTGTAGAGTTAAAAAAAAAAAAAAAAAAAAGATTTGCATACACCTCTTTGAAACATACAGCTATCACATTTCAAATTCACTGAACCTCACCATCATGCTACAAACAACACAAAAGTCAATACCATTGTTCTTTTCAATGCACAAATAAAATCATGTCACACCCCACCCACCCTACCCCACCCTTGGGTCCCCCCCCACACTCATCCCCTCCCTTGCTCTCCCACCCCCCCCTCCCCCAAAATGGAAGCACAAAAAGATTGATGATAAGTTGGTTTCTTGCTGAAATGATGACATTCAACAAAACAATTATTCCACACTCTTTAAATTCACCACTGTAACTCAACAAAGAAAACAAGGAAAGCACCCACAACACCAAATCATCAACAGGGCATTTACAGTCCTGATTTTCACAGATAACCAAATTCATTTCTATTTCACAGATCAGAGATAAGTCATGATCTTCAACTTCAAAAACAGTCCATAACAAAAAAAAAAGCCAGACACATTATTCTGTCCATCCTCCTGCAAAAGTTGTAGTGAATCATGCGTGAGATTGAAATCCTTGTCACTCGCAGTTTTCCCATGGAAGTTGCACTGAAAGTGGATTATTTTATTAACCCATTTACAATTTCTGGGGGTGGTTGTTGTTGTTGTTTTGTTCCTCGGCTAGAGCTTGTAAGATTTCAGGGATTTTCATATGCAACCTTTTTTTTTTTACCCACCATTAAGGTGCTGCATTTGAGTTTGGGGATGGTATCTAAACACAACACCTGTGTGCATGTTTTTGTTTTAAAATCTGTCATCTCTTCCAACTGTGTCAAAATGGCCTACTTTTCTGAAGGCGAAAGAGTTTTTAACATGTGCGCAAGATGTTCTGATGCAGACACACAAGGGCCTCAGTTTATGTCTCATCTGCTGGACTTAACATTTACATACAATTCACTGAGGAGATGCTCAAGCCTTGCAGGCATGCTGGATGTTTTCATGTTATGCAAGTCACTTCAATCAACGTTACTAATGATTTTTGTGCAGTCGCTTCTTAAGCATACGTTGATCTTCTTCTGTGTGTGTGTGTGTGTGTGTGTGTGTGTTGTGTTGTGGTGTTTGTGTGTGTGTGTGTGTGTGTGTGTGTGTGTGTGTATACACAACAAAGGCAAAAGAGGCACTGGCAGGTCTGCATAATTATCTTGACAAGGGCGACCATGAAAGTCTCCACCACTACTACACTGGGCACACTACTCTTTTTAAAACCAACAACTTTACATCCACTTCAGATTAGAACCCTATCATCTTTTGGGTACGAGTATGTGGCTGCCTCGTCTTTGCAACACTCCTGTCCTGCTGTTTCTGTGGCTACTCATCTCAACCCCTCCTTCTCACCCATAACCAGGTTTTTCATGTTGCATCGTCAGGGTCAGAAGTCCACAGGGACCCCATGGAAGCAGATAATTTTGACCATCAGTGTATTGCCCTAAGTCAACCGATAAAACAAGGTCCGAAGATTTCAGCAGCAGGAAATACTGCCAAAACTGAAGTGATGAATTTTGGGGCCATAGCTCTCCCCCCTAAATCACTGTAGCCATCCTCAAGAGTTGATACAAGAGAAAAATCTGTGAAAGTTAAGAGTGAAATCTGAAACTTTTGTCCACAAACCAGAGACACCTGAGTGTGCGTATGTGTGTATATATATATGGTGCGTGCGTGCGTGCGTCCACCGAAGCCACAGACCCAACTGTTAATAGTCTGTTTACACAAAGACGGACCTCTACCAGCCAGCTGAAGCCCATGACAGCAGATTATGTGCGATCTATAGATTCAAGCCTCAGTCTACCCAGGCAGCTCTGTATGAAATACTGGCAAGAAAGGGGATATGGCATCCTGGTCATTCCTACTGTTTCTCTCTTGATCACAGAGGACTTTTCACTGAGGTTCTCTGCGTATGGCAGGCAAGGGTTTTCACCAAAATAACACACAACACACACACACACACACACACACACACACACACACACACACACACACACTTGTCTAATATCACATTTTGTGAAGAGACATAAAATGAATCAAACAACACACACACACACACACACACACACCACACACACACACACACACACACACACACACACACACACAATGCACACACACACATACACACACCACACACAACACACACACTACACACAACACAAACAAACAAGACAGAAAACAGACCCACATTTCCCAGTTCAAAGAGGACGGCACTATCCTACATTCAAGTCTGCTGAAACAGCCTACGTTTCCATTCTCAGGCTGGTGATGTGAGATGTCATGGGGGGGGGGGGGGGGGGTAGCTGGTTCCAGTCTTCTTAATCTGTCAGAGGAAAAACCTTTTCCTACACACCTCTTCCTGTTGATAAGAGACACAATCGCAAAAAAAAAAAAAAAATTTTATTTTAAAAAAAGAGACACAATGCCTCCTTCCCTCTACTGCATAATTCTTGTTTCTAATATAAAGAAATCGCAACAGGTATGTAAAGAAAAAAAAAAAAAAAAAAATTTTTCCAATAGCCATCACAGGGAGCTTCTCTCTCTCTCTCTCTCTCTCTCTCTCTCTCTCTCTCTCTCTCTCTCTCTCACTCTCTATCTCTCTCAGCTGTCTCTCTCTCTCTCTTCTCTCTACAGCATCTCTCTCTCTCTCTCTCTCTCTTCTCTCTCTCCCCTCTCCTCTCTCTCTCTCTCTTCCCTTCCCTAGGAGTGCATAGTGCCTGGTCTTCTCCTGTGCATGTAATTTTGCAGAAGGTCCATCTATCCACTGGCCTCAGCCGAACACATTCCGACTTCAGAGCAGCTCATTTCTTTGTACAGGTTGCATGCTGGGTATGTTTGTGTTTCCGTAACCCACCAAACATTGACAAAACAGAAAATGATGGCGGTTGTAAGAATTCAGTTTCGTTGCCCTTAAAACAAAAATGCTTCACAATCAGATACATCTACATCATCTCTCCAATCCAATCCAATCATGTTGTTTATAGCCCTGCCAACCGCACAGGCCATATCCGGGCTGTCCCTCATAAAAAAAACCTCAACTCCAAAAGAGTTATTTACAAATAAAATCATGTAAAAAAATTCCATAACCCCCCCCCCCCCAAAAAAAAAACCCTATGACCAAATCAGTCAAAGACTTACAAATTAGTCTTAAGTGTAGGATCTTTGTGGAAAAAAACAACAACCCACCATGATACATATTTAAAAAAAAAAAAAAAAAAAAAAAATGTTCATGCAAAAAACCCCAACAAAACCATAACAAAACAACCATAAAAACCCTCACAACAAAACCTCCCCCCCCCCTCCCACACCCCACAACAAGCAAACAAACCTCAAAGTCTTCTTCAAACATCACACAAAAAAAGAAAGCAAGGCAGAAACAGTCTTAAGAAAAAACAACAACAAACAAACAAAAAAACCCCAACAAAAACCGAGAGAGACAGAAAGACAAAAAGAAAAGGCCAATCAATCATCAGGCGACACAGCACATGTCCTCGGCCACGGTGTGGAAATCGCCCCCAGTCAGCAGGTGCTTCATGACCGCGCGGCTCAGGTAGGCCGTGGTGCCGTTGCGCACGTTGGGGGGCATGTTGAAAAAGCGCCGCAGCCCTTCCTCGTCTGTGCACCCCTCCATGTTGTTGTCTTTCTTGAACTCTGCGTAGGCCTCCATCAGCAGCTGGTCAAAATAAAGATGGGGGCAGGATAAGTTGGTTTGTGTTTGTGTTAGGCCGTTTGTGTTGTGTTAGATAAGCCATTTGTGTTGTGTTGTGTTTTTTAATTTTAAAAAATATATATATATTTATTTATTCATCTCTGTGCACCCCTCCATGTTGTTGTCTTTCTTGAACTCTGCATAGGCTTCCATCAGCAGCTGTCAGAGTAAAGACAGGGCAGGATAAACCATTTGTGTTTGTGTTGTGTTTCTTTTATTTATTTACTTATTTATTTACTTATCTATTTATTTATTTACTTCCATCAGCAGCTGCCCAAATAAAGAACAGGCAGGATAAGCGGTTTGTGTTGTGTTGTGTTCCTTTTATTTATTTACTTATTCATTCATTCATTCATTCATTCATTCATTCATTCATTCATTCATTCATCCATCATTATTATCATCATTATTACCGAGTCCAGCATGACAGACTTGTCGAAAGTCAGTTCAGGGTTGCGCTCCAGTATTGTGGACACCACCATGACAGCCTGCAGACATAATAATAATAATAATAATAATAATAATAATAATAATAATAATAATGTATAGTACCTTCACAGTGAAGAAAACAAAACAAAGAGACAGGTTATCAGCTGCTAAAAAAAAAGAAGTTTTTGATAACATTAAGAACAAAAAAATTTTAATTTTTTTTAAAAAAGGTTATCAGCTGCTGCTGTTTCCCTCCTCTTCCAGCTCACAGCATCATTACATCATCCTCATCACCATCAATTATCATGCAATAATAAAATGGAAATGAATATGCTGGCCCCTAGAGAAGCTGAGCTCTCTGATGCCTTGCTCCCTTATGACCACACAGGTTATGGGACACCTTTACCCTTTTTACATATATCTATCTATCTATCTATCTATCTATCTATCTATCTATCTATCTATCTATCTATCTATCTATCTATCTATATATATATATACAGCTGTCAGTTTCCCTGACTTTCCGCTCCTCTCAGCTGCTAATTAACCCTAGTAGTGCTGTTCCCGGATTACTCCGGAATGACGTGGTGCAGCATTTCTGGCGGCTCCCGGAATATTCCGGAATGACGTCGGTGATCGTAATTGAAGGCTTTCTTTCGCTTTCAAAGGTCATCCAATGAACGTGAAGGCCATTGTAGGGCCGCAGAAATGGGTGAAGGTCGTCCGCAGTCGCAAGCAACGAGGATTCTGATTGGTTTAGAGGTGTATTTCTTATTTTTTTTGGACGAACGTCGATCGCCTGAAAACAAAATGGCGGCAAAGTGTTTGCGCTCGTATCACTCGAAGTATTTTTCGAGTTTTTTGACGATATTGACGGCGATGAGGAGTTTTAGAGGCTGGATTTGGTTGAATTAAACGATAATAGAGACAATAAGGTAAGGATTGTGAAATATTTTTGAAAAACTTCGGAAAAAATTGATCGCGATCGGACTGAATCGAGCGGTGCCAAGTTTTGTCCAAAGCACTTCATAGCTACCGGGCAATTTCGATGACATACATTGTTTTACTTTATTTTAACGCAACACGGCTTCGAAATAACTGTTTTTAAATTATTTCTATATGCTGTCGAGTACTTTGCATCACACGAAATCAAGCGATTGTCGTATTTTCGTCATAGAACGCCGCCAGTTCGCACGAAATAAGTGTTCACCGCCATGACGATCGCGATCGCGTCGATCATTTCGCTGGACTTTTCCGAGTATTTGACGACCGATAAAGCCACGGAAGCTCTTTATTTTTTCAAAACTTATGTCAAGAGACAGTATTTATCGAATCATGACATTTTTGCACCGCAACAACATTGCATATCGTGTTAAAATCAATCTGGGTCACCGACATCGCAACAGTGATTGGTAGTGCACGCGCAGTTTTCAAACTTTATTTATTTTTTACATTATCATAAACACTACATGCTGCTATAAAATTTCACTCTTTTAAAAGCTTGTTATCTAAGCTTTCCAGTGATTTACAACTTTACACACTTAGTTTAGTTTTACATATCAATATCAAGAGTTGTTTGACCCCACCCTACTGCAAATCAACAATGGCTGCTGTTAATTCAGCCAGCAGCACCTAGTACCGCTGCCGTTATTTCAGCGCTACTAGGGTTAATTACCAATTAGTTATCCCGCCCCCATATGTATGTGTATATATATATACATATCAAATAATTTTTTCAAACTGCAGACACTGACCTCCACAATGCCCTGCCTGTTGACAGGGTCTCCCAGGCGACACAGCATCTGCTCCACTAGCATGGAGAAGTTCAGCTCGTTCATCGTCATGTCCGACAGCGTCGGTTGCTGCAATTCCCCCAACATGCCATTACAGCAACACTCTCACCTACAGTACAGTTGCATGCGATACAGTTGCATGCAGGAAAAAGAAAAAAAAATAGGTAGGCGCTGCACTTGCGGCAATGCGCTCTCCCCGTGGACAGCAACCCGAATTTCACACAGAGAAATCTGCTGTGACTTAAAGTGGTTGTAAAATACAAAATCTCTGAAGTCGGAATGCAGCTACCTTCATGGCAGGGGGGGGGGGGGAATGTTTGGTTGCATACGCAAAATCTCACCTTTGGTGAACCTTGGAGCTGTAGAAGAGGAAAGGAAAAAAAAAGAAAGAAAAACATCTCCAATACTGAAGGTTACTTGGAGGGCCTGATTTAGTGAAAAACCCATCCCATCCCTCGCTGCTATGAATTTATAGTGTATGGTGTAAGTAGACACATGTAAAGTGTTTCAGCATACAGTAGGCCATAGTGTTGAGATACAATAATGTCAATGGGCCTATGAAAAAAAAAGTAAAATAACAGAGGGAAAAAATATGAAAATAAATGATTTAGAACATTGCGAAAGCCATCAAATCAGAACAAGCTGTCAAAATCACACTTTTTCAAACAAGCAATCAGTAAACTCATACACTCACTCAGGCTCATAGCATAAAGCGTGCAAAGCAAGGAATGCAAGCGAGGTGGCCATACTTCAGTGTCAGGGATGATGTCTTACCAACATAACTGCACCTGATTTTGTTTTGTCATCCACTCTTACATGCTTGTAACTGCCAAACCTTCTTCTAAATTTCAAAAGAGATTCAACATGCAAGGGACTTCATTCTGCATGCATGCATGCATGCGCACACACTTGGTGCCTTGGTGTGCAGCCTAAATGGATTGAAAGGGAAGAATAGTATGCACCAATGTTCCCTAGGAAAAGGAAACATTGTCCTAACTGGCACCTGGCTACAGTGAGCAGGATTCAAACCCATGACCCCTCTTGGTTTAACCCTCTTGCATTCGGTGTCTCTGAACACAAACTGCCCCTAGATTTCGCATTCCATCACGAAATCAGGTCAGGCACACATGCTCCCTCACCTTTTCTTCCTTTTAAGTACATACCAGCAGCTATAATTACTTCCAGACTCTCAGCAAGGTTCCTACCTCTAGCCTGATAGAACTTCAGCATGTGGTAGCAATTAGTGATGGTCACAGCGAGATGGAAATCTACTGTGCAATTACCCATTTGGGACTAAAGGGGGGCAATTATTCAATCCCGGCAAATCCCCATTCTGGGACTAAGAGGGTTAAGAACATGATCACCTTTACTATCTTTTTCGAGATTCAGTGTTTCAGTTTGTACAGTGGTGGGAATTATTTTCATCATTTTTTAAAATACTTTTTGTACCTCCTTTATTTTCTTCTTTAGATAGCTTATCCCTTGTTTAGTTATTTAGTTAGTTACTGTGTCTGACTCATTGGCACTTTACACCTACACACATCATCTACAGCTTTCAAATTCACTCTAAGCACATGAACCAGCAGAAAATAGAAAGCATAGAAAATTCCACAGAGCTAAAAATGTGTGACTGATTCACAGTGTGCTTCTGCAATAAACAAGGTAAAAAAATAAATAAATAAAAATAAATCTGATTAGCCTCATATTTTTCAAATTTGCTGTTTGAGCAACCTATTCACTTTCTGATCTATTTCAACCCTTGCAAAGAAATCTCTTAGTATGTCATTTTTTTCTCTCTCACATCACAATGAATTGCATGTACATGTTTTACCACTCCATGTGTGTATGCAGTTTTTGTAAATCCCGTCATCTGTTCCCACCAGCACACGATGGCCTACTCTTATCTAAAGCGGAACAGGATTTGATGTGTGCGCAAGATGTTCTGCATGCATGTGCACACGGGGCCTCGGTTTATAGTCTCATCCGAAGGACTTTTGGGGGGAGTGGAGTCAGCACTGATGTTAACTCCAGAGGAAAAATCCCCTTGAACGGGAATCGAGCCCGGGTCGTCAAATTGGGAGTGCAATGTTCTGACCACTAGGCTATCCCGTCCCCGCACAAGTCCTGTATGTACGCTGCAGTTTGGACATGTGGCCTGTACAGGATGAAAACTTGATACGATTTATTTTTCGGAATATTTTTTGTTTCACTATTATTTTGTTGTTATTTTTTTTCGTGTATTTTCTTTTATTTTGACTTCATTCTTTATTGACCAACAGCTTTTTGGGGTTTTATTATTTTCTTAGTACAATGCGCATAAAATAAAATAAGGAACAAGACATTGAACTCAATATAAAACATGCCATGTGCTTTGCCATCAAGCAGCTGTGTACTTTAGAGAAATGGAGTAAAACTGTTAGGGGAAAAAAAAGGACATCATTCTTAGGATTAAACATTAGTTTTAGAAACTGGATATGCCAAAACAAAAAATCCATGCAACTTTAGTGCATAAAGACTTCGTGCTTTAAAATCTATTTTTTTATATATATGTTCACAAGAGGTGTGCAGATACACACAAATACACTTATATACACATACTATGCATTTATACGTTTGCATTGTCTGAAAATTTCAAGCAACACCATCTCTCTCTCTCTCTCTCTCTCTCTCTCTCTCTCTCTCTCTCTGTCTCTCTCTCACACACACTGTCTCATCAAGGAAGATATTCAGGAGGGGTCATTCTTTTAGTCAGAAAATCCATTGGATCCTTTGTGGAAAAAATTGAGGTTGGTTTTGACAATACTATTGTTGTAAAGTTGCACAGAGACTTATTGGGTACTAGTAAAGATATTATGTTAGTTTGTACATATATTCCTCCTTGTGAATCTGTATTCTGGAAAACCAAACAAGGGGTGTATGGTATGGAAGATTTGGAACAGTGTATACTTGAGCTTCAGAGCTCGTATGATGACTTTAATCTGTTGATAACAGGGGATTTTAATGCTCGAACAGCTAACCAAAATTACAATGTGGGGAATGACTTTGATGATTTTGAAAACCTGTACTCTTTTTCAAATCTTCAATTGCCTAGGAAATCACATGATACTGAAACTAATGTATTTGGTAACCAGTTAATCGAAGTTTGTAATATGTTTGATTGTGTTATTTTAAATGGGCTTTGTAATGCAGGATTTGATGATAGTTATACTTTCATAGCATCTTCTGGGTCTAGTACAGTTGACTACTTTATTGCCTCTCTGGATCTATTAGCATCTGTTCAAATACCTTCACTGATTATAGAAAGTTTAACAGAATCTGATCATCTTCCGGTTTGTATGAAGATGGAACCTGTTAATAACGTTGCCGTAAATTTTTGCAATCAGGCATCCAAAACTGAAGTGACGTACGAAAAACTTATTTGGAATGAGACTAAGAAAGATGACTTTCTTAAGACTTTAAGCACTAATGATATACAGACTAAATTTACAAAGGCTATAAGTACTATTGAGAACAATATAGACGATGCCTTAAGTATATTTGTTGAAAGTTTGAAAGAGGCTAGTAGATGCATGTTTAAAAAAATTTCACAGCATAAAATTAAAAAGTCTGAATGGTTTGATGATGAATGTAAAGCTGCCAAAAAAGAAAGTAGATCAAAGTTAAATAATTTCAGAAAAACCAGAAATGAAGAGGACAGACAAAATTATATTCAGAAAAGAAAAATCTATAAGCGTTTGTTAAAGATAAAAAAACAAGGTTACAGAAGAATGAAAGCAGAATCTTTAGCGAATAATATTTCAGATTCTTCTCATTTTTGGAAAGAAGTAAGGAGCATGGGGTGTGGAAATCGTGCAGTTATTTACAACAATATTAGTACTGAAGACTGGTTTAATCATTTCAAAAATGTTTTTCAGAACCATGAAGAAACTGTGGAAGAAACTGATGTAGATATAGATTTAAAGGAAGGAACAGAACATAGCTTAAACAAAGACATATCGGAAACTGAAGTAGTACAGGCAATATCTAAACTTAAAATAGGGAAAGCAAGTGGAATTGACAATATATCAGCTGAAATGTTGAAAAATGGAGACAAAGCTGTACTGGAGTTTATGGTAAAATTTTTTAACGCTATTTTTGCTTCAGGTGTGTATCCCAAAGACTGGTCTAAAGCCATAATAATACCCATTTACAAAAAAGGGGATCCTGATAATACAGATAACTACAGAGGAGTGTCTTTGTTAAGTATCCTTTCTAAATGTTATACAACAATATTAAATTCAAGACTTTATAACTGGTTAGAAGATAATAATATGATTTCTGAGAATCAGGCAGGTTTTCGTAGAGGATATTCAACTGTTGATCAAATATTCAATCTATATGCAATTGTCCAGAAATGTATGATGAAGAAAGGCAGAAAATTATATGTAGCGTTTGTTGATTTTAAAAAAGCTTTCGATTCTGTACATCATGACAAACTTCTTCAATGCCTGAGAAATCAAGGTGTAAATGGAAGGTTTTTGGCCTCTTTGAAAGCAATGTATTTTTCTTTAGTCTCATGCGTACGTGCAAATTGTGAACTTACTGATTATTTTGAGTGTCCTGTTGGTGTAAGACAAGGTTGTGTTTTAAGTCCTACTTTATTTTCTGTTTTCATAAATCAGCTTGCTACTCACATGAATGTGAAAGGAAGACATGGTATACAGGTTTTGCCAGGTATTATGGAATTGTTTGTATTACTTTTTGCAGATGATGTGGCTTTATTATCTTCAACAGTACATGGTTTACAAAACCAGTTAAATATCCTTCAGAACTGTTGTAAGGACATGAAATTAAATGTGAACACTGAGAAAACAAAAATTATGGTATTTAGAAAGGGAGGCTATTTAGGACGACATGAACAGTGGGTTTTTAATGGTAAGAAATTAGACGTGGTAAACAGTTATTGTTATTTAGGATTCCTTTTCACAACAATGATTAGTATGAAGAGAGGTACTGAACATTTAGCATCTAAGGGTAAGAAAGCAGTAGTCCAATTGAATAAGGTTTTTAAAAAATATAAGGAAATGACCGCCAAAGCATTTTTCAAGATTTTTGACATTAAAATTCAACCAATTCTTCTGTATGCCTCTGAAATATGGGGTTTAACCAAATTAGATCATTTAGAAAAGGTCCACTCTATGGCTTGCAAAAGGTTTTTAGGTGTTCCAGTTAGAACTCCAAATAAAATGGTTTATGGTGATTTAGGAAGATTTCCTCTTTATGTTAATTCTTGTGTCTCCGTCTTAAGGTATTGGTTTAGATTACTACAAATGCAGAATGAAAGATTGCCACATGTAGCTTACCAGATGTTATTGGAATTAGATAAAATGGGTAAAGATTGTTGGGTGTCAAAAATTAGGGAAATCTTATGTAAGACAGGATTTAGTTTTGTTTGGCTGCAGCAGGGTGTGGGTCAGGTCAAAATGTTTCTTAGACTCTTTAAACAGAGACTTGTTGATTTGTATATCCAAGAATGGTCAGGCACTATAAGAGACCGTGATAGATATGACAACTATAGATCTTTTAAGGTTATTTTTGAAAAAGAGAAATATGTGTCTGATATGGATACATACTGTTTCAGAGTTGCCATCTCACAAGCCAGATTTAATGTTCTCCCCCTCAATGCAAACATGCATCGCTTTAGCAATGTACTTCAGAAGAAATCATGTCCATTTTGCAAGTCAGTTGTGGAAGACGAACAGCATTTTCTTTTTGTGTGTCCCATGTATTCTGACTTAAGAACTAAGTTTCTGGGGGATTTAGTTAGAACCCCAATCCACGTGTTGTTAGAAGTGTCTAATAACAATCAAATGCATAATGTTTCAAGGTATATTTTTCACTCTGTGAACAAAAGAAAAAAAGAGCTGACTGGAATTTGATGTTGCTTGGATGAGAGTTGTCAATGTATTTCAGGGTAAGGGTGTCTCCATGATATTAAGTACCGCTTTTGTAACATTTAAAATGGTGGTGTGTGTGTGTGTGTGTGTGTGTGTGTGTGTGTGTGTGTGTGTGTGTGTGTGTGTGTGTGTGTGTGTGTGTGTGTGTGTGTGTGTGCACGCGCGTGCGCGCGCGTGCGTGCGTGCGTGCGTGCGTGCGTGCGTGCGTGCGTGCGTGCGTGCGTGCGTGCGTGCGTGCGTGCGTGTGTGTGTGTGTGTGTGTGTGTGTGTGTGTGTTGGTTATTGCATTGTGAAATACGATTTGTTGGAAAGTATCATGTCTATATTGATGCAACTTGAGAAGATACAGTGATTTCAAGTTTATGGGTGTTAACTTATAATATAAACATGATGTTTGAGGGTGATGAAGATAATGGTGAGGAGTGATGTAACTGTAGTTACCATTAGGGATGAGGCGCTTTAATCATGACTGTGATGAGAAGGCAGATGATAATGATGACGATTTCAGTCATGAAATGACTGCGCTGATGATGAGGATAACAATGATTACTTTAGTAATGACTGTGCTGATTGGATGTTAAGGATGAAGCTTTAGTCGTATGTAATATATTTGAATGTGTTGCATTACTGGAGAATTGATTGAAATATTTGGTCATATATTACTATTCCCCTTCGTCCCTTTCATTTGTATTGTGGCCCAAGGCCGAAGTACAATTAAAATGTTCAGTGTTCAGTGTTCAGTGTTCTCTCTCTCTGTCTCTCTCTCACACACACACATGCACACACGCGCACGCACACACGCGCGCACACACACACACACACACACACACACACACACACAC
Organism: Stramonita haemastoma; assembly: GCA_030674155.1. Taxonomy (NCBI): domain Eukaryota; kingdom Metazoa; phylum Mollusca; class Gastropoda; order Neogastropoda; family Muricidae; genus Stramonita; species Stramonita haemastoma. Next base: position 16,198,069 of record CM060325.1, on the reverse strand, counting down.
ACACACACACACACACACACACATTCTTGAAGGCAAAAACACATACAAAAAGCTGGTGAAAAACAGAAAGGAAGCAGCCACTTTACAGTTAATTCTAAATAAGCTGACGCTACACACTGCAAGCAATGCAATGCAAATTATATGAAGCAAAAAAACGTAAAATATTCACAAAAAAACCCATGAATAAAACATTCATACAATAACCTATAAACAGATATAAAAACAACCCCACTACACATCAGCAGCTAAAACATAATAAACTAGTACCACAACATACAAAATCAAACTACAGGCAAAGGATATCAAAATAATCTAAAAAATAAAAACAAAGAAGAAAACCCAAGGGAGTAGTGATCCAAAAAAGAAACTCTAAACAGTTACAGTATTTTTAAGTGCCACAAAAAAACCCATTGAAGACTACACAACAAGAAATCCATCTAGTGCACTGTAAACGTAGTATACACAGAGAAATTCTACATTAAACAGAAGGATTACGAATGATGAAAAAAAGACGTTAATATCAACTCGGAACGGAAGGAGTTAATACAGACTCCCAAAGGATGAGTCCCAAACAGAGAAAACCTGGCTCCCTACCCCTAGCTTGATAGACCTACCTGGGGCAGATACAATACCTGAGGAAGATACAGCCCCGCTACTTTGATACCCCCGGGGGTCCTCTCCAGGATCTTCCAGATGCGGCAGTAGAAGTCTTTGGGCACACGGTTCAAGGCTCCGTCCAGCTGACGCTTCTGGAAAGGGGATCTGCCACACACAGACATGGGAGGGGTGATGATGATCGTTCTTGTCACAGTGGGGTATACACAGACATACGTATGCGTGCATGCCTTGCATGCCCACACACATTCATACACACACTAATGCATGCATGACAAGCGCACACGCACAAACACACACACACAGGCACATCCAAAACATCAATAACATGTTACCAATTAAAACCTTGATCTCTGGTGCAAAACGACTCATTACGTGGAAAAAGGGTCACACATCTACTGCCATCATGGAAAATCAAAGAAAAACCAGCCACTCTCCCTGTACTCAACAAGTTCACACATCTCCTGAAGATTTCCCTCTTGAAGAAGAAGAAGAAGAAGAAGAACAAGAACAAGAACAAGAAGAACAAGAACAAGAAGAACAAGAACAAGAACAAGAAGAAGAACAAGAACAAGAAGAACAAGAACAAGAAGAACAAGAACAAGAAGAACAAGAAGAAGAACAAGAAGAACAAGAAGAACAAGAAGAAGAAGAAGAAGAAGAAGAAGAAGAAGAAGAAGAAGGAAGAAGAAGAAGAAGAACAAGAACAACAAAAACAACAATAACAACAATAACAACAAGGCGGCACGCTATGCAGTGACCTGAGGAAGGAAAATTGTGTGGCTGACTACAGAGGTAACTCTGCAAACCAAGCAGTATGACCCACAAGAGGAGCTGGAAAGGATATGCCTTTATTTTTCCCCTGATACATCTAACAGGCTGAAAAGCAAATGAAAAAAAAAGAAAGAAGAAGAAGAAGAAGAAGAAGAAGAAGAAAGAAGAAGAAGAAGAAGAAGAAGAACAACGACGACGACGACGACGACAACACAACAACAACAACAACAACAACAACAAACAACAACAACAACAACAACAACAACAACAACAACCAACAACAACAACAACAACAACAACAACAACAACAACAACAACAACAACAAAAAACAACAACAACAACAACAACAACAACAACAACAACAACAACAAAAAGAAGTAGGCAGAAGGAAAAGAAGCCAGGGTCGGCGTGTGGGGGCCTTTTCTTGTTCTTTTTCACCGATGGACAGGAGGACAGACAGACAGACCAGATAGACAGACAAGACAGACAAGACATACAGACAGACAGGACATACAGACAGACAGACAGACAGACAGGACAGACAGACAGAGACAGACAGAGACAGCCAGCCAGCCAGCCAGGATAGACAGACAGGTGGACAGACAGGAGGACAGACAGACATGTGGACAGACAGACAGACAGGGGGACAGACAGACAGACAGGGGGACAGACAGACAAGACAGACAGACAGCCAGACAGACGTACCTGCGTCTGGCCTCCTTGGTGTTGAGAGTGAGGACGGTGTAGAGGGTTTCCTTCACCTGGTGGGGGGAGAGGGTGTGGATGTCCACATAGTGCCCCGCCATGTTCTCCATCTCCACCACCATCGCCTGCAGGATCCACCTGAACAACACATCACACAACACATTATACACAACACATTATACACAACACATTATACACAACACTATCCACCTGAACAACACGTAACACAATACACATTATACACAACACTATCCACCTGAACAACACGTAACACAATACAC
>CM060325.1:16160693-16190693 GCA_030674155.1 Stramonita haemastoma | reverse complement strand
CACACACACACACACACACCACGCACACACACACACACATGTATGCACACGTACGCACAAACTCGCACACATACATTCACGCACGCTCATGCACACGCACACTCACACACTCACGATCGCGTGCACACACGTGCACGAACACACACACTCTCACACAAATTCACACACAAGCGCACGCACGCACACGCACACAGACTCACACGTACTCACACTCACGTGCGCGCGCGCGCACACGCGCACACACACGCTCACGCAAATGTATACATGTACATACACACACGCTTAATCACACATTCTCACCCCACACACACACACACACACACACACACACACACACACACACACACACACACACACTCAAACACTCACTCACACACACACACACACACACACACACACACACACACACACACACACACACACACACACACACACACACACACACACACACACGTCTGATATCACCATGTAGTGGAAGGACGTTAAACTGAAGAACTAACTAAACACAGGACTCCTACCTGCAGTTTTCCCAGTCTGATATGGATTCCATCCACTTCGCCTTTCTTGAACTGAGACAGTAGGCCCAGGAAGTCGCCAAAGTTCTGTCCTCTGCACACATCCACATTGTTTCAGATGTAATAACAAACGTCTGCACACAACCACATTGTTTCAGATGTAATAACAAATGTCTGCACACAACCACATTGTTTCAGATGTAATAACAAACATCTGCACACAACAACCTCACCTTACATGTCATGACAAACGTCAGCACACAGCCACGTCATCTAGCATATCATGACAAACGACCAATTCTCATATGTTAGGACCTCAGTTCTAAATCATGGCTAAAACATATAATCAAACATAAAAAGAGAGGTCCCACATCAACTGAGATATCACAATAAATGAGGAATTCTCCTACATTGGGTACCTCAGTTCTGAATCATGGCTCACATATTTTTTTTTTTGTTTATACATAAAAGAAGAGACAGAACCGTTATGTACAGAATTATGAAGCAAATAAGTATGAGGTTGGAGGTATCAGGTAAGAGAATGAGAGAAACTGACTTAAGGTGAGACACGGGTCCAAAAGTGGCCAAAAACATGTTTTTTTTTAATTAAAAATTGCTGGATGCATTTATGGAGATTTCCCTGTGTAAAATTAAAGAATTCAGACCGTAAAATATATCTGTAGAAACAGGTTTACTCATACCTGTTACAGATAAAAAGGCTTAGGATTTTTAAATATTGAGTTTTGGTGGCCATATTGGATTGTTTCCATGGCAACAGTGCAGAAAACCGAGTAAATCTTTTATTTTTATGCTTTACAAGTGATACCCTTTCAATATATGGCATAACTTTTAACATGGGCTTGTAAACAAAATTTCATCAGTTTCAACCCCAGTGTCCCACCTTAAAAGGTGACAGAAACTCACAAACCAACCCAAAAGGTTGATGTGTTGATCTACTGTTGATACATCATGGTGTATATCACTTTCAAGTCACGGCTGATTTCTTTGTGTAAAATTTGGGCTGCTCTCTCTGGGGAGAGCATGTCATCACAAGAGCAGCACCACCCATTATTTTTTCCTGTCTGTACATGTATTGTTTCCCTATCAGAAATGCTTTTTTCAACAGAATTTTACCAGGGACAACTCTCTTGTTGCCATCAGCTCTGTCTGTATAAATAGCATCCCCACCTTCTAAAATTTCTGTGCTAGAAATTCCCTCTTTACTATCCCTCTCTTTGTTTCTGCCTTGTTCCTTTTCCTTCCTGTCACCTCCTTCTTGCCTTTTTTCCTGACTTCTTGGTCCATTCTCTTGCCTTTTTTTTCCACAAAAGACTTAAAAGATAACAAGTCTCTCCCATGCCAAAGTCAGATGCGCTGCATCTGACTTGTCAAAGGGAGCACAACGCATTTTCGCTCATATGACAGACAACAGTAGTTGCTGTCTGAGTGTTCAAAACAAAGATGAAGAAGAGAAGAAGAAGAAGAAGAAGAAGAAGAAGAAGAAGAAGAAGAAGAAGAAGAAGAAGAAGAAGAGGAAACAGAAGAAGCAGAAGCAGAAGCAGAAGAAGAAGGAGGAGGAGGAGGAGGAGGAGCAGAAGAAGAAGAAGAAGAAGAAGAAGACTGTACATTTCTGTAAGTATTCTACATGCACTGACTTGATGGAGTTTTCTCGGATGATCATACACCAGGTTGGACGGCCATGAAGCTTCCAGCACTTGGACAGGAAAGCCAGATCATTCTGCACAAAACACAGTGTTTATTGAAAAAATATCATTATAAAAGGTAAGATGGTAAAGGTGTCCCATAACCTATGTGGTCGTAGGAGAGCAAGGCATCAGAGACCTCTGCTTCTCCAGGGGCCAGCATACTCACTTTCCATCAAAAAGCAAATTAAAACGATCATTCAGTTAGGATGAAAATTGTACTAACTTTCAATCCAAAAAAAACAAAAAAAAGGATAATTTAGCTAGGGTGAAGACTATACTCACTTTGCAGTCATCCATGACAAGGGCAATGTCTTGAGCCAGGTAGAAGTCGCTCCATTCAAACAGCAGAGGATAACAGATGATGGTCTGACTGCAAGCTCTGTAAATCTGTACACACACACATGCACCGCATGCACACATGCACACGCACACCAACGCACACGACGCACCAGCAGCACACACCAGCACACGCAGCCCCACACACACCCCACACGCACGCACACACACCACCACCACACACCACACACGCACCACACACACACACACACCACACACACACACACACACATTGACAGTCTGTTCATACACAAAATATGATTACACATGCGAACACAAGCAGACACTCAAAATCCATCTGATTATCAGCTGGGTTTGAGGCTATATAATTACATATTCACTGAAGAAAATACTCTTACAAAACAAAAATGTCTTCAAATCAAAGAACCTTTCTTCATCCTCTCACAGGGTTGTCTCAGTTATTGTCATTGCCCCTTCATGGATGATACAGTGTTTTTGACTAACTGACTTGACTTTGACTTGACTTTGAATTTGATTCATCCTCTTCTTGTACTGCTTGTACTGAAGTTTATGTCAACCATTCAGATCAACAGATTTCATAAAAAAATGGAATGTGGATCATGATCACATTCTTTTTTTTGTTGTTTGTTCCTCACTTAGAGCCCTGAGTTCACCAAATGAGTTTTTGCAAAGCAACCCTACCCCCCCCCCCCCCCCCCATCATTTAGGTAGCTGTATTCCAACTTTGGGGATGGTGTTTACACACAACACCTATGTGCTTGTGTTTCTGAAAACTTCATCATTCCTACCAGCATGAAATGGCCTACTCTTTCAAAATGCAGAACAGGTTTTTAACCTGTGCACAAGATGTTCCTACGTGCATTCGCACAAGAGGCCTCAGTTTATAGACTCACCCAAAGGACTTTAGACATTCAGTTCATTTTTTTTTTCTAAAACTGTGGAGAAACGGAAGAAGGGAATCCAACCCAGAACCTCACGGTTTAATTAAGAAACAGACGAAAATCACCTTAGACGTGCTGAGAACACCAACGGAACTAGGGTCTTCCGGTCAGCCCCAGTTTGCTGTTGACCCCAGGTCACAAGGCTGGGAATCGAACCCAGAACCTCACAATTTTAAGAAACAGAGACGAAAATCACCTTAGATGTGCTGAGAACACCGAACGGACGCGAGGGTCTCCCGGTCAGCCCCAACTTGCTGTTGACCCCTAGGTGGGTGTAGGCTTTGGTCAGCTCCTTGGGGGACCAGATCTGGATGGGCTCCACCTGGTGGGGGGTCTGGGTCTGGATGCCGTAGGTGGCCAGCAGCTGCTGTAGCCGCACAGACTCCGCGATCAGCACCACCTGGATCACCAAGTCTGGTGCGTTCCCTGCACACATACACAAACACAGTGTGCAAATCCAACATCACTCATTAAGGCCTAGTAGGTGTTAAAATTACCATTCCTTCGATAGGCCATGTGTCACATCCTGCTGTAATAGCCAGTATCCACTAATCAAAATTGTTTGTGGTAGTTAGTTCAGTTTGCACTTCAGTTGGGCCTAGTATCACAACTTCACCAGTAAGGCCTCTGACTCACAACTCACTCGAATGTGCACTAGTATCAAATCACACACTGAATGAGAAGTCCTTGTGACTCATTCAAGTACACTACATAAGGCAGCCATACTCCTAGACATCAAGTAGTAAGGCTTAGTAATTCCAACATCCACTCCCAGTACAGGCCTAGTGTACCTGCAAATTCACCAGTAAGGCCTAGTATCCGATGCATTCAATCAGTAAGGCGCTAGGGGCACTGCCACACAATACAACATCTGAAAATGTAGTATAAACTTCGATGTTGTGTAGTGCCTAGTTGTCCCATTCACTCAGTAAGGCCTAGTATCCAACATCACTCAGTAAGGCCTAGTATCCAACATCACTCAGTAAGGCCTAGTATCCAACATCACTCAGTAAGGCCTAGTATCCAACATCACTCAGTAAGGCCTAGTATCCAACATCACTCAGTAAGGCCTAGTATCCAACATCACTCAGTAAGGCCTAGTATCCAACATCACTCAGAAAGGCCTAGTATCCAACATCACTCAGTAAGGCCTAGTATCCAACATCACTCAGTAAGGCCTAGTATCCAACATCACTCAGTAAGGCCTAGTATCCAACATCACTCAGTAAGGCCTAGTATCCAACATCACTCAGTAAGGCCTAGTATCCAACATCACTCAGTAAGGCCTAGTATCCAACATCACTCAGTAAGGCCTAGTATCCAACATCACTCAGTAAGGCCTAGTATCCAACATCACTCAGTAAGGCCTAGTATCCAACATCACTCAGTAAGGCCTAGTATCCAACATCACTCAGAAAGGCCTAGTATCCAACATCACTCAGTAAGGCCTAGCTGTTGTTGTTGTGCGTTCCCCAGCTTAACTAAGACTCGGGGGGGGGGGGGGGGGGGTCACCCAGAATGTGCACTCTGACTCACTAATCCCACCTGGGAATCACTGTGAGATTGAAATTGCACACTGAATGAGAAGTCTGCGTGTGTGACTATTTTCAAGTACCTCGACATATAGGCAGCCATACTCTGACTTCAGAGGATAGTAAGGTTTCAGTCAAGGGTGTTAAATTTAGCGCAGTCCTTCCTTGTACCTAGTCCATGTGTGGTCAGCTCCTGCTATAATTAGCACCAGTTGGCCACGGCTGGGATGGGCTGGGATGGGCTGGGATGGATTAATTAGCAGCTGAGAGGCGCTGGAAGAGGGGGACACTGACAGCTGTGACATATACAACATCTGAAAATGTAGAAAATTCTGTTTTTGTTTTTGTTGTTGATGTTGTTGTTTGTTGTTTCTGTTGTTGTTGTGCCATTCCCCAGCTTAATTAACACTCTGGGGGTCATCCAGAATGTGCACTCTTGACTCACTCATCTCACATGGGAATGAATCACTGTGAGATTGAAAGTGCACACTGAATGAGAGAGAAGTTTGCATGTATGACTGTTTTCTTTAAAGATGTCAAAAAAAAACCATGCGGCAATTAGTATTAGCATCATTATTACAGTCATTAGGTTTCAAATCAATACTTTTTATCTAGGTTTTTAAATGGCACACTAAAATTCAATTGTTTCTTTTAATGAAGTGAAACATATACTGCTAAACTTCTCTATGTGCTGGGGGAAAAAAAAAAAAAAAAGGGGGCAACAGACAGTGGAGAGAAGAGGGAAGGAGGGAGCATAACCTGAAACTTGGAGTATCTGGTGCTGAACTTGGGTCTCTCCAGAGCTGGCAGATTGCGACGAATCACGTCCAGTTCATTCACCAGCAGCAACTCGTCATCTGCAACAACAAAGTTGACACTGGCAATATTTTCACACACGCACAAAAAAAAAACCCAACTTCATTTTTACCAGTAAATTTTACACACAGGCAGGAAAACGACAAAAGGGAAAGAAAAAAAAAATGTGGTATAGCACAACACTGACATGTTCTTACCATGAGGAGTGGCAAAAGTTTTAAACAGAATAACCGTTTTGCTGTGACAAGAATATCAACACACTTTGTGCTGCACACACACCACACACAACTCGTCACTCAAAATTCTCTGAAGTCAGAGTATGGCTGCCTATATGGTGAGGTACTTGAAAATAGTCAAACACACAAACTTCTCATTCAGTGTACTTCCTGTCTCACAGTGATTCCCAGGTGGGATTGAGTGAGTCAAGAGGGCATATTCTGGGTGACCCCCAGGGTGTTAAGCTGGGGAACGCACAACAACAAGAACAAACTCAAACAGAGTAACCGTTTGTGTTGTGACAAGAATATCAACACTTTTGGGGGGCGGGACTGCAAAGTAAGAGCGCTTGCTTTCCCCAAGTCAGTTAAGCAGCGTTAAGCATGGTTACCAGTTGGATGGGCGACCATTTGCATGCCTTGGCTTCAGTACTGTCCCCCTAGTTCACCCAGCTGTAAATGGGTACCTGCCCTCTTTAGGGTCAGGGAAGGTAAAGCAGCGAGGGAGAGGAGATGGGCGCCGCCCTCAATATGTTGGCCCCTAGAGAAGCTGAGGTCTCTGATCCCTTGCTCCCCTACGACCACAAAGGTTATGGGACACCTTTACCTGTCTTTTTACCTAATGTATACAAACCACACACAACTCCTCACACCAGAACCCCCAGATGAAGCTGACTGCTCAAATTTTTAAAATTCCAAATTCCAATTCCAAATTCCAATACTTTATTTTCTCAAAAACAGAGAAATTCATGAAGGTTACCAGCCACACGTAAAAACAATAGCCGCCGCTGTGGCCTAGTGGTTAGGGCGTTGTACTCGTAATCTAAAGGTTGCGGGTTCGATCCCAGCTATTCCGCTATGGCGTTGTGCCCTTGGAAAAGGCACTTTACGGCTATTTTCTCACCCCACCCAGGTGTAAAAAGGGTACCAACCTTGTGTTGGGGGTTAACCCTGCGATAGACTGGCGTCCTATCCAGGGGGGAGTCTATGACTCTCAGTCGCTTAACGCCACAGAAACCGGGATAAGCACCGGCCTGATGAGCCTTATGGCTCGGGACAGACTTTAACTTTAACTTTTAACCAGCCACACGTAAAAACAATACACATGCAAACATAATATCACGAAAAATACCACCACATAGTATTTACTCACTGTAGATGAATGAACCAACAAACAAACTCACTGTGAATGAATGAATCAATCAACCAACAAACACACACACAGACAAACTCACTGAGCAGCTGAGAGATGAAGTAGAGGGCCTGGCCCCACATGAAGACGCCCCCTGTGGACCCCTCGGGGCTGGGCACCTTCTCCTGGCTGCCCGGGCGGCAGCGCTCAAACTCCAACACCTCCCGGGGCACGTAGTAGCACATGGGCACCAGCTGACCTGTGTGGTGTGAAAAGCAGCACAGCTCGCAATTAAAAAAAAATTTTTTTTTTAAATTCTATACCACTTTATGTCACAGCAGATTTCTCTGCGTGAAATTCGGGCTGCTCTCTCTCTCTCTCTCTCTCTCTCTCTCTCTCTCTCTCTCTCTCTCTCTCTCTCTCTCTCTCTCACTCACTCACTCTCTCATCTCTCTCTCTCTCTCTCTCTCTCTCTCTCTCTCTCTCTCTCTCTCTCTCTCTCTCTCTCTCTCTCTCTCTCTCTCTCTCTCTCTCCCCCTGGGGAAAGCGCGTCGTCACAAGTGCAGCGCCTACCCATTATTTTTTTGTGTGTGTGTTTGTGTTTGGGTTTTTTGTTTGTTTGTTTTTTTGTTTTTTGTGGGGGGGGGGGGGGGGTTGGGGGGTTGTTTGTTTGTACAAATGTTCAAATTGTACAAATGTACAAAACAATGTACAAATCCAACATCACTCAGTAGGGCCTAGTCAAGAGTGCTAAAGTTAGCGCGCTCCTTCCTTTTACCTTGTCCATGTGTGGTCAGCTCCCGCTATAATTAGCACCAGCTGACCTGTTGTGAACATCACATCTGTCAGTTTCCTCCCACTTTCAGCTCCTCTCAGCTGCTAATTAAATCCACCCCATCCCAGCCCAGATGGGTGCCACCCTCAATATGCTACCTAGAGAAGCTGAGGTCTCTGACGCCTCGCTCCCCTATGACCACATATGTTATGGGACACCTTTACCTTGTATATCTAACCATGCTTATTTATAGCTATACTGAAAATCAGCATGCTCACAAACCGTTAGGTTCTAGGTTCAATTCCCAGTCTCACCATTTCTTCATAGTTTGACAAACAAAGAAATCAAACTAAATATCAAGTCCTTGGGATGAGACTATAAACGGATGACCCCAAGTGCAAATGCATGCAGAACATCTTGAGCACACATTAGAGACTTATTCTGCCTTTTGGAGGAGTAGGCCATTTCATGCCAGTAAGAATGGATGACAAACATTTTTAAAGAAAAAACGCATGTCCACGGGTGTGCTTAGACACTATCCATGAAGTTGAAATGCGGCTACCTAAATGCTTGGGGGCGGGGGGACAAGTTGCATACATAAAAATCTTATCATGGGTAAGCCTCGCAACTTTAGGCAAGGGACAACAACAATATCAAAAATGCATGCTTACGATATCTGCAGAATGTGTGTGTGTGTGTGTGTGTGTGTGTGTGTGTGTGTGTGTGTGTGTGTGTGTGTGTGTGTGTGTGTGTGCGCACTTCAGCAGGCCTTACCATCAGGAGTGCTATACAGCACCCTGTCCAGCAGATTCATGTACTCCTCCTTGCCTTCCTTGTCTCCACGGAACACACCTGCCATCACCAACACACACACACACATTACCCATCACATCATGATAATGATAACAATAATGATAATGATGAGATTATAATGATAGTTATAATGATAACAATAATGATGAGGATAATGATGATGATAATTATAATAACTATACTTATAATGATAATTATAATGATAATGATGATAATTATAATGATAATGATGAGGATATTTATAATGATTACAATGATGACACTTATAATGATAACGATACTTATCGTTTTGATAATGATAATGATGAGGATAATTATAAGAAGATAAGAATGATCATGATTTTGATGATGCTGATAATACAAATGATGATGATATGATAAAGACATCAATAACATTATAATCATCATCTCACTTTTATCATTATCATCATTAATAATTTTAACAAAAATATTAGTACTGTTCTTTTATCATCACCATTATCATCATCCTTACTGTCTTATTATCGTCATCATTTTTATCATTCTTATCTCTGTCATGATTAATTAAGGAGTGCCTTCTCAGAAGCAGACGAAAAGGACTGCAGTTTCACTTCTTAAGATGTTCACTTTGACCATGACAGTATGAATGCCCCATACCTGACACACAGTATGAATCCCCCATATTTCCTGAACACTGTGAATATTTTATTTACTTGCTGGACCAAGTATCAGCCAGCTATTAGAGTCTGCAGGTTAAAATTTGGAGGAAAAAAAAAAGTGTCACTATTTCAAGGTCACCTGTCTGTAGTATGTTATTCTTCAGAGATGAAAGCCATAACTACAGAATTTGGAAAGGTCTTTCAAATATTTTTTGGCAACATTTTCAGGACATATCACAAACACTGATCACTTCAGAGCAAAAATGAATTAAAAACCCCAACTAATATTGAGAAATACAATTGAGTGTATATACAAAAAAAATTTTTTTAATAAATAAATAAATCGAGTGCATGTACTCACAATCAATGATCATGTAGATGAAGAAGATGGGCCATTCACACTCGATCCCATCAAAGTTCTGTGACAGATAAATGGACACATACAAATAAAAATAAACTGTGTACACACACACACACACACACACACACACACACACACACACACACACACACACAAACCCCACACACACACACACACACAAACAACACACACACACACACACACACACACACACACACACACACACACACACACACACACACACACACACACACACACACACACACACCACACACACACACACACACACACAGAAAATATTTTCCAGAACCACTCAAAAAGTGTGGTATTCTGGACAAAGTTCACATATTGCAAATGAATTGGGTACGATAACTGTCCATTTCATCAGCACTTTGACACTGCTGCATGGTTACCTATTCATACTCTTGAACAGTCACCCCCCACATCTCCGTCCCCCAGCCTAAGCACGCTGTGCACAGGCACATGTTTTATTCTTTTTTATATTGAAGATAATGGAATAAGCATTCATGTGCTTTTTTACATCCAGTCCCCATGTGCATGCAGTTTTTGTAAATCTTGTCATCTGTTCCCACCGGCACACAATGGCCTACTCTTACTCTTACTCTTGTGTGCGTGCGTGCATGCGTGTGTGTGTGCATGTGTGTGTGTGTGTGCGCATGTGTACATGTTGTGTGTGTGTGCATGTGTGTGTGTGTGTGCATGTGTGTGTGTGTGTGTGTGTGTGTGTGTGTGTGTGTGTGTGTGTGTGTGTGTGTGTGTGTGTGTGTGTGTGTGTGTGTGCATGTGTACATATGTGTCAGTGTGTGTGTGTTGTGTGCGCAAAAAATGTTTTATTTGTTCATCTTATTTATGTGCAATCGCATGCTTATAAATCACTTGAATCTAAGCGCTTTGATTGGTTGCTTTAAAAGATTCAGCGCTATAAAATTCCATTCATCATAATCATTATCATTAGAAGTAGTGTTGCTTTTTTTTTTTAAAAAGTGAAAACTCCAATTCTGTAGAACATCAAGTTGATTCTACCTCAACAACAAAAAAACCCACATTCACCACAACACGATACAGCACACACTAACAAAAAAAACCACATTCACCACAGCATGATACACCATACACTAACAAAAAAAAACCCTCAACCCATTCATGACAACACGATACAGCTATACACATACTACACAGCACACACACACACACACACAACACACACACAACACACACACACACACACACACACACACACACACACACACACACACCACACACACACACACACTACACACCACACACACACACACACACACTCACTACACACACACACTCACTACACAAACACACACACATACATTACCTTCACTTCAGCCACTTCGTAGTGTCGTCTGTTCTTGTCTTCCATCTTGGTCCTGTAGCCGTCACGAATGAAGCGCTTGAAGCCGTACTTCCCCTTCAGGCGCATAACGGCTTTCTGCATGGCGCGAACCTTGATGGGGTTTTCGTGAATGGCAAAGGCCGGCCAGCCCAGAGTTGGCAGCAAGGCTCCGTCTGTGTTCTTTCACACAGAAAGAGAACTGGTGATAATTTGGTCTATATCATGATGTGTTTGGATAATTCTGAGAATTCTGATATGGTCTGTTGCACAGAAAAGGGTCGGTGATAATTCAGTCTATCAACAAAACAACAACAACAAAATTCAGTCTATCATAATGTGTTTGGATAAAATGACTGAGAGATCTTACCTGGTCTTTCACACAGAAAAGGGTCGGTGATAAGTCAGTCTATCAACAAAACAACAACAAAATTCAGTCTATCATAATGTGTTTGGATAAAATGACTGAGAGATCTTACCTGGTCTTTCACACAGAAAAGGGTCGGTGATAAGTCAGTCTATCAACAAAACAACAACAAAAAAATTCAGTCTATCATAATGTGTTTGGATAAAATGACTAAGAGATTTAATCTGGTCTGTTACACAGAAAAGAGTCGGTGATAATTCTTCATAATGTGTTTGGATAAAATGATTTTAGATCTGATATGGTCTGTTATACAGAAAAGGGTCAGTGGTAATTCAGTCTACAATAATGTGTTTGGATAAAATGACTTGAGAGATCTGATCTGGTCTGTTACACAGAAAAGGGTAAGTGATAATTCAGTCTAAATGACTTCCACCATCTCAAAAGAAAAAGAAGAACAAGTCATAATCCTAAGACTCCGCACTGGGCACAACAGACTACATTACCAAATGTCCACAAAGCTGAAACTCGCTCCTTCTCCCATGTATGCCTGTGGTAGAGAAAACCAGACAGCTGAGCTTATCCTTCAAAGGTGTACGCTATTCAGCAACCTGAGGAAGAAAATGTGGCCGACGGAGATAACTCTACAGACCAAGCTGTAAGGCCCACAATGAGCTGGAAAGGACATGCCATTATTTTTCCCAGACACATCTGACGATGTAAAGCGAACGAGAGAAGAAGAATTTAGTCTATGATATGTGTTTGGATGCAGATTCCCCCCCCCCCTCCCCCAAAATGGTGAGACTTTGTGAACATGACTGTCTTTGCCTGCCATGAAGGTAGCCACATTCCGACTTCAGGGATGCATGCTGGGTATATTTGCGTTTCCGTAGCCCACTGAATGTTGACATGAATTACAAGATGTTTAATATGCATAGTTGATCTTTTGCATGTGTACATACATGGAGTGAATTAAGGCACTGGCAGGTCTGCACATGAAGTTGACCTGGGAGATGGTAAAAATCTCCATCCTTATTTCACCAGATGCCACCAACATCTGAACCAACGACTTTGTGGATTCAAGGGGTGGATCTGATCTGGTCTGTCGCACTATTTTGTACTTTTGATTTTCCAAAGTCTGAAAGTTGTAAAGTTTAGAGATGTACAGGTTTGTTTTGGGGTTTTTTTTTCTCTCTTCTTGTGTGAGATGAGATGTTCGGTTTTCCCTGTCATCAACTACGTGATAGAATCACACATGTAGCCTTGGGAGAACTGAATAGGGAATCTTTGTTTTCCTACTGCTATTGTGATGGATATGAATGACTGAGCATGCATTATTCTCTCTCTCTCTCTCTCTTGATTGATCGATCGATGTACATATTGTTGAGTCTCTCTCTCTCTCTCTCTCTCTCTCTCTCTCTCTCTCTCTCTCTCTCTCTCTCTCTCTCTCTCTCTCACCACAACACACACCACACCACAACACAACCACAACCACACCACACCACACCACAACCACACCACACCACAACACACACAACACCACAACCACACCACACTACCAAACCCCACCACAACCACACCACACCACAACCACACAACACCCCACCCCACCCCCCACCACCCCACCCCACACCACACCACAACCACACAACACACACCACACCACAATGTCCCAGACATGCTGAGGTACCTTGGAGCAGGACTCTCTGGGCAGGATGGACTCGAAAATGGTTCGGTTGCGGTTGTGAGCATCGATGTCCACAAAGATGACCGACCAGGCGGCCCCCTGCTCTCCAAACAGGTTACAGCCATTCATGGCCTCCAGGGCTGCTTTGGCCATGCCGATGGAACTGTGCACACACGAGATGTATAGTTATTTATTTATTTGTTTAATTATTGATTGATTTATTGATTTATTTATTTATTCTTTTATATCGAGGATCATGGAATAAGCACTATTGTGCTTTTTTTTTTTTACATCCAGTCCCTGTTTATTTATTTAGTTTGTTAGTTAGTTAATTATTTAGTTATTTATTCAGTTATTTATCTATTTATTTATTTATTCTTTTATATCAAAGATAATGGAATAAGCACTATTGTGCTTTTTTACATCCAGCCCCCGTTTATTTATTTATTTATTTATTTATTAATTTATATTGAGGATAATGGAATAAGCACTCTTGTGGTTTTTACATCCAGTCCCCGTGTGAATGCAGTTTTGTAAAAGTCATCTGTTCCCACCAGCACACAGTGGCCTACTCTTATGAAAAGTGGAACAGGATTTAACATGTGCGCAAGATGTGCGTGCGTTCGCACAAGGGGCCTTGGTTTATAGTCTCATCCGAAGGTCTTTTGGGGAGAGTGGAGTCAGCACTGATGTTAACTCCAGGAGAAAAATCCCCTTGAACAGGACTCGAACCCGGGTCATCAAATTGTGAGCGCAATGTTCTGACCACTCGGCTATCCCGTCCCCCCAATACTGTTGGGCATTCCCTAGCCTAACACCCTAAGCAGTCACCTATAACAGGCACTCTCTTGGTCACACTCGGGGGGGGATGGGATAGCCTAGTAGTGGTCAGAACACTGCGCTCGTCATTTGACGACTCAGGTTCAATTCCTGTTCAAGGGGATTTTTTCGGTGGAGTTAACATCAGTGCTGACTCCACTCCCCTTAAAGTCCTTCGGATGAGACTCTAAACCGAGGCCCCGTGAGTGAACGCACGCTAAATATCTTGCGCACACGTTAAATCCTGTTCCGCTTTTCGTAAGAGTAGGCCATTGTGTGCTGGTGGGAACAGATGACAAGATTTACAAAACTGCATACACTGATGACTATAAGGAGATAATCATCAATGATCACATCACACCTAAACAAATATAAACTTAAAGAAATATGCGTTATTTCAAAATTATACTTAAATTTCTAAAATTACATCTCAAAAAAAACAAAACCTTGAACAAAAACAACACCAAAATTCTTTATTTAGGCAGCTATCTCTGACAAAATCATCTCACTTCCCTAAACGCCCACACAAGGTTACTGGACTACACTTTCACCTTTTACCGAAATACTGAAGAGGGGACAGAAGCATGTGTTCGGGTCAGTGGCGATAGTGGAAAAGAGCAAATAAGATCACAGAGGTTATTGGACCACAGAGGTTACTGGACGGACACCTTCGCCATTCACCAACAAAGATTTCTCTACAGTCAAGCCTCACCTGGGAAAAGGAAGAGGGGCAGGCCGTTAGGTACATGGAGGAGAACTGCAGAAGAAGAAATGAAAATAATGGGCAAAACATGGAATGAGATAGGCTGGCTTGCCCAAGACAGAGATGGCTGGAGGAGACTTGTTGGCGCCTTTTGCTCCGCCCAGAGTGAGGAGGATTAAATAATAATAAATAAGCCTCACCAGTGACCACACACACTGTGACAGACTCACCTGGCGTGCAGTTCTGTGGTGCCATTGTTGTACTTGCTGCCTCGTTCCCACATGCCGAAGTCGGGGGTACGGTACGCACGCTCCACGTAAAAGACCAGGTTCTGAATGAAGTTGACCTCGTCTGTGGTGTACACGATCTGTCCAGGTGTTTCAACACACACAACATGCTGTGAACACTAACCCTTCCCACAGTCTGTGAAACGTGCATGTATGCATAAAACGAACATATACACACATGCGAGTGCATGCATGCACACACGCATATGCAAGCATGCATGCATGCGCACACACAACACACAAGCACACACACACACACACTTACACACACACTCACTCACCCATTCATACACACAAACACACACACACACCACACACACACACACACACACACACACACACACACACACACACACACACACACACACACACACACACACTTACACACACACACTCACCCATTCATGCACCACACACACACACACACACACACACACACACACACACACACACACACACACACACACAACACACACCAACACACACACACACACACACACACACACACACACACACTACACCACACACACACATCACTCACCACACACACACACACACACACACACACACACACACACACACACACACACACACACACACACACACACACACACACACACACACACACATATACATTCTGTTCAGCTGCTTTCAGCCATAAACAAACTCTTAACATAACAACCTACACTCTCTTTACAGGAAAAAATCTCTGAAGTTGGATATGGCTGCCTATATGGTGAGATATTTGAAAAACAGTACACACGTCAAACTTCTCATATCCCACAGTGTATTCCCAGGTGGGATGAATGAGTCAGAATGCACATTCTGGGTGACCCCATGAGTTAAGCTGGGGAACCAACAACAACAACAAAACATGTATGACACACACACAAACAGGCATACCAAGTCTACTGACATAAGAGATGAACACAATTCAGAATCTCCATCTTGTATTACCATGATGTGGGACTGAAAGGACTCACTGACTGAATTTGTTGATTTTTCCCCTGAGTAAACATCAGTGCTGACTTCCGCTCCCCAAAAGTCCTTGGATGAGGCTATAAACCAAAGTCCCATGTGGAAACACATGCGAACATCTTGCAAACACGTTAAAGCCTGTTCACTATTCGGAAGAGTAGAGCCATTGTGTACCGGTGGGAACAGATGACAAAATTGACAAAACTGCAATCACATCGGGACTAGATGTAAAAATGCACATGATGCTATTCCATTAATCCTCCAAATAAAAAAAATATTAAAAAATTTAAAATAAAAAATAAATAAAAAGTTTAGATAATCAAATAAGGTGAAGTTACTCAAAAAATCATACGTTTATTTTCTTACCTCCAGTCCACTGGTTATCATTTGGACAGGGTTATCAGGTACAGCGCCACGATATCGATCTGAAACATCACGGCTGAATCAGCAAGCGCTTTAGCAATCTTCATGCAAATTTGTGGACTGCAGAATATCACAGCAACATCAAGCCACAAGTAAACATTGAAAAACGATGATGGCACAGAATATGTCCATACTTTAAACCCTCTTAGTACCGACCTGGGATTTGCGGGATTAAATCCTTCCCTCCCCTGAATCCCGACCCATAATTTACACACAGTGGTTTTCCATCATGCAGTGACCTCCACTGATCGCTACCATATGCTGAACTCTATCAGGCCAGAAGCACAGAGCCTTGATGTGAGTCTGGAAGTAATTATAGCTATTGGTATGTACTTAAAGGAGGAAAAGAGAGTGAGCAGCATGTGTGCCTGACCTGATTTTGTGATGGAATGCGAAATCCAGAGGCAATTTGTGTTCAGAGAATCTGCATGGAAGAGGGTTAAGATATGGGTACATTTTGTTCCTTATTTTACTGACACTGATGAGTTTGTGACGGCACAGAACATGTCAATACTTTTATATTTTTCAGCAGATAGACTACAGCTGAGGTAAGAGTAAGAAGAGCAGATGCTTTCTTCTGTGAAAAGGACAAGGGAGAGAGAGAGAGAACAGGGATGAACCAGAGTAAGGAACAGGCAGAAACAAATAACTCAAGCAGAACGGTATCTGCCTGCAGAAAAGAAATGGCTGAAATGGACTTCTGAACAAGCCAGCCCTACAGGTGAATCAGTCATGCATGTACAACCACTGTAAAATAAAACCACATGGGTGGCTGCCTTCCTTTTTCTTGGCTCCTTTCAGCAAGGGGCAATGGGGAAGGGACAGCTCAGTGATCAGAGCACTCGCTTTCCCCAGTCAATGTCAAGCAGCATTGAGGCGGTTACCACGTGAATGGGTGATTGTTTGCATGCCTTGGTTCGTACAGTCCCCCAGTTCACCCAGCTGTAAATGGGTACCTGCCCTCTTTAGGGTCAGGGAAGGTAAAGCATCAAGAGAGAGGAGACGGGTGCCGCCCTCAATATGCTGGCCCCTAGAGTCAGGTCAGAGGCTTCCTCTGCTACTGGTAACCATGTAACCCAGTACTACCTGCCACATGTGGGTGGTAAACCCAGCCAAAAAAATCCAACTTGGAGAGGGATGGGCTCCGCCAGGTTCAATTTGCCCATGACACACCCATGAGGACAGCTACTAGAATCTCCATACCCGATTGGTCGTCGCCGGGGTTACCATGGACCATGCCTTCTGTTGCACATCAGGACAGAGGTAGAAAGTATGCTACTGGTGTACAATGCGGCAAGATCCGTGCCAGAAACTACATCGCCATCAGCACTTGGAATGTACAAACACTAAGTTAAAGTTAGTTAAAGTCTGTCCCGAGCCTAAGGCTCATCAGGCTGGTGCTTATCCCGGTTCTATGGCGCGTAATATGCGTCCCTGAGTAGGTCAGAGGCCTCCCCCCTGGTATAGTAACCCAGTCTATGCAGGGGTTAACCCCCAAAAACACTAGAGGATGGCTCCCAGTTCTTTAACACACTATGAGGGCGTATAGAAATATACCGGATCAGTGTGCCTTTTACCAAGGGTGCCATACGCCATCAGGAAGCTGGATCGAACAACTTAGATTACTGGTCAACGCCCTAAACCTCAGAACTACAGCCATTTGGGACTGAATACAACACTAAGAGCCACAGGCAAAGTGGAAGAACTAACACATGAATGGCCAGATACCTAATGGCACATCTTGGGCTCTGTGAAGTAGGAGTGGAAAAACAGGGAGAAACAACGACCCAGGAAGACCACAAAATATACTTCAGTAAACACGGATAAGCATGAAAGGTACCAGGCTTGCCTCCACACTGATTTATGCATAGCAATAACAAAGCTTAAATAAACATACAACACATATTATGCACTCTTTTGGTTTTTTCGGTTCCTGGCAAGAAATCCAAGGTTCACCAATGGTGAGATTTTGCCATGTAGACCACCCCCCCCCCCCCCTCCCCCTTATATAAGGTACAAATCTGAATGTACAAAGTATGTCTCACATGAAAAGCAGTTTGTAGTGTTTATCTTAAACAGCACTTGAATCAAGTTTAACCAGCCATATGTTACTGGTGTGACCATGTAAACGATGGCTTTTTTGTGGCTGATGTGTTATCAAGAACAAAAACCGAGTGCACAATTAAAATAGTTGAATCATGAGCACATTGATGTCAAAAGCTAGTATATCACCATGAACGCTACCATTAATTCAAAACAATCAACAATACCATCAAACCAACCTACCTGCAGGTGATTGTATTCTGCGTCTTTGTAGACAGCATCCCTGTGACCATGTCAAACACTGAATGCAGGGCAGTTTTGGCACTCTGGTTTTTGCTTGAAAAGTTCCACCTGAAAAAAACGAATGCATGTATCACTATCACACAATCCATGATTTCATCAATGAACCAATTCCTCCTCCTTCTATATTATATATATACAACGCATGTAAAGTTCTACAAAAGAGTTTCATTTGAAATCTGCATGGATTGTAAAGAATTAAACTCTGAACTTCAAATGCTACCACAATGCAGAGTCTTATGGAAAATCTTTAAATTAAACTACTTTTTGTGGCTGTACACTTAGACTGACAGGATAACTCAGTGGTCAGAATGCTCGCTTCCCCCCAGTCAAGTTAAAGCAGCATTGAGCACAGGTTATGGGACACCTTTACCTTTTTACCTTACCTACACTTAGACTGATTCTCACTTCTGCAGAATTATTGCAACTGTTGATATGAACGAAACATTAAAACCAGCAACTTTTCAACAACACAACACACAGAAGGGGGGGGGGGAGAGGAGGGTGGCATTCTCTCTTACCCTGTCAGCTTGTAGGATCCAACAGAAGAGGATTCCACGCATGCACTTGACAGTGGCTTGTCCCAGCTCATGGGCGCGCCCTCGGTCGTCATCTACCCGCCTGAACTCACAGACAATAATAATAATAATAATACATGAATTGTAAGCGCTATCTCTTGCAAAAACAAATCAAGTGCATCATTCATTCACTCCAGAATAACTCCTGCCTGAAACTCTGTTCATATCACTTCTAACAATTTGTGTATACATACTTTTTTCTGTTGAAAAGAAACACTTTCCTTTGGATTCCTATTCAAAACTACAGATAGAAATCCGGCTGACCAGACTGAAGAGGAGAGCGCAGGGGCAGAAATTCAGGATAAGGGGAAGTAATTGTCAGCAGATAATGAGATATCAGACTGTAAGAGTTAATAAAGTTTAAATGAACATGATATTCTTTTGTCTGATTCAAATATCAGCCTTCAAAAAGTATAATCATTATCTTCACCAGACACTGAAATAATGTATCACTTTTTTTTGGGGGGGGGCTTTTAAAAAAAATGTTTTTGTTTTCAAAGATTGTGGGCTTTTGACTTAAAACAAAGAGATCAAAATTTAAAAATCTGACACTCCATCACATAGTGAGTTACATTGAACCAACAGTTAATTTTTAAATGTGAACAGGTTATTTATCTGCAAAAAAAAGTTATTCATTTTAAAAAGAATTCAACATTGACCAATTCAATGTCAAACATATTACAAATGGAGAGGCTACACTCCATGAAGTGACTAAATCAAAATTTTGCATCGAAATACTGATAGGTAGTCAGGATGAGGGGTTGGTGTTTTGTACACATTTTAAAAACAAAAATCCCCCAAATCACACCTTAATACTCCAGTACAAGTTTTAATAAAAAAAATAATAAAATTTAAAAAAAAGGGCTTACACTTAAGTTTCATAATCAATCAAAATCAACAACCTGACCCCCACCTGCATAAAATCACTCCAATGGAAAAACGGGTCAATATTATAAATGGGTCAGGTGCAATCCAGCTCATTTCTGGGGCAGTCACAAGTGTTTTAAGCAGAATAAAACATCCTATGTCTGTTTTGACTAAAAAGTACATAAAAGCTCGCTCTGTCTCTCTCTCTCTCTCTCTCTCTCTCTCTCTCTCTCTCTCTCTCTCTCTCTCTCTCTCTCTCTCTCCTCTCTCTCTCCTCTCTCTGAGTCTTTCTCTCTAGTCTAAGTCTAAATTATATACACACAAGTTTACAGTCTTTCGCCTTCCTCCCCCTCCCAGAGACAAAAAGACTACAGAATAGAATAAAAATGAGGTCAATCAAGCTCACCTATATGCCTGAGCCAAAGCCCATGCTGCTGTAGCACAGTATATGCTGTCACGAACATAGGCGACGCTGCTGGGTTTTTTTGTGGAACCGACCTGTGGAAACAGGCCCATTGTGCAGCTCTGGTATTGCAGAATTTGCCTCTTGACTGCACAAAGGAGTACACAAATTAATCATGGATTATACTCCATCCATTTTTGGGGGTTTTGCTTTTAACCCTCTTAGTCCCGATCCGGGATTTGCCGGGATTGAATAATTACCCCCCCACCCCCCACCCCCCAAGTCCCGATCCTGGATTTGCAGGGATTTACACACAGTAGATATCCATCACACTGTGACCATCATTAATTGCTACCACATGTTAAACCTCTATCAGGCTAGAAGGAGAAACCCTGTAGAGTGTCTGGAAGTAATGATAGCTGCTGGTATGTACTTAGAAGGAGGAAAAGGCCAGTGAGCATGTGTGCCTGACCTGATTTCATGATGGAATGCGAAATCTAGGGGCAGTTTGTGTTCAGAGTCCAAATGCAAGAGGGTTAAAATGTTCTCTAAGAAATTACCTTTGAAACAATGGTGAAGTATGAGATGCACATTGTGTATCTTTCTTAACTTTGTCAACACAATCAGCCATAATGGTGCAGTGGTTAGCACTTTGGGTTACAGATTGGGAAGTTCATGGGTTTGAATCCTGTAAGACTTTAAGCATAGGGATTTTTAAATTTTTTTTAATGTTTGGACACTGTCTGGATCCTACCCAGAATGAGTTTGCCATAGGCTCATTGGGAAGACTGGGACCATGCAGTTGAGCTTCATCCAACGTGATTTTGAGTGTTGCTCAAATTACCTGACCAACACTGCAGGTGTCTGCATGATGTATCTCACAGGCCTAGTTGACTCCTGGATAAATTATGACAGAAAGCATAGAGTACAGCCCTGTAGTCTCAAAGGAGTCAAAGCATACTGCACTTCCATAGTGCTCAGCATCTTATAAATTATATCATTCTCATCGTCACTGTTCATGTGCAATAAAAGAAACTTGGATTCGCCGCCATACGGTTGGCCCAGTTGAGTTACTGGTGTCTTGCTGATCTCAATTTCGTTTTCCCATGATACACTTCTGTGCCTGTGGTGAGTTTATGTTCAAGCCTTCAGGGTTGGAGGTTAACAGGAGAGAGTTCTTGGAGGGAGGTTGTGGTGGTTGTCATCCCAGTAGAGTGTCACTGAGTCTGGCTCCACAACTAAGCTATTACTGTATATACTTAGTATTACTACTGTTGTTAGCCAAAGGCTTAGTAAGTGGTGTCCTGCATATGTTAAGTTCAGAATGTCACTGAACAGGCACCACAATCACAAACTGAAAAGCTTTACAAAACTGCATTATATAGCAGCACTCTATGTTTGTAATTATACTGACAAAATCTGGTGCATTTCCATTATCATCAATCTAAAGTTACTGTACATAATAATATAACTGTCTATCAATCTAAAGTTAAACTGTTAATGCAATAAAACTGAGTGTTTCTGACTAAAGGTCTTGTTCGTTATTGTCTGGTCTCATGACTCAGTTTTGACTATTTCTCCTTTACTTCCATCCCTGTTGTATAACACTGGATTGAACCTTGTAGCAGTACAGGCATTCTTTTGTTTGCAAATGGAGTCTCCATGGCAACCTAAAATAGCTCCTTTTGATCTCTGTCTCTGACATCAGGCTGGATATGGCTTATTATGCGGTAAAGATCAGAATACATGGTAAGAATTGTTTTGTTAACAAATGTGAACAAATGCCAATAATTATAAACCATGGTGATCAAATATGTCTTGAATACATGCACAGGTTCGTGTGATGCATTCGTAAGGGAAGTGTTAAAAGAAACTTTTTTTTTAAAAGCTGTAGGCTGTCTTTCTGAGTGAAGGCCAGCATGTATCCAAGCCTTCACTAGGCATTTGCTAATTTATATGCAGAGCTAGTAAAGCATCATCCAAGTGGCTGATGTAGCATAGCAAGAATATATATATTATATATATATAATATATATCTAAATAATATAAAATTCATAATACCATGACATTTACAGTGTATCAAATGCCTTAACTAAAATCTAAATGTATGCATAGTTGCTTACATTTGGTTTGGTCTATATAATGTCATTTTATAAATTATGTCTGTTATAACTTTTATCCAAGGAGACCAGGTAAAATTTTATCACCCAGATCTGCTTTAGGCCTACTCAGAGTGAAGTAAAAGTCCTTTTCTTTATTCTTTCTTTTACTTTGAGGATAATAGAATAGCTCTCTCAGGTGCTTTTTTTTTTACATCAAGTTCCCCTGTGTATGTACTATGCACTTATTATTGTAAATTATGTCATTCCTTCCCACCTATGGTCTACTCTTCCGAAAAGAAAAATGGGTTTAATGTGTGCACAGATGTCTAATCGTGAAATTCAATACATCCATTTTATCTCTGAAAATTGTGCTATTACAAAGATACAAATTAATGACATCAGTCACTGAGTTCGGAGATACCTCAGTGGCGAATACTGTTGCTGCAGACAGGTCTATACTTACAACGAAAATAGTATTCGTCCAAGAGGTCGCTGGTTGAAAAACATTGTGAAACCTGGGGCTTATATCCGATGCGAGAATCACTGCCGCTGGCCTTCACTGAATTACATTCACAGTCCTCAGAAACTGTACTTGTCATCGTGGATTTCGGTCGAGACGAGTACCTTTCTGTTCCTTTAGAAGCAAACCAATGTCAGTTCGGAATCCAACTTGTTGAACACTGATTCTTTTCACCGCATGATTTCTGCTAGGCTTTCTCCATTTCTTTTCTACTGTGATTCTTCTTGATCTCCTGCAGGCTTAGGCCTAACTTTGCCGAGGCCAAACAGTTCTTCACCGATTTACATTCTCGACCTCGACTTTCAGTTTGTCGTGATGGGGCCTTCACAATAATGCTTGGTTAGCTTTTTGGCATCAAGAAAGATATAGTAGGTCTACGTCTTTTAACCTAATTCAACACAACCAACTATAACCTCAAAACACTGTTATCACACTACAGATAACCCCTAACCAGACCTTGACCTCAGAAGTGGCGGAAGTGACCTCGGGTGCCCAGTTACTAAATAAAGAATGTAGGGCAGTTGCTCTTTACTTTCGTTCTTCTTTGGCAAGCGATAATTGATCAACTATAGAGTTTAATTTTCTCCAGTGGCAACAGATGACAAAACTTACAAATCTGCATACACACAGACACTGGATGTAAAAAAGCATATGAGTGTTTATTCCTGTAATAGCCTAGTGGTCAGAACATCAGTGCTGATTTCCCTCATCTCTCCCCAAAAGTCCTTCGGATGAGACTTAAACCGAGGCCCCGTGTGTCGAACGCACGCAGAACATCTTGCGCACACGTTAAATCCTGTTCCGCTTTTCGTAAGAGTAGGCCATGTGTGCCGGTGGGAACAGATGACAATATTTACAAAACTGCATGCACACGGACGATGAAAAAGACATATTGTTATTCTGTTATCCTCGATATAAAAGAATAAATAAATAATAAATAAATAAATTGTGCGCAATTTGACAACCAGTTGAGGATTTTCCAGAGTTAACATCAGTCTCCCAAAATCTTCGATGAGACTGTAACGAGCCGCGTGTGCGAACACGCAGATATTCGCAAGTAAACTGTTCCGCTTTTCGAAGATAGCATTGGTGCCGTGAACAGATACAAGATTACAAAACTGCATGCACACAGGATTGTATCTAAATAATAATAATAATATGATATAATAATAATAATAATAATAATAATAATAATAATAATAATAATAATAATAATAATAATAATAAAAAGCACATGAGTGCCTATTCCATTATCCTCGATATAAAAGAATAAAAAATATATTTTAAAAATCCCTCAAAATAAAGGAATAAAAGAAAAGAAAAGGCTGCCTACGATTCTGTTTTCCTGGAAAAGGTTGGTCAAAAGACTGGCAAAGGCAAGTACTGAATTTCATACACTCTTTCAGGTCTGATCATTATGACAATGAAGAGGAATAGTTGTAAGGCCAAACACTCATAGTGGCAGGCTTCTGGATTTTGACTGCACTGGAGAATTGAAAGCTGAAAAAATATGTAGCACCTTATGGTAGTGTGTGTGTGTGTGTGTGTGGTGTGTGTGTGTGTGTGGTGGCGCGCGCGCGCGCGGCGTGCGTGTGTGCGTGCAGTACGCGCGTGCATGCGTGACTGCGTGGTGCATGTGCATATGTGTGTGTGTGCGCGTGCATGCATGCGCACGCGTGGTGTGTGCATGCGCACGTGCGCGCACGCGCGCAAGGGGAGAGAGAGAGAGAGAGAGAGAGAGAGAGAGAGAGAGAGAGAGAGAGAGAGAGTGTGTGTGTGTGTGTGTGTGTGTGTGTGTGTGTGTGTGTGTGTGTGTGTGTGTGTGTGTGTGTGTGTGTGTGTGTGTGTGTGTACTGATATAAAAATAAAAGGAATGGAACATTAATTACTGTACCTGTTTGAGTGTTTATATGAAAAAAGAAGGAATGCAATGGTAACTACTGTGTGTGTGTGTGTGTGTGTGTGTGTGTGTGTGTGTGTGTGTGTGTGTGTGTGTGTGTGTGTGTGTGTGTGTGTGTGTGTGTGTGTGTGTGGTGTGTGTGTTTAAATATGTGTTTGTGTTGGTATTAAAAGAGAAGGAATACAACGCTTACAAAGTACTCAGGCAGAAGATGAATGAAAAGCATGATTAATTTTCTTGATCTACGATCTGTCCCTGCCCAATGTAAAAGGAAAGTAAAGACCTGCCTTTATACTATTATTAAAAAACAAAGTGCGAGTGGTCACAATGTCATTTCCACCATTGATAAGGTCAGGTCTGGTTTGGGGTTATCTCTAGTGTCGAGTGTAATAGGCCTACGTAGTGTTACTGGACAGCCAATTGTGTGTCATATTTCGTATGTCTCTGTCTGTTGGTCTCAATGTTATGTATTTCAATTTTGTGTTCATCGTTCATCATGCAATGATAAACTTCAATGGGGGGGGGGGGGGGGGGTTCAGTCACTGCAGGGTTTTCTGAAGAGTGCCTATCCAAGACCCAAAAGTCAAATTAGTTTAGGCAAAATTTTTTTTTTTTTATAATTTAAAAGGTAAAGGTAAAAATTAAGTAAAAACAAAATCCTGCAAGTGCTGTCATTAGAAACTTTCCTCTTCTGTAATCTTTTTTTTTTTTTTTTTTTCAAAATTAAGTATTTGATAAATCAGTTTTATATAACGCAGGAAAACAACTGCGTGGTTACCTGCATGGGACTTTCTCCAGCACTCTTTGGTAAATTATGTGGAAAAAAAATTATTGCAAACATTTTTTTTTTTTTACAACTGTAGAATAGTGTAATGGAATGTGTGTGTGTGTGTGTGTGTGTGTGTGTGTGTGTGTGTGTGTGTGTGTGTGTGTGTGTGTGTGTGTGTGTGTGTGTGTGTGTGTGTGTGGACAGCATTTTGGTGTTCTAATTGCTTCTGTGTGTGTTAATTGTAAAAGACAAAGTATGGCATCACCAATGATTTCATACCTGGCTATCAAATCCATGTATTATTTAAGGTACAAACACAACAGCACACATGCATGTTTGTAGTTGGTTATTTCTTTTTTTGGTTTTTAGGTTTGGATATATAGTTGTTTCTGTTTGTATGAGCTTGCTTTTTTTTTGGTTTTAGACTTTGTACTGTTGTTATTTGTTTCAATTGTAAGCTGCTTTCTATGAAGCACAAAGTACATAAAAACATCATAAGCACACACACACACACACCACACACGCACCACCACACCACACACACCACACACACGCACGCACGCACACACGCACACACACGCACACGCACACACACACACACCACCACACACACACACACACACACACACACACACACACACACACACACACACACACAAATGAATGAATAAATTAATAATCTTTATTTTCCAAGGGTAACAGAGTCCGGCAAACCATTGGTCCCACGAATATCTTCCATCAATTATAAAGAAGCGTAAACTTAAATGAAATCGTAGGCGCAGGTCACAAGATCAAAAGGACTACCAAAAACAATTCTGCCAGGCACTGTCCAAGGAGGAAGACAAAGAGGCAGACCAAGCAAAAGATGGGAGGACAACATCAGCGAATGGACAGGCCTAGAACTCAACAAAACCCTGCGAAAGGCAGAACAGAGAGAGGAATGGAGGGAACTGGTTGTCAAGTCTTCATGGGTGCCCCCATAGTCGCCAGACTAAAGGATAGATAGATAGATAGATAGATAGATAGATAGACAGATAGATAGATAGATAGATAGATTAGATAGATAGATAGATAGATAGATAGACAGAAGATAGACAGAAAGATAGACAAGAGTAAGCATTCACATACTTTTTGTCATCCGGCCCTTACCCTGGTTAGAGAATAGCAGCCCCTCTCCCCCCCAAAATCCAAACCAACAAGAGAGATTGATTGATTGATTTATTCTTTTATATCGAGGATAATGGGATAAGCACTCTTGTGCTTTTTTACATCCAGTCCCCGTGTGTATGCAGTTTTGTAAATGTCATCTGTTCCCACCGGCACACGATGGCCTACTCTTACGAAAAGCGGAACAGGATTTAACGTGTGCGCAAGATGTTCTGCGTGCGTTCGCACACGGGGCCTCGGTTTTAAAGTCTCATCCGAAGGACTTGTGGGGAGAGTGGAGTCAGCACTGATGTTAACTCCAGGAGAAAAATCTCCTCGACCAGATTCAAACCGGGTCTTCAAGAGAGAGAGAGAGAGAGAGAGAGAGAGAGAGCTCTAACTTTTGAACGTGTTTAATATATACATTGGCCTTAGGTCGCAATACACGGAGTTTGGGGGAGGGAGGAGAATCAACATACTGAAATGCAACATATTATAGAACATGAAAGAAAGCAAACCAAAAACAGACAAGCAAACCACAACCGATTCTTGTAAATCATGACTGTAGTGATCGTGTCTTGAACTCTGAGCTTGATAAACAATTATATTATACTGTATGGCTATTGTTAATAGTATACATCAAAATCCGTTCAATTCCAAATGTAATATTTCAATGCAGGTTGATAGTTTAAACAACATTTTAAAGGCATCTCTCTCTCTCTCTCTCTCTCTCTCTCTCTCTCTCTCTCTCTCTCTCTCTCTCTCTCTCTCACACACACACACACACACACAGAGAGAGGAGGAGAGAGAGAGAGAGAGAGGATGAGAGAGAGAGAGAGAGAGGAGGAGAGAGAGAGAGAGGAGAGAGAGAGAGAGAATTTGGGACGACTGGCTTTGTTCCATTTGTACTCTTTTTGTGTAAAACGACGACTTGTCACATGCCGCTTGCAACATCTGCGAAATCATCAAGGAACCAAGTGGGGTCTAGAAAACAGAATGAAATGTTTGCGACTATTTATTTGATCCTTGTTTTAGGCCTCCAGATCCGGGAATATGCCGAGGATCACTTTCAGATGTAACTAACGATTTGTTTGGAGGATCGAAGCTTGGTGTCGTTGCTGCTTTTGGAGATTTTAACGCTGATAAATTGACAGACATTTTCGTGCTGTCAGAAGCTGGTAAGCGAGAAGGATGTGTCGTCTGCTTCTGTAGCCTAGCTTAGTAGTTATGGTAGACGGATAACTATGTTTTAACTGATGTATTTCATTAATACTTTTCCTTTCTTTCTCATTGAAGGAAGAAATGTGGGTATCCTATTCAAGTTACTGAAATTATTGGAAACCGATAAGTCCGACAATAGGTGTAAAACGACGTGGGTTTTTTTTTTTTTTTTTTTTTTTTACTACTTCACTCTTCAGTATCATCTGGTGTCAAATGTGATGCTGTCATGATTAAGATTGGTGACAACTTTGTAAAAAATCCATTTCTCTTTCCTTGAAAAATCTTATTCTGAGACAGCTACAGTTGGTAGTACTGACACAGTGACACTGACAGCAAAATAATGTACAATATGACTCATTATATAAATATATATATATATATAATATATATGTTCTAATTGTCTTAAGTCATGAAAAAGTGCTGGGATGATACTTTATACAGTGACCCAATTTGAAAGGAGAAAAAAGCTCATTAATCAGTGTAATTCATCTAGGAATTATCAGCCCATATTATAATACTGATCAGTGAATGATGCTTCCAGACAAACAGAAAGTGCTGCCACACCCACCAACAGCTCTGGAAAATATCCCCCCAAAATCTGTGTCAACCAGGACAGTGTGTTTTTCCAAGTTAATCAAATTTTTAAAAAAAAGAAGAAAATGTCTCTAGAAAACAAAAAAAATTATTAATCAAAAGTTTATTTTTAATATTTGTAGACATAATGCAATAACTTTACTTTAGTCATACTATCATACTATGAACGAAGCTCATCCAGTCAGGTGAGACGTGAGTTTGTCACATGCGTAGTGTGTTGAAACCATTGTTGATCAGATCATAGACGCAAGTTTTTGATAATAGATTAAAATTGATCATATCATGATATTGATATGAAAGCAACTCTTTAAAAAGTAAGATTTGTCCCACTGTTGACAAAATGCTTATTAGGAATATTAGGGTGCCCCCCTTTGCCTGAAACAGATACATGATGTAAAAAAGAAAAAAAAGGCAATAGTCCCCTTGGCTATTCATTCGGAATGATTAACCAGTTATTATGATTCATTATCACATCATCATGATTTATTTGAAGTAGTTTAAAAAACAACAACAAAAACCCCCACATAATAAAATATACACATGTGGATGAGTTATATATCTCCAGCATAACTTTAATAGTTTAAACATTTCAGCAAGCTGAAAACAGAAAATGACAACATTAGATGTAGAATGACATACTCCGTTTAAAAATACACAAACACAAACTTCAGTATAATTTCTGCCTGTTCATCAAAAAACAGAAACTGAAAATTTAATTGGGGGGAGGAGTCGGGAGGGGGAGGGGCTGATTAAAAATTTTTTTTTTTTACAAGTTTAAAAACAGATTTTGTTCCATGTGTGTGCGAACAGGAAAAACTCTCCACCTCCTTCAGGCAGAACACGATGTGACCAAAGAGAGGGCGGGCTTCTGGCGCAAACTGCTGATCAGTCCCCAGCACCTTGGCAACAACTTCATCAGCAGTTTGGCCCCCGGAGACTTTGACGGGGACGCCATGATGGATCTGCTGATCACCACGAAGCCCAGTGGGTCTGGCTCCTCCGCCCCTGTCACCGTGCAGGTGTACTGGGGAAGCAGCATGACCAATGTGCTGGGTGAGATGATAATGATGATGATGATAATAATAATAATAATAATAATAATAATAATAATAATAATAATAATAATAATAATAATAATAATAATAACAAC
>CM060325.1:16157574-16160593 GCA_030674155.1 Stramonita haemastoma | reverse complement strand
TTTTTAACGTCTATCCACTAGAAAGTGATATCAAACAAGTGATGGGTAGGGGGAAGAGAATGAGAAATTAATGTCAGTGTGTTTGTTTGGACAAATGATTGGAGGAAAAAAGGAAAAGCTGATCTAAAAATCACAAACTCTGTGTGTGTGTGTGTGTGTGTGTGTGTGTGTGTGTGTGTGTGTGTGTGTGTGTGTGTGTGTGTGTGTGTGTTGTGTGCGTGTGTGTGTGTGTGTGTGTGTGTGTGTGTGTGTGTGTGTGTGTGTGTCCATGTTCATATTTTGTAATTTGTTCTCTTCTGATAAAAATATGTTATTAAAACTTAGCAAATTTATACTTAAGAGTAAAGTTGCATGACATTAATGAAAAGGTTGACTATATTTTTATTTCTGTGAAATTCTGTGTATGAACGTATTCTATCAATGCAAATTATATATGCCACAGTTGATTTTGTTTGAAATCCTCCATGCCCCAAGAGGGGTCAAAGGCGAATTAAATCTTGAATCTTGAATCTTGAATCGTGTGTGTGTGTGTGTGTGTGTGTGTGTGTGTGTGTGTGTGTGTGTGTGTGTGTGTGTGTGTGTGTGTGTTCTTTCTTCAATGTAATATCTCTTTCACTCTTAGTGATAGACGATGTGTGTGTGCGTGTGTGCGTGTGTGCGTGCACGCGTGAGTGCGTGTGCGCGCACGCGCACACGTGAGCGTGTGTCACTATCATCATCGTCGTCATCGTCGTCGTCATCATCATCATCATCATGATTATGATCTTCTTCTTCTTCTTCTTCTTCTTCTTCTTCTTATTATTATTATTATTATTATTATTATTATGTTATGATGACAATTTACTATTATTATTATTATTATTATTATTATTATTATTATTATTATTATTATTATTGTTATTATTATTATTATTATTATTATTATTATTATTATTATCATTATTATTATTACTATTATTATCATTATCATTATTATCATTATTATTATTACTATTATCATTATTATTATTGTTATGATGACAATTTCTATCTATCGCATCTTCAAATCTACAGGGACACTAAAGGAAAAGAGGTGCACTATGATAATTATAATGTTCTAACCGGCCTTTTTCGCCCCCATACATGAATAAGTAGATAGGCCTAATCAAGTCATATGTGTATACATACGTACTTTCAAATGTGTTGAAAAAGTGCTATTACACACACGCGCGCGCGCGCGCGCGCGCACACACACGCACGCACACCACACACACACACACACACACACACACACACACACACACACACACACACACACACACACACACACACAGAGTCTAATATCGCTAATTAGTCTAAAATATCACTCAATGTGAACAGATTATAAACATACATCTGCAACAATAATACTCACTAAAAGTGAAAAGACATTAATGCGAGCTAACACGCATACACACGCGGGCACTAGTATAACAATATAAACAAAAGATAACCACTCGGAAACGGTCACATAATGACATTATGAAACTACTAGACTGAACAATAGATTCAGTAAGGCCCTTCTTTTTCATACCAGGACTGTCACACTTACACACCATAAACCTCAGTGTCATGTCACACATTATTATTTGGATTGTTATTATGCACACACGTCTGTTCTCATTCCTGGGTTATTGGTTTTGTGAAAGTATTGCTTCCTACACTGAAGCCTTATTGCTATTACTCCGAAATTAAATGACACCAACCCACCATAAGCTGATATTAAATTAATATTATGTTTTTTTTTAAAAACTTGTTGAGAGAGAGAGAGAGAGAGCCAGACAGACAGACAGACAGACAGACAGACAGACAGACAGAGGGGTCTGGTTTATTGTGGGATACCCCATGGTTTAATAATGAACTAAAAAAAAAAAAAAAAACTAATCAGAAAAAGAAATGAACTTCTTTTTTTTTCTTTTTTTTAAACCCCAGACCTACAAATGGAATGGGAAAACTTTAGTAAAAGGTTTTGAAAAAAAAAAACCAATGTTAGGTGAAAAAAGTTAGAATAGTATAAGCGACGATATTGTAGATAATCCAAATCAGTTAGGACAAAGATTTGGTGGATAAAGGTAAAGGTAAAAGTGAAAAAGGTAAAGGTGTCCCATAACCTAAGTAGTCGTAGGGGAGCGAGGCGTCCGAGACCTCAGCTTCTCTAGGGCCAGCATGTTGAGGGCGGCGCCCATCTCCTCTCCATCGCTGCTTTACTTTTCCTGACCCTAAAGAGGGCAGGTGCCCATATACAGCTGTGTGAACTGGAGGGGGGGAACTGTGCTGAAGCCAAGGCGCGCAAACGGTCACCCATCCAACTGGTAACCACGCTCAACGCTGCTTAACTTGACTGGGGCAAAGCCAGCCCTCTGACTGCTTAGCTATCCCGCCCCCTATAACGAAGTATCACTACTAAAAAAAAAATTTTTTAAAGATAGATATAACAAAAACCTATACACTTCAACGACATAAGTCTGCACAAGGAAACATTGTGTGCAACAAACACAATGCAGAACAGTAACTTATCTCTTCTCTCTGTTAACCAGGAAAGTGGACGCGGATACTTATCTTCTCTGCTCTAGGGCAAAGTTTTCATCCACAAAAATGCACGCTTCCCATCACGAATTATTATTAACAAAGTTTTCTGACTCACAGGAAACAAAGACAGGAGACCCTATTAGGCGATATGTACTGTGTGGTGGGATATATCATACCATGTCATATTGCTTACAATCATGAGCAGTGAGTGTGTTGTGTGTGTGGGTTCAGGGATTCTAATAATTATTATGTTCGAGTAATGTAGCGTGGCAACAGACTTCAGTCACGAGAAACATTCTTTTTAGTTGCTTGTGGTTTTTGTTGTTGTTGCTGTTGTTGTTGTAGCTTTGTTATTTTTTTGTGATGAAAAAGATACAAATCTGAAAAGTAAATCAAATGCATTAACAGACATGGATGATGATGGGAATTATGACTGTGTGGTGGCGGGGGTAGTGGTGGTGGTGGTGGTGGT
>CM060325.1:16140074-16147574 GCA_030674155.1 Stramonita haemastoma | reverse complement strand
TCTCTGCGTGAAATTCAGGACACGTTATAACAAAATGGTTTTTTGTTTCGTTTTTTTTTATATTTTTAATAGCTGATCTCATTTTCCCCATTCATCATACAGCAATGACTGACCTTCCCTGGTCAATCAGAAGTGTTAAAGGCTGTGTACAAAACAATCACCCCTCTCCCTGACCAGTGATGAAATAATTCTAACATCACGCTAGTTAACGGAGCTGTTTACATGGCATCAAAGTGGAATCGTTGGGCTTCTTGTAGCTTCTCTTTTTTGTCCTCCACCTGCAAAAAACAAACAAAAAATAAAAGAAAAATAATAAAACATGATGAAGTGACGTCTAAAAACATGTATTGGGAGGAGATAGAGTGGTGGTTAGACCATTGTGTGTGTGATCTAACGACAAGGGTTCAAGCCAACACCGGGGACGGGATAGCCTAGTGGTCAGAACATTGCGCTCACAATTTGACGACCCAGGTTCGATTCCATTTGAGGGGATTTTTCTCCTGGAGTTAACATCAGTGCCAACTCCACTCCCCCAAAAGTCCTTTGGATGAGACTATAAACTGAGGCCCCATGTGCGAATGCACGCAGAACATCTTGTGCACATGTTAAATCCTGTTCCGCTTTTCGTAAGAGCTGGCCACTGTGTGCCAGTGGGAACAGATGA
The DNA here is from genome assembly GCA_030674155.1 of Stramonita haemastoma. Classification (NCBI taxonomy): domain Eukaryota; kingdom Metazoa; phylum Mollusca; class Gastropoda; order Neogastropoda; family Muricidae; genus Stramonita; species Stramonita haemastoma. Next base: position 16,146,910 of record CM060325.1, on the reverse strand, counting down.
CAAGATTTACAAAAACTGCATACACATGGGGACTGGATGTAAAAAAGCACATGAGTGTTTATTCCATTATCCTCAAAATCAAAAAGATTATAAAAAAATAAAAAAAAACCACCACACACACACTTTCTCTCTCTCTCTCCAGAGCAGTAGAACTATGACAATGGCAAACACACACACACACACACACACGTACGTACATACACACCACACAATAGACACACACACATATGTACATACACACCACACACTAAACACACACTGGGGGGGGGGGGGGGGGAGAGGATAGCCTAGTGGTCAGAACTTAATTTGATGACCTGGTTTTGTTTCTCGTTCGAGGGGATTTTTCTCCTGGAGTAAATATCAGTGCAGTCTCCACTCTCCCAAAAGTCCTTTGGATGAGACCATAAACCCAGGCTCCATGTGTGAACGCACGCAGAGCATCTTGCACACATGTTAAATCCTGTTCCGTTTTTTGTAAGAGTAGGCCATCGTGTGCCGGTGGGAACAGATGACAAGATTTACAAAACTGCATACACACAGGGACTGGATGTAAAAAAGCACACGAGTGCTTATTCCATTATCCTTAATATAAAATAATAAATACATAAATAAATTAAACAAATACACATGTCCACACACACTTACCCTCTCTCTCCAGTGTAGCAGAACGATGACGATGGCAATGAAAGCACAGGTTCCTAACAGAGAGGCCCCAGTCAGAAGCACCATGCGACTTGGAGTCACAAACAGCTTCATCGTCCACCTAAAATATAAATAAATAAATAAATAAATAAATAAATAAATAAATTTAAAATATGAATGAAAATAAATAAAAAGCTTCATTGTCCAATTAAATTTTTTTTTGATAAATAAATATATTTTAAAGAATAAACAAAAAATAAAATAAAAATAAAATAAAAAGCTACTTCGTCCACCTAGAAACCACAGCACACAACTTTTTTGTGTTTTGGGGTTTTTTTTTGTTTTTTTGTCCTCAGCTAGAGCTCCTATTCACCAATGGCGAAATTTTTTGCATATGCAACCCCCCCCCCCCCCCATTTAGGTAGCCGCATTCTGATTTTGAGGATCACCACACATTTAATAATCTTACACTGGAGTAAATCATAACTGCAACAATGGACATGATAGCCGAGTGGTTAGAACCGTTCGACCATAACCACAAAGGTCCATGAAGTTATGTGTTTGAATCTCAGCGTTGGCATCTGGTGAATTAAGGGTTAGGATTTTGACCATCTCCCAGGTCAACTTCAAGTGCAGACCTGTCAGTGTCTTAATTCCCTCTGTGTATATATATATATATATATATATATACACATGCAGAAGATCAAATATGCGTGTTAAAGATCATGCAATTTATGGCAGAGTTTGATGGGTTATTGAAATAGGAATATACCCAGCTTACATCCCCAAAGTCGGAATGCAGCTACCTTCATGGTGGGCAAAAATGGTTGCATATTCAAAATCTCACCATTGGTGAACCTTGGAGCTGTAGCTGAGGAACAACAACAATAGTTAGAACATAAATGTTAAAAAATAACAGCAACAACCCATCGTGAACCACAACTTCTACTTCACCGTCAACTGTGCTAGATCTCCTAACTGAGTGATGTTGGATCTGCATACTGTGTTGACCCCCGTGTATAAAGATGGGAATATGTAACAACAACAACATTTATAATTGTGATGAGGCGGTAGGTAGATTATCTCCCATGTGATCTGAGCTCGACAATGGCAGTGTCATGTTTCTATTTAGAGACACACCTGTGAATTGTTGATACTCTGTTTCCTTGGGTAGTGGTAAAAAAAAAACCTGTTGCACACACTTCGCCTTCATGGTGAAATGTAGTATTCATGCAACCTCTTTTTAGAGGTCACATCTTAAACTGTCTGGTTGTGCCGTGTTCCCAAGGTTTGTGCAGAGATGGGACATCAAATATGTCCACTCTGTCACATAATCTTACCTGGATGGGGAGTCCGTTGGGTCAGGAATGACCACCACTGTGTAAAGATGGGGAATATGTAACAACAACAACAACAACATTTATAATCTTACCTGGATGGGGAGTCCGTTGGGTCAGGAATGACCACCACTTGGGCATTGGGGATGATGGACGGCCATGATCTCTGACGTTTGCTCTGCAACCAATATTTCTTCTGTTGTACTTCATCCTATCCAACGCAATGTCTTTCTGGAATAAGGTTGGAGGGTTTTTTGTTTTATTTTGTTTTGTTCTAATTTCCCCTGTGGCCTGTCAGTATAAATAGCTGTGACGGGGCGGTTATTAGATTATTTCCAATGCGATCAGAGCTGCCAATTGCAGTGTCGTGGATCTAAATTTATGGCAGTGTTTGATGGGTTACTGAAATACGAATATACCCAGCATACATCCCCAAAGTCGGAATGCAGCTACCTTTATGGTAGCTCTCATCCCTTTGGATGAGACTTTAAACCGAGGCCCTGTGTGAGAACGCACGCAGAACATCTTGCGCACACATTAAATCCTGTTCCGCTTTTCATAAGAGTATTCCATCGTGTGCCGGTGGGAACAGATGACATTTACAAAACTGCATACACACGGGGACTGGATGTAAAAAAGCACAAGAGTGCTTATTCCATTATCCTCAATATAAAAGAATAAATCAAATCAAATCAAATCAAATCACACACACACACACACACACACACACACACACACACACACACACACACACACCACACACACACACATGCACACACGCACATACACACATTCTACAAATACACAGACAGACAGATACACAGACAGATACACAAACAGACAGACAGACAGACAGACAGACAGACAGACAGACACACACACACACACACACACACACACACACACACACCACCAACACCCCCTCCACCCACACACACACCAACACCCCCTACACCCACCCACCTACACACACACACACACCTCCCCCCCCCCCCACACCCCCCACTACACACACACCAAAAAACGTCAAAGACATCCCCCTTACAGTTTGAGGAGGATTCTGGATGCCCACTTCCAGGACGTCCACAAAGTTGGGGGTCTGCCCCAAACCAAACACCACGAAGGGAAGCTGCAGGGAGTAGTAGGAAGACTGGGACAACTGGGATGCTGTAAACCATCAGGCAATGATTCAGGGATATCTCTCTCTCTCTCTCTCTGTCTCTCTCTCTCTTTGTCTCTCTCTGTGTCTGTCTGTCTGTCTGTCTGTCTGTCTGTCTGTCTGTCTGTCTGTCTGTCTGTCTTTCTGTCTGTCTCTCTCTCTCACACACACACACACACACACACACACACACACACACACACACACAACACACACACACACACACACACACACACACACGGCTTCAAATCCTGTTCAAGGAGTTATTTTCCTCTGGAGTTAACGTCGAAGCTGACTCCACTCCTCCCAAAAGTCCTTTGGATAAATCTATGTAAACAGAGGTCCCATGAGCAAACACAAACACACACAGAACATCTTGCGCACGTGTTAAAACCAGTTCCACTTTTCAGAAGTGTAGGCCATTATGAGCTGCTGGGAATGTATGACAGAATTTACAAAACTGTATACACACGGGGACAGAATGTAAAAAAAAAAAAAAAAAGCACATGAGTGCTTATTCTATTATCCTCAAAATAAAAAGAATAAACAATAAACAAAATAAACAGTAACAATGACATTTAAAAGACATTATTTTTATGCTGACTCTACGATCTCTTACAATATAACTTCAGACGGTGGGGAAAAAAAATTAGTTCACTGTTACATATCCAAGCTGAAGTCTATTTAGACAGTTTGTGGGCAAAGTTACTCAGATTAAAATCTACTTTTCAACTTGAAAAGTGGGGGGACGGTATAGCCTAGTAATCAGAGCATTGCACACGTGATTTTATGGCCTGGGTTTGGCCCACCGGCATACTGTGGCCTACTCTTACAAAAAGCGGAACAGGATTTAACATATGCACAAGATGTGTGTTGACTCCAGGGAAAAAATCCCCTTGAACAGGCATCAAACCTGGGTCGTTTTTATTTTATTTATTTATTTATTTATTCTTTTATATCGAGGATAACAGAATAAGCAATCATGTGCTTTTTTTCATCCGGTCCCCGTGTGTATGCAGTTTTTGTAAATATTGTCATCTGTTCCCACTGGCACACGATGGCCTACTCTTACGAAAAGCGGAACAGGATTTAACGTGTGCGCAAGATGTTCTGCGTGCGTTTGCACACGGGCCCTCGGTTTACAGTCTCATCCGAAGGTCAGATTGCGAGCGCAATGATCTGACCACTAGGCTATCCAGTCCTCCAATAAGTTAGGAAAAAAAATAATGGGTAGGCACTGCACTTGTGGCGACGCGCTCTCCCCGAGAAGAGCGCCCGAATTTCATGCAGGGAAATCTGCTGTGACATAAAGAGGTATAAAATAAAATAAAATAAAAATAAAACAAGTTGCCTGATGATGGGAGATACGTACCCACTCCTATCTCAGTGTCTCCGTGGAAGTGGTGGTCTGGAAGCGGACGACCGGACCCACTTGATTGACGCCATAGGGCTGCCACACACAAACATGGACATCATCATCACTACCTCATCACACCAATAAACCAACACAATGCAGGACAATAAGCAAAAAGATAAATAAATAAACAGATAAATAAATAAATAAATAAATAAATAAAACGAGCACCGTTGAAAATGGTTTTAAACTTCAGCAGCTGCAATGTGTATGTATTACTGTATAGGTAAAAGGTACGGGTAAAGGTGTCCCATAACCTATGTGATCATTGGGGAGCGAGGCATCAAAGACCTCAGCTTTTCTAGGGGCCAGCATATTGAGGGCAGTGCCCATCTCCTCTTCCTCACTGCTTTACCTTCCCTGACCCTAAAGAGGGCAGGTACCCATTTACAGCTGGGTGAACAGGGGGACCGTACTGAAGCCAAGGCACACAAACGATCACCCATACAATTGGTAACCACACTTGATGTTGCTTAACCTTGGCTGGGGGAAAACTAGTGCTCTGACCACTGAGCTATCCCATCCCCAATTTCAGTATACTTGCTTAATTAAAAGTGCCACTAAGTATATATGCATTATGTACCAAGAGTGTTTCTGTATAAACCAGAAAAGTTCATCAGTTTGTTGCGCTCACCATATTTTTTGATTCTGTGCAAATTTTTTTTTTTCTAAAACATCATTGACAATTTTCCTGTTCAAAGTTAGGATAAAGTATGTGCAGTGTTCATTTTTTTTCTTTGACAGACTGGACAGTCACCAAAGTACAAAGCCTTTACTTTCCTGCTTTGAGGGGGAATCACAAAATCATATAAAAAAAATATATTAAATTTTTTTTTTCCAAACAGCTTACCTGATGTCCATTTGCACAGTGCTTCATACACAGACCGCTCACAACTGAAACCAAAAACAAACCTATCAAAAATGCATACATATTCTTCTCTTACAAAAACCAAAAACAAAGCTATCAAAAATGCATACATGTTCTTCTCTTACAAAAATAAAAAAAACCCCCCAATCAAAAAGGGCATAAAACGTTCTTTTTCTTAAAAAAAACCCAAAAAACCTAAAAATTTGGGCATACATTTTCTTTCTTAAAAAAAACCAAACAATAAAAAATGCTTATTTTTTATTTATTTCTTCTCTTAAAAAATTTGCAACCCAGACCCATTCAGGCCCAATTTTGGAATGGCTTAACCAAGCTAAGGATTTAAAAGTTAATTTAAAAGTTTCCGAGTTTAAAGGCTAAACCGGGCCGGGGTGCTTTTAATCCCCGGTTTCTGTGGCGTTAACCCGATTTGAGATTCTAGACTCCCCCCTTTTGGATGGGACCCATCAATCGCGGGGTTTAACCCCAAACACAAGGTTGGTACCCCTTTCCACCCCCCCCGGGGTTGGGGTGAAAAAAACCAGCTTTTAAAAGTCCCTTTTCCAAAGGGGGCACAACGCCTTTAACCGAAAGTTGGATCGGAACCCGCAACCCTTTTAAGATTACGATTCCAACCCCTAACCACAGACTACACCCGGGGGTTTTCACAAAGGGTCTTTAAATAAAAAATGTGAAAAAGAAAAAAAAAAAAAGGACCACCCTTTACTTTAAAAGAAGTAAGCGTCGGGCAGTAAAAGCCCTTGTTTCCGAGTCTGACTCTGGGGCTTTGTCATTGTAGCAGTGGGGCAAACATCCAGGATTCCCGTGAAACAGTGGATTAAAAAAATGATAAAAAAATTAAAAAAAAAAAACAGTGGATTCAAAACATTTTGGCTCTATGTTTTGGTCCAAATAACCCTTTAAAACTGAAGTGTTATACATACAACACAGTTTTGTGAGGGGGGTTTTTGGGGCCAGCAGTGAGAGAAGAGAGGGGAAAAGAGGAGAAAGGAGAGGAAAAAGAAGGGGAGGGGAGAGAGAGAATAGTGTTTTTGGTGTTTGTGTGTTGTGTGTGTTTTTTTTGTGGTGTTTTGGGGGTGTGTTGTGGTGTGTGTGTGTGTGTGTGTGGTACACATTTTTCCATCATTTTATGTGAAGTTGCCAATTTGGGGGTGCATGTTGCTTTTACAACATGTTCAAAATAAATAACAAAGTCATTTTTAAAAATTTTGGGAGGGAAAATTTTAAAATTATATTTTATACATTACTTTTATATATAAAAAAAAATATTTAATATTATATAAAAATATATTTAATATATACACCCTGATGCAAATAAAATTAATGTGTAAGTTTAATAATCATATAAAAAATAAACTTCCCGGATTCCTTTTAAAAAAGAATTCAAAAACACTAAGA
>CM060325.1:16082247-16139974 GCA_030674155.1 Stramonita haemastoma | reverse complement strand
TTGTTGTGGTACATATCAAAATGTTGTAAAATATGGTCGAGCCGATGCTGAAAGGCGTTTACCTCTTGATTTTTCAGTGAAAGGAAAGACAGCAAATATTCTGTGAAAAACGGCACCATCTGTTTCTGAAGGCACGTCTGCAGAGAACCCTTAAGTACACCCCTCACTACAGACACATCATCATCTTCTTCACATCTTTTCCTTGAACACCTTCTCACCCGGTCCACCACCAATCTCACAACATGCTGAAAGTCACAACACAAGAATCTGTTCAACTCCACAGCCAGTTTCACCCTGGACACTGCCCTCTGCTCTGATTTTCCATCATCCACACGACGTGCGGCAACGTCTTTCAGGATCTGAGACAGGTAGAGGATGAACGTCTTGCAGCCATCACGGTGCAGCGAGGAATGGGAGCGAAGACTCTGCAGCATGACCTGGGCCACAGGGTGATCCAGATGGAGGGAGGACAGGAGGGTCAAGCCGTCCCTGGTCACCAGCACTTTGCCTGTGGAGGTGGACAGCAGTGTCTGTTGTCCTCCAGGACCCAGCAAGTCCTGCACCAAGCCTGCCAGGGTGTTGCTGATGCCCGCCATCAGCTCCACAGAGAGGTCCTGCTTTTGCACAACCTGTCCGCTCGTGCCTGCAGGATCCATCCTGTCAGCGCTGTTATCCCGTTTTCTGAGCCCTCAGTTCCAATCCTGTCAGTGCTATTATCCTGTTTTCTGAGCCCTCAGTTCTGATCCTGTCAGTGCTATTATCCCGTTTTCTGAGCCCTCAGTTCCAATCCTGTCAGTGCTATTTTCCCATTTTCTGCGCTGTCAGTTCCAATCCTGTCAGCACTATCCTGTTTTCTGAGCAGCCAGGTCCAGTTCCTGCACAGTCAAGTCAAGTCAAAGTCAAGTCAAAAACACTTTATTCATCCCTGAAGGGCAATTACAATACTGTCAGGTATACTGATACAAATCATAATCAAAAGACACAAGATAGCTACATTTCATATTTGTCAAAAACATTACACGCTCCAAATAAAAATATTACAAACACTCACACTCATACGTGCATGCATGCCACACACACACACACACACACACACACACACACACACACACACACACACACACACACACACACACACATACACACACACACACACACACATACACACACCACTGTATAAACACAGTATTATTAAAACCATTGACTAGAACTATTTACACATATAAGTATGCACACACTCACACACACACACACACACACACACACACACACACACACACACACACACACACACACACACACACATGTGGATGATGAGTTGCTATTATCAGAAACTGATCTAAACTTTCTTTTTTTTTTTTTTAAGCCAAAGTAAACACAAACTTAGTCTGAGCAATCATCTTCTTCCTGGAACGCTCAGGTCTTGTCTGTCATATATGAGAGAAAATGCGTTGCACAAATCAGGTCCAGCACATCTGACTTTGGCATGGGAGAGAGTTGTTCTCTTTTAAGTATTTCTGGAAAAAAGGGCTGGAGAATGGACCAAAAGGGCAGAATGTCTTTACTAAACAAGAAAGAGGGGACAGTAAGAAAAAGAACAAGGCAGAATCGAAAAGAGGGATAGAAATGAGGAAATCTCTAGCACAGAATTTTTAAAAGATGGGGATGCTGTTTATACTGACAGGCCCTTGGCATCCCCTATGAAATGTCCAAGTAATTGACAATTTCTGTTTCAATTGTACAGACAACCATGGGAGTAATAACTAAGCATGACATTACACCATATCAAGAAAGAATAATTATGTCCTTAATTTTTTTTTTATAAACAATCATGGCCATTTTGTAAATTACACACACACACACACACACACACACACAACACACACACACACACACACACACACACACACACAAACACAAACACTCGCACCCATGCACACACACACACATACACACACACAAACACAAACACACACACACACACACACACACACACACAAAACACACAGATAGTGATACGATGGGTTTAAGCTGGCACTGAACTATCTCTTGGAGGGGACCTTTCTCTTAGAGTTTAAATTGATTCTGAATCCTCCCTTCAAGTCTTTCACTTGAGAATGCTTCTTCTTCTTCTTCAAACATTCAGACAGCAAAAATGTGTTGTGCTGCCATTAAGCATCTGTCAAGTCAGGCCCAGTACATTCGATTTTGGCATGGGAAAAACTTTTAATTTTTTTTTTAGTTTCTAGAAAAAAGGCAGGAGAATAAACCATGAAGGAAGAAAATAGACACAGAGGTGACAAGAAGAAAAGGAAGAAGACAGGAACAAAGAGACTTGAGAAGGGTAGAAAAGAGAAAATTCATAGCACAGTATTGCCAGAAGGTGGAGATGCTTTTTATACTGACAGGCCCCCGGCATTCCCATGGGTAGCAGCAGAGAATAAAACACACACACACACACAACACTTTGCACACACATGAAAAATTCACCATCTTTTGTTGATTAGAAAAGTATGCCAGCTATGGCTTATGGTATAGATGACACAAACATACTCAGTGGTACTGGTAAATATGTGCTCTAGTACAATTCTGAACATGCACACTGTCGGCTGGAACAGCACAGATACAATACCTTTATTCTTTAAAAGAAAATGTATACATTCGTTGTGTGTGTGTGTGTGTGTGTGTGTGTGTGTGTGTGTGTGTGTGTGTGTGTGTGTATGTGTGTGTGTGTGTGTGAGTGTGTGTGTGTGTGTGTGTGTGTGTGTGTGTGTGTGTGTGTGTGTGTGTGTGTGTGTGTGACTCTGTGTGTGTGTGAAGAGAGAGAGAGAGAGAGAGAGAGAGAGAGAGAGAGAGAGAGAGAGAGAGAGAGAGAGAGAGAGGTGGGGGGGGGGGGGGATAATGCAATAAACAATCATGTGCTGTTTTACATCTAGTACCTGTGTGCCTGCGGTTTGTAAATTTTATAATTCATTCCTACTGGCACACAATGGCATACTCTTCCAAATGGCGAACAAGGTTAGTGGTGGGCATGATGTTTAGGTTGCATTCACACAAGGGACATTGGTTTACAATCCCATCCAAAGGGTGTCATCCAGGAAGAAACACACACACACACACACACACACACACACACACACACACACACACACACACACATACACACACACACACACACACACACACACACACACACACACACACACACACACACACGTGTCACACACACACACAGACACACACACACACACACACACACACACACACACACACACGTGTCACACACACACACACACACACACACACACGCAGATGACAGACAAAATTTACAAAACCACATTCATACGGAGACTGGATGTAAAAAAAGCACATGAGTGCTTATTCAATTATCCTCGATATAAAAGAATAAATAAAATAAATAGATAAATAACCACACACACACACACACACACAAACACACACACACACAGAGTGACACGTCGCTGAAAGTGAAACAGAACACCCAATGTCTTTCCTTCAACTATACCTTTTAAATCAACACACTGGAACTGTAAACAGCAAATTTAAGGCCACAAACACATCTCTTGGAATGAAACCGCAAATAAAACATATACAAAAAAGAAAATCTACCCGTTTTGTAGCGGAGTTTGTAGGCCTTATCGGCATTTCATCAACAAGGCGTGCAACACACGCTGTAACCATGTGGCTCCAAGTATGCTTTTACGGCAGACCACTCTCACCTTACTTTCACAAGAGGGCGCTATGCAGGGCGCCAATGTCTGACTGCTGTAAAGTGCTTTGGGAATGGATAAAATCCCGGATTTTCACAGTAAGTTTACTCTTCACCAAATGTTCTTGGAACTTGGTTAAATCAAGATCGTTAACAGCTTAGCTTTTGCCTCCATCTTTAACTTATATGATAACCTCAACCATGACAGTTTTTTTGGGGGGCTCTCATTGACGTTCAAACCAAAACTAGGCCTAGTCCACAAGTCTTATAAGTTTTTAGGTTTGTTACTCTTTCGATCTTGTCAAAGTAAAAAGTGCCACAAATACTTTACTTCTGCTTTTAGTCTAGCACAAGCAGAGGTAATCAAATACAAATTATTGATGACGACGCATTGTAGATCAGGTTCAAAGGATAGGATATTAGTTCCTACCATTAGTTCCTAATCCTACATGTTTACCATCATCACTACATCAGGCTGTTTCACTTTCACAGTGTTTAGAATACTATAGTAATAATGGGCTACTGTTTGGTGTTTGTGCTGGTTCGTAAGACAACCAATGAAAGAACTCATTAAATCCCAGTGACTCTAGTGTTAGATTTTGAGTTAAAATTTTTTTATTTTTTATACTAGGTCAGTAGGTGGTGTATAGTGTATGGTATTATCACTACATTATCAGTATGAGTGTGTGTGTGTGTGTGTGTGTGTGTGTGTGTGTGTGTGTGTGTGTGTGTGTGTGTGTAATAATTATTGTAATTAATATAGATGAAATTTATCTGTGCCAGCATACAAATGTGTGTGTGTGTGTGTGTGTGTGTGTGTGTGAGTGTGTGTGTGTGTGTGATAATTATAATAATTAATATAGATGATATATGTCTGTGCCAGCATACAAATGTCAGTGTGTGTGTCACTGTCAGAGTGTGTGCGTGTGCGTGCATGCGTGTGTGTTTTTGGCTAATAATTAAATTAATTATAGATGATCTATGTCTGTGTCAGCATACAAATGACGGAAATGTCAGTGTGTGTGTGTGTGTGTGTGTGTGTGTGTGTGTGTGTGTGTGTGTGTGTGTGTGTGTGTGTGTGTTTCACCAGTTGTTAACTCCATCTCAGTTATTGATTTTTCTTTTTTTTTTTTTACAAGTTAGCTTTAGTTTAATAATAATCTTGAGTGAAAGCAAATCCCTTGAACGCTTGATTAGTTGATAGATCAGTTGATACATTCTCATGGTATAATATTTCTAAGATTCTGTTTTTACATTTTGATTTTTATTTCTATTTTATTATGCATGATCATCAGAAATCACATGTATTCACAATCACATCAAGTACTAAACTAGAATTAGTTTTACTTTAGGTTCATCATGTGGGAAGTTAGTGACAGTATGCAATTTTTAAAATCAGTTCTGTTTCATTTTAGATTTGATTTAGGGGAGTTCTTTAAATTAAAGATTTGTGCCTGTGTGTTCCATTATGCAGGTCTACAAAGAATGTCCCCAAAACATGTGAAACTGAAAGTAAAGATTTCTAGAATTTAGCTAAAAGGGGCCTTGGCTTTCTCTTTTACTTAGATTTGGATTGTTTAAATAGCCTGTTTCATTGTAAGGTCAATATTTTTTAACATTAATTTATGTTTTTTGTTTCTACCTTCAAGTTCAATATGGATTTAATTAATCGATAATTTGAATAAATCATGAGTACACACCTTTTGGATTGATCAATCAATCCATATTGAACTTGAAGGTAGAAACAAAAAACATAAATTAATGTTAAAAAATATCGACCTTACAATGAAACAGGCTATTTAAACATTTAAAACAAAAATATAACTCATTAACTGTTTAACTAGAACATCACTGAATTCTAATCAATTTTTTTTCTCGCAAGAGTGTGTGAGAGAATATTTATCATATTCATGGTCAATCAAACACTGAAACAGGATTCAGTTGTACAGTAAACATTGTGACAGTTTACGAAGGCATCAATACAATGAAAGAACCCCCCTCCTGTGCAAAAAATAACATAAAAACTGAATAAAACTGTTAATGTCTGTCATTCTGTGAGTATTCATGAAATGTGTGTGTGTGCGCATGTGCGCACGCGCGTATGTGTTTGTGTGTGTGTGTTTGGTGAGACACTGAGAACTCTTGATACTAGAAAGAAAGGGAGAGAATTTGATTTTTGATGCACTGGTAAAGGGGTATCAGGTAGTGTATAAATAAATTTGATAGTTATTAAGTTAATAGTTTAGAATTGTGCATACATCATTACATACACGTATAGTGACTAGTCTTTGGTCATTGACCATGTTACCATGTATACTATTAGTATTACTAGATTGTGTTTCACTTGTTTTTCTAGGACTCCAGAAGTGCAAGAGAAAAGCTGAAGAGAAAAGTGATCTGAAGGAACTGGGAACAATCTGCAATGCTCTTGGAGAACTTCTTTCTCAGTATGGTAAGTTGTCTGACAAAGAATCGAATAAAGCAAACAAAAAAGAAGGCAAAAGTAAATAACATAGATCTTTTAACTCTTTAATAGTTTTGCTAGCACTGGTATCAGCTTCCACGAAGAACCGGCTGAAGTGACAAGAGCCCTAGCCACCTGATCAAGGCTTTTGACATTTGGAAGACATCACTATTTTCTGTCAGCAACCAGCCAACACATGAGTCTCTTGAAGACTACAACAGTACAAGGACTGGCAGACAGAGACTCCTAAAAAACCAAGTATCATACTCAGTGTTCCAGGTGTTGGTGACAAAGAGGGCCACATAAATCTAAGCTGAACTAAAGTCATTGACACTGGAAGCACTGAACACTGTAAGACCTCCCAATACCAGTGCAAGAGCATGTACACATATAGAGTCTGCTAAGGAAGCAATAAAAAAAAAAATGAAGGAAGGAGGGGTACATCAGATTCCACAATGGCAGGACCATCAAGAAGTCTCTGAGTCTGACCACAGGCATCCTGTTCACCAATGACTGCACTGAGGCCTGAGCTCTGCTACTTGCAGTCCAGACTGTCAACCAGGAGGACATTCTACCAACCAACACAGTGTTCCTGTGCGTTTGTGCATATGCATGCGCATATTTGCAATGTTCTTCATGCCATCAAGTATATTTTGTGCTTGTAAATGATGAAAAATATCAGTGGTATTGTTGAACAATTGACATATCATAACATTTTCATTGTAAAAATCATACATTTGACAATTCGCAGAACTGAAATGCAGCTTTTGACATGTGTATACATGTATGTTTCTTCTGGTGTTGTAAAGGGTACCATGAGGAGGCCATTAGGGAACACGAGATGGAAAAGCGGGTGTCTGAAGCGGCCCAGGACAAGATTGGGGAGGCTGTGGCCTGCAGGAAGATTGGGGAATGTCTGTGTAAGCTGGGTCAGTTCGACAAAGCTTTGCAGTTCCAGAACCAGTACCTGGCTTTGGCACAGGAGTGTAATGATCAGGTGAGTTACTTTAGTGTCTGTTGCAGTGTACTTTATTGTGTATGTATTGGGGGCATAGTTCTTTTTGCACTTTCTCTGTCTCTCTGTCTCTCTCTCACTCTCTCTGTCTCTCTCTCAGTCTCACTCTCTCTGTCTCTCACTCTCTCTCTATCTCTCTCTCTCACTCCCTCTCTCTTTCTCTCTCTCTCTCTCTCTCTCTCTCTCTCTCTCTCTTTCTCTCTCTCTCTCTCTCTCTCTCTCTCCCTCTCTCTCTCTCCCTCTCTCTCTCTCCCTCTCTCCCTCTCTCTCTCTCTCCCTCTCTCTCTCCCTCTCTCTCTCTCTCCCTCTCTCCCTCTCTCCCTCTCTTTCTCTTCCTCTCTCTCTCTCTCTCTCTCTCTCTCTCTCTCTCTCTCTCTCTCTCTCTCTCTCTCTCTCTCTCTCTCTCTCTCTCTCTTTCTCTCTCAATATTTTTAAATAGTTGCTGATAAATGGCATATAATTCATTATGCTGAATTCAGATTAAGAACACTGTTTTTTTTTGCAAACAACAGATGGTTCCAGCCTGAGACATCCAGGCTATTATCATATAGATCCACTATATGGTCACAGTGTTGATGATGAAATCCACCTTTTGTTTTAACACCATCCATACAACCCTCTGAGTCCCAAAACGGGATTAAATAATTGCCCTCCCCCTCCATCTGAATCCCGAACCGGGATTTAAACTCAGTAGTTTTCCATCATGCAATGACCTTCACCGATTGCCAACACATGCCAAAGCTCTATCAGGCCAGACGGGTGAGAGTCTGGAAGTAATTACAGCTGCTGATATGTACTCAGATGAAGGAAAAGGTGAATGAACATGTGTGCCTGACCTGATTTCGTGATGGAATGTGAAATGTAGGGGCAATTTGTGTTCAGAGAATCTAAATGCAAGAGGGTTAACCCTCTTGTGTGTGTGTGTGTGTGGTGTGTGTGTGTGTGTGTGTGTGTGTGTGTGTGCGCGCGCATGTGTGTGTGTGCATGCATGCGTTCGTGCATGCATGTGTGTTTCTCACTGTCTCTCTCCTGTGTGTGTGTGTGTGTGTGTGTGTGTGTGTGTGTGTGTGTGTGTGTGTGTGTGTGTGTGTGTGCGCATGCATGTGTGCATGCATGCGTTCGTGCATGCATGTGTGTTTCTCACTGTCTCTCTCCTGTGTTATCTCCTTTCGTACAGTATCTGAAACATTTCTTTTTGTACTTAACTGTTATCATTAATGTAATCCATTGGAATTTCTGCGTTTTGTATTTTGTATTTTTTGTATTTTGTACCACTGTATATCACAGCAGATTTCTTTGCATGAAATTCGGGCTGCTCTCCCCGGGGAGAGCGCATCGCCATAAGTGCAGTGCCTACCCATTTTTTTTTTCTTTTTCCTGCATGCAACTGTATTTGTTTCCCTGTATTTTTGGTGATAAGAATTATTGGGTACGATCATGGCTTCTCCTTTCCCACAGGTGGAGATTCAGAGGGCTCTAGCCACCCTAGGAGACACCTACTACACTCAGGCAGACGTGCAAGGCGCATTCGGTTCGCGACATTTACTGGAAAAAGCGGAAAAGAAATTTCTGCAAGCCCTGCGGGTGTGTTCGGAATTACGTGGCTCATCCACTCTGACTGAACCAGAGTATATGGCCATGAAAGGCCGTCTGTTGCTGAACTTAGGTCAGTACTGCTTGTCAGAAAGATGACTTATTCTTGGAGTGTGTGTTTGTATGTATACTTGTAGGGTTACTGTGAAGTCAGGACATCAGATTTGTTAGACTGTGCAAAGCAGGGCTTTTGGTAAATTACTGTAAAACGGTAAAGGTACCTTTTTTAAACTACTGTATGTTTGTATATATATATTTTGATTATTGGAATTTTTTTTGTTACTATGATTCTCGTTGTTGAAGAAGTCTTTTCAAGAACACTTGTTTTGTTTGTTTGGATGATATTATCCAAATTTTATTACTTGTTATTGTTAAACAAGGTTTCTCATGTTTTGTACGGGGAGATGGGATGGTTTTGTCAATTATTATTCAGTATTTCTATTTCCAATGTCGGAATACAACCTCCTTAATGGTGAGTAAAAACGGTCACATACACAAATCTCACTAATAGTAAACTTCAGAGCTCTAGCCAAGGAATGTGAGAAATTAAACTTAAACAACATACACAAAAAACCCCTTCTGTGTTTCTTATCTTATTTCTAGTTAAAAAAAGTTAAAGTCTGTCCCGAGCCTAAGGCTCATCAGGCCGGTGCTTATCCCGGTTTCTGTGGCGTTAAGCGACTGAGAGTCATAAACTCCCCCCTGGATAGGACGCCAGTCTATCGCAGGGTTAACCCCCAACACAAGGTTGGTACCCCTTTTACACCTGGGTGGGGTGAGAAAATAGCCGTAAAGTGCCTTTTCCAAGGGCACAACGCCATAGCCGAAAGCTGGGATCGAACTCGCAACCTTTAGATTACAAGTCCAACGCCCTAACCACTAGGCTACAGCGGCGGCTTATCTTATTTCTAGTGGGTTGTTATTCTTGTCATATAGTGTCTTTTTTTTCTCTCACAAATAACTTGTGTAGACACAAATTCTGCATTAAGGACAGGACAATGAGAACCTAAATCATTATTTCAACAATTACCACCAGCCTGAGTAGTGTATTCTTGGTGAAGGTATTGGCCATGTTACTTCTCAAAGTCAGTGTTGTTGTAATAATCATTTGATTGGTGATGATTTGATTTTTTCTGTTACAGGGCTTGTGTATGATGTGAGAGGTGCAGAGAAGGAGAGTACAGAATACTTGCAGAAAGCTCTTACAATTGCAAAGTGAGTCTAACTTGACCTTCAATAGTTTTCTTCAGCTTTTCCTTATTAAGGAACGAAAAAACCTTTTATTACTGACTCCACTCCCCTGAAAGTCCTGTGGATGAGAGACAAATCAAGGCCTTGTGTATAAACACATGCAGAACATCTTGCACGCACGTTAAAACCTGTTCTGCCTTTCACAAGAGTGAAAGACATTTTGTGTTGGTTGGAACAGGTGATCACTCACACACAGACACATACACACAGGGACTGGATGTAAAAATAATAAAAGCACATGAGTGCATATTGCACTAAAGTTGAAAGAATTCACATAACATTTACATTTTTAACATATTTGTTTTGCTAGCAATCTTGGTTAGATCCTAGACGTAATATTCATCAAGAGTAAGACAATGATTATATTTTATATTTTATTTTATTTTATACCACTTAATGTCACAGAAGATTCCTCAGCGTGAAACTCTGGCTGCTGTCCCCTGGGAGAGTGCGTTGCCACAAGTGCAGCGCCTATCCAATTTTTTTTTCTTTTTCCTGTCTGCAGCTGTATTTGTTTCCCTATCAGAGTGGCTTTTTTCTACAGAATTTTGCCAGGGTCAACCCCCTTGTTGCTGTGGGTTCTTTTACATGCGCTAAATAATGGTGTGTAACACACGGGACCTCAGTTTAGCATCTCATCTGAAAAACTAGCGCCCAGACCACCACTCATGGTCTAATGGATTGGAAAAAAGTTTTGGCCCCAAACGGGATTCGAACCACCACACACTCCGACCCGGACTTTTCGCTTTCTAGGCAGGCGCGTTACCACTTAGACCACTGATCCACTATATATATATATATATATATATATATATATTATATATATATATATATATATATATATATATATTATATATATATATATATAAATATCCATTGCTATATATTTAAAAAAATTTTTATACCACTTAATTTTTTTTCTTTCTTTTTTTTATACTACTATATATTGGGTGTTTCAGGCAATGGAACTTGGAAGAGGAGCAGTTCTTATGCCTTTTCAACTCGGCCAACCAGGAACTTCGGCACGGGCAGGCAGCTGCGGCCCAGGGGTCTCTGCAGCAAGCACTCAAGTTGGCCACCAGACTGCAGAACAAACCCCGCCAGAAGGAGGTCTTCAGTCAGCTGGCTATCGTGAGTAGGGACCATGGGAGCATTTTATTATTTATTTATATTTATTCTTTTATATCGAGGATAATGGGATAAGCACTCATGTGCTTTTTTTTTCATCCAGTCCCCGTGTGTATATGCAGTTGTGTAAATATTGTCATCTTTTCCCACCGGCACACGATGGCCTACTCTTACAAAAAGCGGAACAGGATTTAACGTGTGTGCAAGGTGTTCTGTGTGTGTTCGCACATGGGGCCTCAGTTTACAGTCTCATCCGAAAGACTTTTGGGGAGAGTGAAGTCAGCACTGATGTTAACTCCAGGGAAAAATCCCCTCCAACGGGAATCAAACTCGTTGGTTGAAGAGGAAGAGCGCTGACGATAAAAGTAAGGGGAATGGATGGCATCCTCCTTAACAATGTAGGCATCCATCAGTCTCGGTCTCTAGGTTCTAGAGCACAAAGCCTGGGTAAGAAAGTATGGAGGGCAAGCTGTTACCCATGCAGCAGACCCCCCCCCTCTCCACGTCGCTGGAATGGTCCTTTAGAAAGGCAGTCTCCAATATGCATGGTTCCAGTGTAGTCGCAGGAGCCACCAGAATGTTGCCGTATACACCCCTGAACCACCCTGGGGACTCCAATTCCCGGATTTTTCCTCAGGATGGTGTCTAAACATGAAATCTGTGTACCTCTAGACCACCAATCCCCAATAAACATCTACCTTGTATGTGCATAGTTTGCATGTGTAGATTACGGGGTGTAGGTGTATGCTTTTTATATAGTATTTTAAGGTACACAGCTGCTTTTGTATTACTAAACAGCTTGGTGATAAATTTATATATGGCTTGTATTCACATCATTTGCATTTGAATTCTTAGGCATAGGTGTTTGTGTGCTTTTTATATAATATTCTTAGGATGGGAGCTGCTTCTGTGTTACTTTGCAACTTGACAATACGTATAAATTTAGCAAGTGAGTCTCTTAACTGAACAGTTTTTCAGATCTTTTGGAAAGGATTGTTTTTCTCATATCATTTATGATGTGTCTTTTCTATTTTGTTTATATACAGCATTGTAATTTGCTTGTTTGTGTATTTTATTTTATTCTTTTATATCGAGGATAATGGAATAAGCACTTGTGTGCTTTTTTACATCTAGTCCCCGTGTGTATGCAGTTGTGTAAATCTTGTTATCTGTTCCCACCGGCACACGATGGCCTACTCTTACAAAAAGTGGAACAGGATTTAACGTGTGCGCATGATGATAGATATTGTAGATATGTGTGTGTGTGTGTGTGGTTGTCTTTTTCCATATATTTCTCTGATGTACATATAAATATATTGTGGGTGTTTTCCTGTAGGCTAGCGTGAGTGCAGGAGACACCAAGTCAGCCAAGCATTTTTTGAAGAAGGCTTACAAGCTGTTGCCCACAGCCAAAGAGTCAAGCAAACTTGTCAAACTGTACAAAGCAGGTGAGAGGGTCATTAATGTATACTTTGATCTTTGGAGCACTGATGATTTGACACCTAATGGAGTGTGCAGCAGTTTTATGGTTTGTGTGTGTCTTTGTAAGTTTGTGTGTGTGTGTGTGTGTGTGTGCGTGTGCGTGTGCGTGTGTGTGTGTGTGTGTGTGTGTGTGTGTGTGTGTGTGTGTGTGTGTGTGTGTGTGTGTATGGTGGGTGTTTGATTAAAAAAAAATTTCAAGCTTATTTTGTGACAGTTTCTGAACTATTGTGCATTTTATTCCTTGAAATTTGTTTTTGAATGAAAAAAAAATTCTGGATTGCTGGTGTGTGTTAATACTGATATATCTTGGTATTTGTACTTTGTTATAATCTATAATGTAAAAAAAAAAGAAGAAGAAGAAAAGAACAAAATATATATATATGCTTGTTGTAGCTACATTACATCCTTATTCCTAAAAAAAAAGTCTTTTAAGACTTGGAAAAAAACTGCATTGTAAAATGTCACTTTTTACAGTATTTCAAACCCACCTATGTTACATACTGATCACCTGCAGATTAACGGAACGGTGCATTGTACATGTCTGTTTTCATCACACAGTGACGGTTGTGGAAGAGCTGAGTGAGCGACGTTCTGCGTGTCACCACAGTGACAGCGACATGTTCAGCATTCACGAGAAGCTGGGTGATGCCTTCACTGAAATTGGCCTCTACTGCGGCAGTTACGCCACAGCCATTCAACACTATCAGCAAATGGTGTGTATGCATACATTTTTTTTTTGTGAATGATTGAGCACTTTGACGTGACTAAGGTGAAGTTTGGCAGGGTCCTTTTTTTTCGTGGATTTTTTTTTTTACTTTGTTTTGTTTTAATTGGAATAGAAAAAAAGCAGTTTTCTATTAGACACTGTGAAGCGGAAAGTAGGTCGACAAAAACAGACCTGGCGCAGAAGTATTGAAGCAGAGAGGAAGGCAGCCGGAATGATGTGGGCCGAGCTGAAGAGGATCTCCCAGAACCGAGTCCGTTGGAGAGGTGTTGTGGCCCTTTGTTCCCAAGGGAATTCACAGGCATAAGTCATTAGACACAGTAATGTCAGAGAGCTGAATCCATTCAGATTCAAGAATTATTAGATATTTATATGAATAAGAGATTGGGGGGGGGGGGGGGGGGGGTGTATGTGTGTGCTTAGTGCATGTTTGTGCAAATAGACATAACAGTGGTGTGTGAATCAGACTTGTCATGCAGGGTTTCTGTGCTGTAAGTGTGTATGACCTGACCCTGCAGTTTGAGTCAGTGGTAGTTTGAAAGATAGAATGTGCCTAGCTTTACAGATACTTGAAGATGTTGTGTATTTGATAAAGAATGTTTGCTATGTCCTTGAGGACAAAACCAGCTTTTCAGCAGCTGGGGGGGGGCATAAAAGGTATTTCATACTTATGGACAGCTCAGCACAGATCAAGTTTTTTATGTGAAAAAAACTCTTTGGGTTGTATGTGAATGTGATATCAGAAATAAAGATATTTTCATTTTGTAAGGTGTGCATTACATGTGAGCAAGTTAGCAACGCGATATCTTTTTAGTTATCAGGAAGGTACTTTTTTGGTTATGATTTATAGCTGTTATTGTGAAATTATTGCTAATGATGTCGGGGGGGGGGGGGTGGGGGGGGTGGGGGGGGGGGGGGCGTGTGTGTGTCCCCACTAAAGCTCCAAGGTTCATCAATGGTGAGATTTTTCCTGTGCAACTGGTTTTTTTTCTCCACCAATTAGGTAGCCGCACTCCATTTAGGGTATGAAGACATCTCAAAATTAAAAGTTCAAATTGCAATGCTGATATTACTTTCCCCTGGATAAGTTTTTATTAGTCATTGATTTTATCTTGGAGTGGACCTATGTTGGTCTTGACTTGCAGGGTTGTATAAGAAGATACTGTTCATTGATGATAAATCTGTTCAGTCATATTTATTTGTGTATACATGTAGATTAGGGGACGGGATAGCTCAGTGGTCAGAGCATTCACTTTCCCCAAGCTAAGGTTAAGCAGCATCGAGCTTGGTTACTAAGCGGTTGGGTGACCATTTGCATGCCTTAGCTTCAGTACAGTCCCCCAGTTCACCCAGCTGTAAATGGGTACCTGCCCTCTTTAGGGTTAGGGAAGGTAAAGCAGCGAGGGAGAGGAGATGGGCGCCGCCCTCAACATGCTAGCCCAGGAAAAACTGAGGTCTCTGAAGCTTCTCTCCCCTATGACCACAAAGGTTATGGGACACCTTTACCTTTTACCTTTTACATGTAGATTACTACAAAAGCTTCAACCAGATGGGTATATGTCACACCACAGGTGGAGTACCTTTATTACCTTTACCTTTTACGTGTACATTATTACAAAAGCTTCAACTAGATGGGTATATATCACACCACAGGTGGAGTACCCTTACCTTTTACATGTAGATTACTACAAAAGCTTCAACTAGATGGGTATATATCACACCACAGGTGGAGTACCCTTACCTTTTACATGTAGATTACTACAAAAGCTTCAACTAGATGGGTATATATCACACCACAGGTGGAGTACCCTTACCTGTATCATGTAGATTACTACAAAAGCTTCAACCAGATGGGTGTATATGTCACGCCACAGGTGGAGTGTGGTGAACGCCTGGGTCTCAGTGCAGAGAAGCTGATTCCTGCCTACGTGTCTCTGGCCCAGACCTACGCAGACAACAGGCAGCCAGACCTGGCCATCCACAGCTACCACAGGGAACTGCAGCTACGGGGGGAAGATCAGGAGCAGGTGAGAGGCTGTGTTTGTGAGGTTAGAGGCTGTGTGAGGTCAGAGGCTGTGTGAGGTCAGAGGCTGTGTTGATGTTTCTTTGGTCAGGTGAAGTGAAGATCAGGAGCAAGTGAGAGGCTGTGTTAGGTCAGAGGCTGTGTTTGTTAGGTCAGAGGCTGTGTTTGTTAGGTCAGAGGCTGTGTTTGTTAGGTCAGAGGCTGTGTGAGGTCAGAGGTTGTGTTTGTTAGGTCAGAGGCTGTGTTTGTTAGGTCAGAGGCTGTGTTAGGTCAGAGGCTGTGTGAGGTCAGAGGTTGTGTTTGTTAGGTCAGAGGCTGTGTTTGTTAGGTCAGAGGCAGTGTTTGTTAGGTCAGAGGCAGTGTTTGTTAGGTCAGAGGCTGTGTGAGGTCAGAGGCTGTGTTTGTTAGGTCAGAGGCTGTGTGAGGTCAGAGGCTGTGTTAGGTCAGAGGCTGTGTGAGGTCAGAGGCTGTGTTTGTTAGGTCAGAGGCTGTGTGAGGTCAGAGGCTGTGTTAGGTCAGAGGCTGTGTGAGGTCAGAGGCTGTGTTACGTCAGAGACTGTGTGAGGTCAGAGGCTGTGTGAGGTCAGAGGCTGTGTTTGTTAGGTCAGAGGCTGTGTTTGTTAGGTCAGAGGCTGTGTGAGGTCAGAGGCTGTGTGAGGTCAGAGGCTGTGTGAGGTCAGAGGCTGTGTTTGTTAGGTCAGAGGCTGTGTGAGGTCAGAGGCTGTGTTAGGTCAGAGGCTGTGTGAGGTCAGAGGCTGTGTGAGGTCAGAGGCTGTGTTTGTTAGGTCAGAGGCTGTGTGAGGTCAGAGGCTGTGTTAGGTCAGAGGCTGTGTTAGGTCAGAGGCTGTGTTACGTCAGAGACTGTGTGAGGTCAGAGGCTGTGTTTGTTAGGTCAGAGGCTGTGTTGATGTTTCTTTGGTCAGGTGAAGTAAAGATCAGGAACAGGTGAGAGGCTCGCTTTCCCCAAGTCAAGTTAAGCAGCATTGAGTGGGGTTACCAGTTAAATGGGTGACCGTTTGCGCGCCTTGGCTTCAGTGCGGTTCCCCCTGTCCACCCAGCTGTAAATGGGTACCTGCCCCTTTTAGGGTCAGGGAAGGTAAAGCAGCGAGGGAGAGGAGACGGGCACCTCAATATGCTGGCCCTAGAGAAGCTGAGGTCTCTGATACCTTGCTCTCCTACGACCGCCTAGGTTATGGGACACCTTTACTTTTACCTTTTATTATTGCAGTATTAAAATATCCATCTGTGAGGTGATCTTTGATAAGAAAAAACCTCATGGTTTGATTATTCAATCCTAAAGGATAGATCTTTTTATGGATAATGCATTGATTATCAGATTTCAAAGGATAGATCTTAATGATGAATAATGTGAATGCAAAACGTTGAATGATTAAAAAAAATAAAAAAATAAAAAAAAGGAAAACATTTTGTATTGATATCCATTTTTGTGAGCGGATTTCAGTGTTATCATCTGCATGTTGGGATCTTGCATGCATTTGTAGGGTTGTGTGTGGTTGTATGTGTGTAGATGTGTAGCTTGCATTTATCTATATACTTTTGTACATCATAACTTCTTGCATTCCATTGCAGTTTGCATATATAGCAAAGCCTGTAATCTTGTGAAGTGATCAAATCAAGGTAATGAAAGCTAACAATGTATGATTGACTGTTGCTCCAGATTTGTCGCACTTGGCTGAACATTGCAGAACTACAAGAGAAGAAGGGAGAGGGCTACAAAGTGTTGAGCAAGACCTACATGACTGCTTTCTCTCATGCCAAAAAGGCAAATCATCGAAAATTACAGGTATAATTCTGGGGTTTTTTGTGTGGGGAGGGAGGGCGGGAGGTGGTTGTGGGAGGGTCCAGTAATGACCCTTGGCCAGGAAGGGCAAGTTTGAAAAAACTGTCTGTTAACATCCTTTCAGAAAACTGTTTAATTACACATACTGTCCCGTGACTCACTGATGCAGTAACAACAATGGTGTGCCATTTCTGCCTCGTAAACAGTAAAGTCCAAAAAGGACTGTAACTCTTTTTTTTGGTTTTATTATTCTTTTTCGAAAATAATGGAATAAGCAGTTATGTGCTTTTTTTACTTCCAGTCTCTCAGCAAGCTTTGTACCTCTGGCTTGATACAGCTTTGGCATGTGGTAGCAATTAGCGGTGCTCACTGCATGATGGATATCTACTGTGTGTAAATCCCAGCAAATCCCGGTTCGGGATTCGGAGGGGGTGGGGTCAATTATTCAATCCCGGCAAATCCTGGTTCGAGACTAAGAGGGTTAAAGAAACTCTGTTTTTCACTATGCACAGGTGCAAGTTCTCCGCTCTCTCATCGCCACTCAGGAGGTGTTCAAAGAGCGGCGTCACAAGGAACAGACTGAAGCCAAACTGAAGCAGCTTCAGGCTAAACACGGACTGAAGTCAGGGGAGGGGTCATCATCAGAAGAGGAGGAAGAGGACAGTCAGCCCCAGGACAGTGACGGTTCAGAGGCCCCTGACCACCAGGCAGACCTCAGTATCTCTGACCTGACTGACAGCGGTGGGTGACTCTCCCCCTACCTACCTTTCTTTCTGTCTCTCTTGTGTTGTGAAAAACCTCATGAAAAAGGTCTAGGATTGAGATGGTATTTTTACGGGGGGATCATACACTTTTAGTAGCAGGCTTTCTTTTCTTTTCTTTTTTAATTTTATTATTTTTTTAAAATCTTGGTTGCATCTGTTGCAAAGAAAGAAAGAAGTACAGTTACAGACATTGCTTTGTTTTGTTTTCACACAAATCTGATGAAGAGAAAGTTTAACAACACAATGTTCCTGTAGAAAGAAGTACAGTTACAGACATTGCTTTGTTTTGTTTTCAGACAAATCTGATGAAGAGAAATTATAACGACACAATGTTCCTGTAGAAAGAAGTACATGTTCAGGCATCGCTTTGTTTGTTTTCAGACAAATTTGTTGAAGAGAAATTATAACGACACAATGTTCCTGTAGAAAGAAGTACATGTTCAGGCATCGCTTTGTTTGTTTTCAGACAAATCTGATGAAGAGAAATTATAACGACACAATGTTCCTGTAGAAAGAAGTACATGTTCAGGCATCGCTTTGTTTGTTTTCAGACAAATCTGATGAAGAGAAATTATAACGACACAATGTTCCTGTAGAAAGAAGTACATGTTCAGGCATCGCTTTGTTTGTTTTTAGACAAATTTGTTGACGAGAATGTCAGGTGTTCCTGCAGAAAGAAGTATATGTTCAGACATTGCTTTTGTTTGTTTTCAGACAAATTTGTTGAAGAGAATGTCATGTGTTCCTGTAGAAATAATTACATGTTCAGACATTGCTTTTGTTTGTTTTCAGACAAATTTGTTGAAGAGAATGTCATGTGTTCCTGTAGAAATAATTACATGTTCAGACATTGCTTTTGTTTGTTTTCAGACAAATTTGTTGAAGAGAATGTCGGGTGTTCCTGTAGAAAGAAGTACATGTTCAGACATTGCTTTGTTATGTTTTCAGACAAATCTGATGAAGAGAATGTCATGTGTTCCTGTAGAAATAATTACATGTTCAGACATTGCTTTGTTATGTTTTCAGACAAATCTGATGAAGAGAATGTCATGTGTTCCTGTAGAAATAATTACATGTTCAGACATTGCTTTGTTATGTTTTCAGACAAATCTGATGAAGAGAATGTCATGTGTTCCTGTAGAAATAATTACATGTTCAGACATTGCTTTGTTATGTTTTCAGACAAATCTGATGAAGAGAATGTCATGTGTTCCTGTAGAAAGAAGTACATGTTCAGATATTGCTTTGTTTTGTTTTCACACAAATCTGATGAAGAGAAAGTTTAACAACACAATGTTCCTGTAGAAAGAAGTACATGTTCAGGCATCGCTTTGTTTGTTTTCAGACAAATCTGATGAAGAGAAATTATAACGACACAATGTTCCTGTAGAAAGAAGTACATGTTCAGACATTGCTTTTGTTTTGTTTTCAGACAAATCTGATGAAGAGAATGTCGGGTGTTCCTGTAGAAAGAAGTAAATGTTCAGACATTGCTTTCTTCTGTTTTCAGACAAATCTGATGAAGAGAAGGTTCGCCCTGTGGTGGTCCCTCAGCCAGTGGGTACGACAAGAGTCAGACGCCATAAAACTTTCAAAGTAAATTGTTACTTATTTTATGCTGGACTTTTGTTTGTTTGTTGTTCTCTTTGATCTTTCTTTACATTTTCTTTCAAATATTTTTATTGTTTTCATTTCACTTAATTTTGGTGTTGCCTTTTTTTTTTCCTTCTCTCCCTCACACATGTACATGTTGACTTTTGCCAGTTTGGCAGTGACCTGACTGCAGCAATGTGACTTGGAAAATGGGCAAGTATGCTAAGAGGGATGTCTGTATTTAAATTTTCTTTGACTATGAACAAGCAGTCAGCCAACTAAACAGATGTGACACTCTACCACAAAATGAGTCGTTAAGCATCTGACCCACTTTTCTGCAAGGAGCGGTTTTAGGCAGGTGGGGGTCAAGTTGTCGATTTTGAGATTTTGATTGATTATTAAACTATAGCCATTCTTGTACTTTGTAATGAGGCATAATATTGTTTCCTTTTGCTTTAAAACACACTAAAAAAAATACCCAAGCCCTCATTCTGACCACCTTTTATGATGCTAAACTTGTCGATTGCTTATTTTGTCACGTCCTACAGTGTATCATTTTAATGTTTACCAATTTCTCACAGATTTGTCCAATTTTCATTCTGTTTTTTGTATTGAATAGCCTTTTTATTGCAGATGTCAGTAAATAAAAATTGACCTCTGGTGCAATGCGACTTATTATGTGGTGGAGCATCACAAATGCTAGGAGAAAGGGTGATCTGGTTTTTCTAAGCGCCCTCTGTGTGGATGAGACAGTGTAAAGTAGTGAGTGATCCTGAAAAAAAGAAGAAACAAAAAAATGTCCATGCATATTTTTGAAAATGTGTATTCTTTTGCATCATCCTTTTGACAATTCCTTACAGATTTCTGTACTAGTAGTTTGGTTACATAAGTGTATGATATATTGATGCATATTCTCAAATAAGAAATGGACATTTGTGTGTGTGTGTGTGTGTGTTTGCAGAAAAACGAGAAGGGAGAAACGCCTCTCCATGTGGCCTGCATCAATGGCAATCTGAAACGTGTTAGGACGCTTTTGGCTGAGGTAGGTTTTCATTTTTCTGTTTTTATTAATTTAATTTTTTAGTTCGAGGATAATGGAATAAGCACTGATGTGCTGAAGCCAAGGCGCGCAAACGGGTCACCCATCCACTTGGTATTAACGCTCTATGCTGCTTAACCTTTGCTTGGTGACAGGAAAAACTGAAAATCTTATCTAAAAAAAAAAAAAAAAAAAAAAAAAACCCCAAACAACCCCCCCCCCCCGCCACCCCCCCTCCAAAAAAAACCCTTGGCTTGGGGAAAAGTGAGCACTCTGACCACTGAGCCATCCTGTCCCGTGTAACTCTCAGCTGTTTGGTTCTGTGTTGTCAGGGCCATCCAGTGAACGTGCGTGACCACTGTGGGTGGACACCCCTGCATGAAGCCGCCAACCACAACTACCCTGCAGTGGTAGAGGCCCTACTGGATGCAGGGGCAGACATCAACGACCGTGGGGGCGCCCAGTGCAATGGGTTCACTCCCCTCATCGATGCCTCGGCCTGTGGGAACCTGGACATCGTCAGAATCCTGATAGAGCGAGGCGCAAACGTTCTGGCCAAAGATGACAGGGTGAGGGAGCTGTGGTGTGTTGTTAGTGTGTGTGTGTGTGGGGGGGTGTGTGTGGGGGTGTGTGGGGGGGTGTGTGTAGTATTGTGTGTGTGTGTGTTGTGTGTGTTGTAGTGTGGTGTGTGTGTGTGTGTGTGTGTGTGTGTGTGTGTGTGTGTGTGTGTGTGTGTGTGTGTGTTTGTGTGTGTGTGTTGTAGTGTGTGTGTGTTGTAGTGTGTGTGTGTATGTGTGTGTGTTTTATTATTTTTATTTATTTTATTTAAATTTTATTCTTTTATATCGAGGATTATGGGATAAGCACTTGTGCTTTTTTACATTCAGTCCCCATGTGTATGCAGTTTTTGTAAATGTCATCTGTTCCCACCGGCACAGTGACAGTTGTGTAAAGTGTGACTGTGACAGTAGTGTAAACAGTGACTGTGACAGTTGTGTAAACTGTGACTGTGACAGTAGTGTAAACAATGACTGTGACAGTAGTGTAAACTGTGACAGTTTTATAAACTGTGACTGTGACAGTAGTGTAAACTGTGGCTGTGACAATATTGTAAACTGTGACAGTAGTGTAAACTGTGACTCTGACAGTTGTGTAAACTGTGACAGTTTTATAAACTGTGACTGTGACAGTAGTGTAAACTGTGACTGTGACAGTAGTGTAAACTGTGACTGTGACAGTAGTGTAAACTGTGACTGTGACAGTTGTGTAAACTGTGACTGTGACAGTAGTAAACTGTGGCTGTGACAGTTGTGTAAACTGTGACTGTGACAGTAGTGTAAACTGTGACTGTGACAGTTGTGTAAACTGTGACTGTGACAGTAGTAAACTGTGGCTGTGACAATATTGTAAACTGTGACAGTAGTGTAAACTGTGACTGTGACAGTTGTGTAAACTGTGACAGTAGTGTAAACTGGTGGTAACAACATAGTAAACTGTGGCTGTGACAATACTGTAAACTGACTGTGACAATATTGTAAACTATGGATGTGACAATATTGTAAACTGTGGCTCGCTGTAACAGCATTGTAAACTGTGGCTGTAACAGCAGTGTAATGTACACGTTTAATCATGTACTCTTTGACTACAGGGTTTCACAGCTCTTCAAGCTCTTCGGGACTGGTACCGAGATTATGCTGACAGCTCGGACCAAGACCAGATGGCTCAGTACAATACTGTGTTGCAGCTGTTTCAAGGTAAGGGCTCCTAATGCCTACATTAAACTTTGGAGTGCTGTCTGTAACTAAGAAATGTGTGTTCAGGTGTATACTGAGAGGCACCATTTTTAGCTTCCTGAGACAGTCGGGCTTTTTCTGTCTGATATGAGTGAAAGTGATATAGTTGGTCTCTAAGGACAAGAATGTTTTAAGGAATCTGGTTTTGGTTTTATCTCATTTTATGTGTGATCGATGAGGGTTTTCCCATGACGCGGTGGCCGTCCTGGGCTAACACTTATGGTTGACCAGGGCGTCGATACAAGCAAGGACAGTTGGGTTGGTTTTATACCCCGTTTTAAACTGTATATAGTTGTACTGTTTTAATACGAGTTTTAAAATATGATGAAGTGACAGCCCCGATATGGCCTGTGGAGAGAGGAGGATGAAAATGACATACTATGATTATAGCAAGTTATTTGGTGAAGGCATTAATGATACAATGGCGAGGGGGGTGGGTGAGTCTGGTGGTTAGAGCTCTGCACTTGTGATCTGACGGCCTGGGTTCGAGCCTTTCTCAGAGGTGCCTAGTGTTTTACCCTGGAGTTAACATCTGCACTGACTGCAAGCACCCAAAAGTAATAATAATAATAATAATACATGGAATTTGTATAGCGCTATATCTTGTAAAAACAAATCAAAGCGCTTGCATTCGACCAACACAACACACAATTAACAACAATTTACAGTTTTAACAAATTCGAATGTACACACACACTCACGCAAGCACGCAACACGCGCGCGGGCACACACACCTACAAACGTTATGCACTTTGGCAGGTGGATGTTGAAGGCAGGGACAGGTAAGAGATGGAAGCGGAAAGGAGAAAACCTAGGTTTGGAATAAGTGTGTCTTGAGGTTGGATTTAAAAGTGTCATAAGTAGGCTTTTGCCGGAGGGAGAGAGGAAGGTCGTTCCAGATCGATGGACCAGAAACAGAGAAAGAGCGGCGGCCAACGGTAGATAGGTTGAATCTGGGTATTCTTAAGGACAAAGTATCTGCCAACGAGCGGAGGGAGCGAGAAGGTGTGTACAAGTGAAGACATTCACAGAGGTAGGAGGGTGCAGTATTGTGGAGACATTTGTAACAGAGGGTATTGATCTTGTAGTTTACTCTCTGTGGTACAGGCAGCCAATGGAGAGATTTCAAGAGAGGGGTAATGTGCTCAGATTTTTTCTTTCTGAGGACAAGACGAGCAGCAGAGTTTTGTATACGTTGAAGGGAGTGGATGGATGATGCTGGCAGACCAGCCAAAAGAGAATTGCAATAGTCCAGACGTGAGAGAATAAGAGAAGTGACGAGTTTGGATGTTGCATCAGTGGACAGGTACTTTCGAATTGCGCTAATACGCCGTAGTTGATAGTAGCATGACTGACAGGTTTGGGTAATGAATTTTTGCATGGAGAGAGTGTTGTCCACAACGACTCCTAGATACTTCACAGAAGTGGATAGCGGAACTGACGTATTGCCGAATTCTATTGAAGTTGTTGGAATGGAGGAGAGTTTGTGTTTGGTGCCTACAAGCATGGCTTCGGTTTTATCTGCATTTAGTTGTAATTTGTTTTGTATCATCCAGTGTTGGATGTCTTGAAGGCAGCTGGTCATTTTTGTCAAGAGAGAAGGAAGATTTTCAGGTGTGTCGCTGCTTTGAATCTGCGAGTCGTCAGCATAAAAGTGATAATTGATATGATGACGGTCTATTATATGTGACAGTGGAGCAGTATAGAGGGTAAAGAGAAGAGGGCCCAGAACTGATCCCTGAGGGACACCACATTCCAGTTTGGCAGGTGCTGATTGAATCTTGTTTACTGCAACTGTGTGGACTCGGTCTTTAAGTCCTGCAGATGAGACTGTAAAACGGAGACCTTGTGTGCAAACCTGTTAAAAATCTGCTCCGCCTTTTTGGAAGAGCAGGCCATTTGCATGTCAGTGGGAATGGATGACAAAGTTTTTAAAAAATGCATGCATGCAGGTATTGTGTGCAGCTACCTTAATGGTGGGTTTTAACAGTTGCATATGGAAAATCATGCCATTGGTAAACCTCTGAGCTCTAACCAAGGGAAAAAAAGTGTATACATTCTTTGTTCGGTGTGGATCAGTGGTCTAGAGGTAACGCTCCTGCCTATACAGTGAAAAGTCAGAGTTGGGAGTGTGTAGTGGTTTGAATCCCATTTTGGCCCACAACTTTTCCCCATCCATTAGACCAAGAGTGGTAGTCTGGGTGCTAGTCTCTCAGATGAGACGATAAACCGAGGTTCCATATGTTACACATCATTATTCAGCGCACATAAAAGAACACATAGCAACAAGAGGGTTGTTCCTGGCAAAATTCTGTTGAAAAAAAAGCCACTCTGATAGGGAAACAAATACAGTTGTAGACAGGTGGTGGTGTCCCATAACCTGTGTGGCCATAGGGGAGCAAGGCGTCAGAGACCTCAGCTTCTGTAGGGGCCAGCATGTTGAGGGCGGTGCCCATCTCCTCTCCCTCACTGCTTTACTTTCCCTGACCCTAAAGAGGGAAGGTACCCATACATGAAAAAATAAAATAAAATAATGGGTGGCGCTGCACTTGTGATGTGCTCTCCCCAGGGAGAGAGAGAGCAGCCCGAATTTCACACAAGTGATGCACTCTTTCCAGGGGAGAGCAGCCCAAATTTCACACAGAGAAATCTGCTGTAACATAAAATGCTATAAAATAAAATGAGATAAAATAAGTTCCATCACACACACATCATGTCTTGTGTTGGCAGACAAGCTGCCTGGCGGAGCTAGCCTGAGAAGTGCAGGCTGGGCCAAGGGGGCTCCCAGGAGCGCAGGTGACTCCCTGCCTCAGGCAGGACCCAGCAGGGCAGACAATGGCGTGGCCAGACACCCCTCACAGAGGAAAACCACATCCAGGCATCATCGCTCTGTGCCTAAGAGAACTGGTCCTCATTCTGCCCACAGCGCTGCTTATAAGCCAGTGTGAGTTGTTTTGTTTTTTTAAAGTTGGTTGCCTGGCTTTGCCCGTGTTGTTTAGTTACAACCAGATCCCTCCAATTTAAAAAAAAAAAAAGATAAAATTTGTAAAAAATTTTTTTAAAAAGTTGGAACCAGATCCATGGTTTGAACAGCTAGAGAGAGAAGTCCTGAGTTTTGCAGAGATGCTAAGGTTCTCACCTTTTTCTAAAAAAAAGTAGAAATATTTCAGAGTTGACTTAAAAAAAAAAAATCATTTGAGATAATTTGTTACGGGAAAAAGGGATTTTCCCTGGGGCTAACATTGGAAGTGTCTGTTTAAAAGGATTTTTCCCCGGGGGGGTTAACAATGGAAGTGAATCCACTCCCCTGAAGTTGTAAGGATAAAACGGTAAACTGAGCTCCTGCATGCAAACACTAGCAGAACATTTTGCTTGTATGTTAGAATGCCAGCCAAGAGGACGATAGCTGGAGGTGCCCATGTCAAGGGATTTTACTGTAGAGTTAACATCTGTCCTGACTCCACTTCCCAAAAGTCCTTCAGATGAGACTGAACTGAGGCCCAGTGTGTGAATGCATGCAGAACATCTTGCGCACAAAGTAAAAACCCATTCTTTCTTTTGAAAGTGTAGGGAGGCCATTTTGTGGTGGTAGGATTGGATGACAGATTTTTTTTTTTTAAATACATGCACACAGATGTAGAGTTTAGACACCATCGCCAAATGGGAGTCAGACTTGTCATAAAAGGCTCTGTTTATCAAACTTGTCATGAAAGGCTTTGTTTATCAAACCTGTCATAATTATAAAACCATGTTTATCAGACTTGTCATATAAAGACATATTTATCAGACTTGTCATATAAAGCTATGCCTATCACAGTTGTCCAAAAAAAAAAAAAGCTATGTTTATCACAATAGTCATATAAAGCTATGTTTATCAGAATTGCATGTATAGATATGGTCGCTCTCAACCTGATGTCCTTCGGATGAGACTTTAAACCGAGGCCCTGTGTGCGAACGCACACAGAACATCTTGCGCACATGTTAAATCCTGTTCCGCTTTTCGTAAGAGTAGGCCATCGTGTGCCGGTGGGAACAGGTGACATTTACAAAACTGCATACACACAGGGACTGGATGTAAAAAAGCACAAGAGTGCTTATTCCATTATCCTCAATATAAAAGAATAAATCAAATCAAAATAAATCAAATGTAAATAAACATGTTTCAAACAGGTGTGAGATCAGCGGATCCAGCGAGGACGAGGAAGACGAGGCGCTGACTGTCTACAACAACCCTCAACTGGACGACCTCAACACCCCCACCCCTCAATCAGCCACAGAAGCCTACCGCACCAGCATCCTGGCTCTGGGATCCTCCACCCAGAGAGCAGAAGTTCGCGCCGCAGTCACCAAACCCGCACGCCAGAGTCAGAGGGACAGACCCCATCCCGCCCTCCTCAGTGAGCAGGAGGTGGTGGGGGATGATTGGCTGGTCGACGATTTGCAGCCCTCTGCTTCTCGGAAACGCAGAGATCGCAGCGCTCTGGGCGGTTTCTTGTCCTCGGATTCTGTTCGGCCGGCAAGAGAGAAGAAGCGAGCCCGTCTCGCTACTGGGCGGAAGAGAAACGTACCCAACCCTGACTCTGGTGATATTGTTTGGACGAGTGAGACCGAAGAGTGGGATCGTGAAAATAGATGGCTGTCATCGTCTCCAGAAGGCTCCTGTCGTGAACGTAGGTCGTTGTCGCCGTCAGAGACTGTGCAGGACAGGTTGTCAGTATCAACATCCACACCGTTCAACAACAACAGCAGGACACCTCGTGTTGTGTCTAGTAGCGAAGACTCTTGCAGCGGAGGTGAGGAAGAATCCCTCCCGGTCTTGACACACGGTGTGAAAAGAACAGAAAACAGTGTAGCATTAACACATGGTATAAACGGACCAGAAAACAGTGTAGTCTTGACGCACGGTGTAAACAGCAGTGTAGCGTTGGCACACAGCGTCACAGGCAGGGAAATTATGGCTGGTGGACAGGAGCCTCCAGTGGAGAGGAGGTTACCTGAGGGTGGGGAAGGCCAGGCAGGATATCTGTCTCAGGTGCATCAGCCAGGTGTGGAGGGGGGTAATCACGTCAGTCCCTCCCAAGCAGGTGTGTCCCCACAGCTGGCTTGCCGCGTCAGGGTCCGCATCGAAGGCTCGGTTTTCCTCGTTCCTTTGCCGGCAGTGTGAGTCCTTAGTTCGTCCTTGTAGTGTCCTTCGTTCGTTTGTTTGTAATGTTGTGAAAGTTGTTATGATGTTTTGTAATATCGTGAAAGTTGTTATGATGTTTTGTATAATCGTGAAAGTTGGTATGATGTTTTGTAATGTCGTGAAAGTTGTTATGATGGTGTTTTGTAATGTCGTGAAAGTTGTTATGATGTTTTGTAATATAGTGAAAGTTGTTATGATGATGTTTTGTAATGTCGTGAAAGTTGTTATGTTTTGTAATATTGTGAAAGTTGTTACGATGTTTTGTAATATCGTGAAAGTTGTTATGATGTTTTGTATTATTGTGAAAGTTGTTATGATGTTTTGTAATATCGTGAAAGTTGTTATGATGTTTTGCATGGGCGTTAGTTTTGTCAAGAAACCGAGTGGTGGTTGCTATCAAATTCAGTGTTGTATTTTGTTTAATTAAGCAAGTTATATAATCGTGTTACAATTGAGTTTGTTTGCTGAAATCCTCCATGCCCAGAGAGGGGTCAAAGGCGAATGAAATCTTGAATCTCTTTATTTAGAATTTGTTTTCAGGCTGCTAAATTTCTTGTCCTTGTGTTTGAAAGAGAAGTTTGAAAAAGTGTACAAATAGGTGACAGGATAACTGTGTATACAGTAGTGGTCTTTCATAAAAGATTGATCGTTTTCCGTCACATTCTTGTGATTAATTTGTCATGTTTAGCAGATATTGTGCACATGTTAAATCCTGTTCCGCTTTTCATAAGAGAAGACCGTTGTGTGCCGGTGGGAACAGATGACTAAGATTTACAAAACTGCATACACACTGGGACTGGATGTAAAAAAAGCACAAGAGTGCTTATTCCATTTACCTTGATATAAAAGAATATAAAAGAATAAAAAGAATAAAAGATAGGGGCACAGCACACAAACTCAACATCACTCAGCCAAGAGTACTAAATTTACCATGCCCTTTCCTTTCCTCTTGCCCATATGTGGTCAGCTCCTGGTATGAATAGCACCAGCTGGCCCCCATCTGGGGCTGGGATAGGATGGAATAATTAGCAGCTGAGAGGAGCTGAAAGTGGGGAAAACTGACAGCTGTGGGGGGGGGGGGGGGGGGGGATGGAAATGTTAGTTCAAGGTATGTGTCTAGCAGATAGGGGGGAAGAATGGAAATGTTAGTTCAAGGTATGTGTTTAGCAGGTAGGGGGGAAGAATGGAAATGTTAGTTCAAGGTGTGTTAGGGAAGAAGAGTGAGTGTTACCTGACCCTCCTGCCTGTGTGCAGAGAGGAGAGGACGGTGGGATGGCTGAGTGAGGAAGCCAGTCAGCGCTACTGCAGTCACTTCGGGCGACGGCCATTTCTGACGCTGAGCAGCAGTGATGGCGCGATTCTCAGCACAGAGGACGTGTTGTCTGCTGTCCTGTCCCGGGATGAACAGGTGCGGCTGCTTTTTTTTTTCCTGAAGTTTTGTTTTGTTTTGTTTTTTGCAAATGTTTTGTTGGGGTTGGGAAGATCCAGCAGTAATGAAACTTCCATGTTTGTTTGATGACAACCTCCAAAACAGCAGCAGAGGAGGCGGCTGCTGTTTCGAAAATTGGGCAGAAATTTGATTACAGTGGAGATGCCTCGCCTACAGTACATCCACACTCTCTTGGCCAGGAGGGCATAAAGACAGTCAGTGTTGGAGATGTTCTCCAAAGGTCAACTAACCCCCTGGGCTGCAGCACATAAGGATTGTGCGAGTCAAGCCTCCTAGTCAGAGAGTCATAGTCGATCACTAAAGACTAAGCTGTAAAGTGGAACTCCATGAGTGGGAAAGCCACTGGTCATACAGCCTCTCACTTTGCTGTTGCCCCCAGCATCAATGGTGTAATCAAGAACTGGGATAAAGCCCAGTCGCTGAATGCTAGGGTCATATGAATAATTGTTCAAGGCTACTTTGCAGTGTCACTGTCTATTGCCTGGCCTGGACCTGGAAAAGTGATAACGAACGAGATTTTTTCATCTTAGTTTCTCATTGGGGTGGGGTTGTTTTTTGTTTTTTTTTTGGGGGGGATGCTTTTTGTTGATTTGCACTCTCTGGATGATGAAACTGAAAGATTGATATATTTGTTACCTCAGCCTGTGATGTCCTGATATTGCTACTCCTAGTGCCATACTGCTTGTTTACATTTTACCACACATGTGTTTTCCTCATTATCACAAAAATCAGCATGTGTGACGTGAAGAATGTGCTTCATCTTCCTTGTAGAACACAGTGCTTTTGCTCAAATCACACACACACAGCATAGAACCTTGAATATACCATTGTAGAAATGCATATCATATTGTGAAAGACCTCACTCTTGAAAAAGAAAATGTGTGTTGACATTTTGCTTATAGGAGTTACTTTCATTTTCAATAGCATTTTTTTTCAAGTGCATAGTTGTGTGAGGAATTATTTTGGAGGGGTAGGATTGGGGCTTTTTTTTTTCTCCACTGAACACCACCAAAGTGACCCATCAGCAGTGCAGGGCCCCTCCGGCTGGTGGCCCCACCATGGCCTGACATTGATAAGTTTACTCCCTGTGGACATCTGACGCTTAATATGCGACATGACAATCTGGGTCTGACTGGGGCGGAGAGATTGGACTGAGTGTCGTGGGAACAGCAGGACAGGACTGTCACAGCAGCAGATCATGAGGTAAGACAGCTACAAAAAAAAACAACCCCACCCCCCAAAAAAAAAAAAAAAAAGAAGAAAAAGACAAAAAACAAACCCCAAAACCAAAGAAACAAACAAAAATATTTCACTAAAGACAAAACGTTATTTGTTTTTATTTCGTGTTTGTTTTACCAGCTGGATGGCACAGTGCATGGGTGGGATCAGCCCTCTCTCAGTGACAGATACGCCCAGGCCTGCAAAACACTACACACAGGTCAGAGACAGTTTAGTGTGTACACAGTAAGGCACTGGATTTTTTTTTGGGGGGGGGGGGGGGGGGGGGGGAGGTTGTTTTTTTTTTTTGGGGGGGGGGTTCAGCAAGGTACTGTTGTATTTCTTTGAAAAAAAAAAAAACCCAAGAAAAAACTAAAATCAATGTGGACCTATTTCTATTGTATTTTGCATTCAATGTGTCTGAAATTGCCTGCAGAAGGTAGTTTGTTTGGTTGTAAGTAGTATATGTTTGAGATGCTGAATTCCTTTTTTTTTTTTTTTTTTGCTAGTTGAGGGTGTTTAATGGTTTCTATCATCCCAAAAAATGTGTTATTGGCACAACAACTATGAAAAACAAAATTCAAACTAGAAAGCAAAAAGAAAAGTGAGCTTGTATGGAGAAAATACAATGACTGATCCAAAGGAAGCTTTGTACATTTTAATCTTTAGGATCAAAATGGATTATCTGTAGTGTATTAGACATATTTATGTTTATGTTGCTGTGTGTGTGTTTGTGTGTGTGTGTGTGTGTGTGTGTGTGTGTGTGTGTGTGTGTGTGTGTGTGTGTGTGTGTGTGTGTGTGTGTGCATGCACACTCGCTTTTGTAAATTAGCTCAATCAAGAAAACTCCACTTGATGATGATTTTTAACACTGCATGGAAATAAAAAAAATAGCAATGTTAAACAAACAACTGGTACTCTTCAATTTTTCGTCTTTTCCACAGAAAGTGATGTTAGACAAATGACTGGTTACTTTGTTGGTGTGTCAGTGAAGTACAGAAACATCTGTGGGATTCTGAAGGAGGCAGAGGCATCGCACCAGCTGAGCCTGTCAGGGTTGGGGTTGCGACCCTCCGTCCTTCTACCCATCACCAGAGCTCTGCATGGAGAGACCTCCCTCACCCAGCTGCTTCTGCCTGGTACGTTCTCCTTTAGTTCTATTTTTTATCTGAAGGTATGACAGGGGTATGGGATAGCTCAGTGGTCAGAGCACTCGCTTTCCCCAGCCAAGGTTAACCCTCCTAGTCCTGAACTGGGATTTGCCGGGA
Organism: Stramonita haemastoma; assembly: GCA_030674155.1. Classification (NCBI taxonomy): domain Eukaryota; kingdom Metazoa; phylum Mollusca; class Gastropoda; order Neogastropoda; family Muricidae; genus Stramonita; species Stramonita haemastoma. The sequence continues at coordinate 16,108,453 of CM060325.1, read as the reverse complement.
TTGAATAATTGCTCCCCCCCCCTGGATCTCAAACTGGGATTTACACACAGTAGATTTCTATCACACTGTGACCATCAGTAATTGTTACCACATGCCAAAGCTCTATCAGGCTAAAGGTAGAAACCCTGTTGAGAGTCTAGAAGTAATTATAGCTGCTGGTATGTACTTTGAAGGAGGAAAAGGGGAGCGAGCATGTATGCCTGACCTGATTTCATGATGGAATGCAAAATCTAGGGGCAATTTGTGTTAAGAGAATCCAAATGCAAGAGGGTTTAACCACTCTGATGCCCAAAACAGATTAGAGCCACATGCTTGTGATTTCGTTGTTGTGTGTTGGCCAGTTTAACACCCTGGGGGTCACCCAGAATGTGCCCTCTGATTCACTCATCCCACCTGGGAATACCTGTGAGATAGGAAGTACACCGGATGAGAAGTCGTATATGATGTTGAAAAAAAATGTGTCTAATTGAAACACAGTCCTCAGACCAAGCTGTATGGCCCACGAGAGGAGCTGGAAAAGACATGCCATTATTTTCCCCAGACACATCTGATGGTATAAAGTGAACAAAAGAAGAAGAAACAAAGTATTACTTTGCCAGTAACCCCCTAATGAACACCAGTAATACCTCTACAAGATAAACTTACAGTTAACTTCATTTTGATTATCATCATCTTTCATTTCCCCACCCATAACCCCTATGTGCAGAGAATCACCTGGGTGACAGTGGATTACAGGCCCTGGCAGCATCGTTACACGACCTGCGGGGTCTTACCCACCTGAACATGTGCGGCAATGACATCACAGCCGCTGGGTTCAAACACCTGGCTGACCTCTTCCGACCTGCCGAAAATCCTGCCAACTCTGCCTCAGTTCCTTTGCAGGTGCTCCTTTTTAAAAAAAAAATCTGTTTTTTTGTTTGTTTTTAATTCACCATCTGCACAAAGTCTGCAATGGTGTTAAGGAATTGGATTGGAGGAGGGGTGTGTGTGTTTTTTTATCTGTTTTGTTCATTTTTGGTGTTATGCATTACTATTATTATTATTATTATTAAGCAACTATGTTAAAATGTACACCACTTTTTTTTCATGTGGTGCTGTTGGTAATTGATGGTCATCACACACAGACTATGCGATCATTCACTTTGAGAAAAGATGATTGTTCATCACACACAGACTATGCCATCATTCACTTTGAGAAAAGATGATTGTTCATCACACACAGACTATGCCATCATTCACTTTGAGAAAAGATGATTGTTCATCACACACAGACTATGCCATCATCCACTTTGAGAAAAGATGATTGTTCATCACACACAGACTATGCCATCATCCACTTTGAGAAAAGATGATTGTTCATCACACACAGACTATGCCATCATCCACTTTGAGAAAAGATGATTGTTCATCACACACAGACTATGCCATCATCCACTTTGAGAAAAGATGATTGTTCATCACACACAGACTATGCAATCATCCACTTTGAGAAAAGACACACAGACTATGCGATCATCCACTTTGAGAAAAGACGATTCACAGGGCAAAAAAATCCAACATCACTTAGTCAAGAGTGCTAAATTTAGCACATCTTTGCCCTTTACCTAGTCCAAGTGTGGTCAGTTCCTGCTATAAATAGCACTACGAGTTGGCCCCCATCTGGGCTTGGATGGGATGAATTAAATAAATAGCAGCTGAGAGAAGCTGAAAGTGGGGGAAACTGACAGCTGTGGATTTTTGTTTGTTTTAGTCGAATTATAGTCCTTTCCAGATTTCTCTGTTATCAGGACTGTGGTCAGAAGCCAGAAAGTCAGAGGTCCCACGCTTCGGCAAGTTCTCCCACATCAGCACCTCGGGCCCCCCCAAAAATGTCACAATTCTTAAAGCAACTACCAGCTGTGGATTGTTCATCACACATAGATTTTTTTGTTTTCTATTTTTCCTCATCACCCCCAGATGCTGGAAGCACTGGACGTGAGCCACAACCCTCTGGGCAGCAGTATAGGGGACAGCCTGTGCAGCATGGTGAGGGGTCTGCCCTCCCTGACAGCCCTGACCCTGTCCTCCTGTGGCCTGACTGCCAGACTCTTCCAGCACAACAGACCCGCTCTGGCTGCCTGTCTGCAGGGTAGGTGGGGCTGAGCTCTTCTCTTCCTCTCTCCTTCACTTGTACGCCGTCAGATGAGTCTGGGAAAGAAAAAATATGTCAGTCCTTTCCAGCTCCTCATGTGGGCCGTACAGCTTTGTTTGCCTGAATTTCATGCGGAGAAATCCGCTGTGGCATAAAGGGGTATGAATAAATAAGTAGATAATCTCCATCAGCCACACAATCTTCCTCAGTTAGAAGGGATAGCCTAGCGGTCAGAGCATTGCGCTTGCAATTTGACCACCCGGGTTTGATTCCCGTTTGAGGGGATTTTTCCTCTGGGGTTAACATCAGTGCTGACTCCACTGTCCCCAACAGTCCTTTGGATGAGACTGTAAACCGAGGCCCAGGTGTGACGCACGCAGAACATCTTGCGTACACATTAAATCCTGTTCTGCTTTTTGTAAGAGTAGGCCATTGTGTGCCGGTGGGAACAGATGACAAAATTTACAAAACTGCATACACACAGGGACTGGATGTAAAAAAGCACAAGAGTGCTTATCCCATTATCTTCGATATAAAAGAATTTTTAAAAAAAATAAATAAAAAATAAATACTACACAGTCCAGATGTTTGTATGGCTGCCCTGTGTTTACAGAGAGGCGTCTGCTGCAGCTGGACGTGTCTCACAATGCTCTGGGTATCCTGGGGGTGGAGCTGCTGCTGTGGAGTGTCCCTGTCCCCACACTGACCCACCTGCACCTGGGGCACACCTGCTCTGACTCCACCCCGGGTCACCTGGCTCGCACCCTCAGGTGTTTCATCAACCAGGTAATCAGTCACCTGCATGTGCTGGTGTTGCTGAAACTCATGTGGACTTGACTCTTTTTTTTCAGGGTTTTTTTTTGTAGAAGGCAGACCTGTGCACCTTCCGTATTTTTCCGTATTTGTTCCGGAAAAAGTTGGAAAATACGGAAATACGATTTTATTAATCAAAATCCGATTTTTGTCAACGAAAAATCCGGAAATCGAAAACGTCGTCTTCTATCGTTCAGCGATGCCGTATATCTCGCGTTACGTCGTCTGCTAAGCCCTATCGACTATCGTTCAGTTACTTATCTCCCCTGACGACGCATGCGCACAGCAGTATCTTCAAAACAAAATGGCGGAAAGTGTAAACTTTCGCGGGAGAAACAGACCAAACTGATACACTTATAAGCAAAGAAAGACGCGGAGTGAATGCAAAATGACGCTAACAGGCCAGGATGGGGCTTAAAGAGGTACAGCTGCGGATATAGATGCATAAGCAGCAAAATTGGCTGTTCGTTTTGCCGAGTAAGGTTTGAAACCTGCGCTACGTCTCTCGCATCAGGCTACTCGCTAGTGAAAGTTGAACTTTCATTCGCAAGTGGTGTCGAAAATTGGAATGCGGTCGGAACATAGCAAACCACGGCTCTTCATTTATAGAAGCGCTGATTTCTTGGAAAATCATGGAACAGTAAAATTTCTCGCATCTTCGAAAAATCAGTTGATCGTTAAAACGGCAAACTGACTTGTTCTGAAGTTACATGAAAACTCGCTCTGAAGTTATATCGTACGGAACACGGCTTCCGCTCTGGTGCTGTACTGGACAGCAGCAGAGCACACACATACACAGCACTTGTTTTCTGGCCATGCAAACTGTCATGGTGAGTCCACTCCGAAATCAGATTAAAAATAAAATGAGAAAGGCATAGGATCTTCTTAAATCTTCACCAGAGAGTGTATTGATTCTCTCTCTCTCTCTCTCTCTCTCTCTCTCTCTCTCTCTCTCTCTCTCTCTCTCTCTCCACGTTTTCCATTAACCATCACAGTGGTACACACAAACTTATATTACCGCTACCCAGAATAGATCTGTTTATAACAAGTTTGACATACTCTGGTGGTTCTTTATGGAAGGTCTGAGTCTCTCTCTCTCTCCTCTCTCTCTCTCTCTCTCTCTCTCTCTCTCTCTCTCTCTCTGTCTCTCACTCACTCTCCCTCCCTCCCTCCCTCTCCCTCTCTCTCTCTCTCTCTCTCTCTCTCTCTCTCTCTCTCTCTCTCTCTCTCTCTCCTCTCTCTCTCTCTCTCTCTCTCTCTCTCTCTCTCTCTCTCTCACACACACACACACACACACACACACACACACACACACACACACACACACATATGCCTCTACATTTCTACATTGCACAAAATTGTGCCTGGAGATGCCTCCAAACTGCCTTTAAAATGCGAAAAATCGTTTTCGGCCGGGGGGCTTTGCCCCCCTGGGCCCCCCAGCAGGGCTTTGCCCCTGCACCCCACCGGGGCCTAAGCGGCCCCTGGACCCCGGCTCAATTTCCTCTTTTTTTTCTCTCCCAATTCTACACTCTGTATATTACATCACTTATGAAGTCGTCAGACCTGTCCAGATTTGGTAGTTGATAAAAGAAAAAGCTTATGAGCTTTTGTACAATGGAAAGAAATTGGAAGGGGGATGAGCAAACAAATACAGATACAAAAAACAAATTAAAAAAAAGACGTTTATGCTTCATGTTGAAAAAGTGTATCATGAACAACGCGCAAAAATACTGAAACTCGGTGAAAAATACTGAAAATTGCCATGAAAATACTGAAATCAGTAGTAAGGGGGTGCACAGGTCTGTAGAAGGACTCTTTTTTTCAGTTTTTTTTTTTTTTTACAAGTGTTTTGAAGAAGGGGACAAGATAGCATTTAACATCACTTAGCTTTGACAAAACATATCTCGGGCACAATCATACATTATCATGTAAAAGTTCGCAGTTTACAAAAATAAAACATGGTTATCAGCTGATTTCTGTATGTTGTAAGCTTGAAAAAACGTATCTCGGGCACAATCATACATTGTCATGTAAAAGTTCGCAGTTTTCAAAAATAACACATTATTATCAGTAGATTTCTGTGTTGTAAGGGATAGGGTAATTTCCTAGTTTGACACAGCAGCAATTTTAAAAATAAACTTTCTGTTTTTGAGCATCTGGTGTAAACTGTGACTGATCAGAACACAGGTGTTGATTTGTGTGAATGTGTTGACATGATTCAGAATCATGATGATATGTGTTGATGTGTGTGGTTACAGGAGTGTGCCTTGCAAGCTTTATCTCTGGAGAACTGTTGCTTGCATCAGGAAGATGTCCACTTTATCTGCAGGTAACTTTTTGTTTGTTATTGTATACCACTTTATGTCACAGCAAATTTCTATCTATCTATCTATCTATCCCTTAGTCTGGCGACCGTGGGGGCACCCCTGAAGACTTGACAACCAGTTCGCTCCATTCCTCTCTCTGTTCTGCCTTTCTCAGGGTTTTGTTGAGTTCTAGGCCTGTCCATTCGCTGATGTTGTCCTCCCATCTCTTCTATGGTCTACATCTTTTTCTTCCTCCTTGGGCAGTGCCTTGCAGTATTGTTTTTGCAAGTCCTTTTGATCTTGTGACATGCCCGTACCATTTAAGTTTACGTTTCTTTATGATGGATAGAAGGTTTTCATAGGGACTAATGATTTGCTGGATTCTGTGTGAAATTTGGGCTGCTCTCCGCAGGGAGAGCGCATCACCACAAGTGCAGCGCCACCCATTATTAACTTTTTTTCTTGTTCTTTTCTGCAACTCTTTTCTCTCCAGCACCCGGTTTAACACTTTCACTACAGACCTATCCTTGATTCCTATGGACTGGAAAACCCTGGCCAGGGCTAATTATTTCCCTTTTGTTTCCGTGGCCCTGAATACTGGGAAACGGCATGTCAGCATCAACAGTACACACACTGCCTGACATCCTGACTACTCCCTTGTGAGAGTGACTCTGATCCTTTGCGATATTGTGTCTTATTTTAATGTCTTGGTCAATATTAATTTATTTATTTATTCTTTTATATCAATAATGGAATAAGCACTCATGTGCTTTTTTTCATCCAGTCCCCATGTGTATGCAGTTTTGTAAATATTGTCATCTGTTCCCTTGTCATCTGTTTTTTTAATTTTCAAATAATGTATACCCTCAACATGCTGGCCCCTAGAGAAGCTGAGGTCTCTGACGCGTCACTCCCCTACAACCACACAGATTATGACACACCTTTACCTACCTTTACCTTTTTACTGCTGTGTGTCCCTGCAGGTTGCCTGAACAGGTCCCCAGCCTGCAGACGCTGAACATCTCGGGCAACCGAGTGGTGACCAGGGACAGTCTTCAGGCACTGCTGCACGCCTCTCTGCACTGCCCTCACAGCCAGCTCTCACACCTGCTGGCAGAAGCCTGCTCCTTCGCTTCTCCACTCTGCACCCCCTCCTCCACCTCCTCCTCTCTCCCACCACCCCCTGTCTCAACCACCACCACCCCTTCCTCCTCCTCCCACCATCCACCCCCTATCACCACCACCACCTCCTTTCCTCCACCCCCTATCACCATCACCACCACCACTCCTTCCTCCCCCTCCTCCTCCTCCTCCTCCCCCTCTTTCCTGGACACCTTGAGGCAGAAGCTTTTCTCTCCCCGTTGTCCCCTTCAGTACCTTGCTGTGCCTGGCTGTGGCCTGCAGAAAGGGGATCGAGAGAGTCTGTGTGAGGTCTGGACTCAGCGATGGCCTCAGGCCTCTGTGCAGTTCTCTGGCCAGTCTGTGCTTCTGGCGTCGCAGCAGAGATGAAGAGGAGCATGATTGGAATGTGGGTAAAGGTGTCCCTTAACCTAGGCGGTTGTAAGGGAGTAAGGCATCAGAGACTTCAGCTTCTCTGGGGGCCAGCATGTTGAGGGCAGCGCCCATCTCCTCTCCCTCACTGCTTTACCTTCCATGACCCTAAAGAGGGCAGGTACCCATTTACAGCTGGGTGAACTGGGGAAACTGTACTGAAGCCAAACAATCACCCATCCAACTGGTAACCACGCTCGACGCTGCTTAACTTGACTGGGGGAAAGCGAGCGCTTTGACCACTTAGGTGGAATTTATATTGCGCTGTATTTTGTAAAAACAAATCAAAGCGCTTGCATTCAGTCTTTTCTGACGCATACAACCAATAACAATAAAAAGTATTAACGAATTCAAATGTACATACAGGCGCACGCACATGCATAAAGTGTGAATGCTTGCACACACACGCATAATGGTTATACACTTTGGCAGGGTGTTGGGGATTTGGGCTGTTGAAAGCAGGGACAGATATGAGATGAAACAGGAGGGAAAAATCTTAGGTTTCCGTGCCAAGTGGAATTGCAGTGTGGTGTTGGGGAGTGTGTTGGTAACAGATGAGCATGATGCGAATGTGAGATGGATTTCATTCCAAGAGGAATTTCAGTGTGGTGTTGGGGAGTGTGATGGTAACAGATGAGCATGATGCGAATGTGAGATGGATTTCATTCCAAGGGGAATTTCAGTGTGTTGTTGGGGAGTGTGATGGTAACAGATGAGCAGGATGTGAATGTGGGATGGATTTCATTCCAAGGGGAATTTCAGTGTGGTTTTGAGGAGTGTGCAGATGACGGTTTTAATAGTTGAGGTATACTGTTGTAAAAAGTGCTGGGTTGTGTGTACTTCAGTTGAATCCTAGCGAGTGTGTGCAGTGATAAAAAACTCTTTATATGTCTTTCTAATGTTGATGTTGTTGTAACAACAAAAAGCCCCAATATGGCCCACCACTTCCTGTAATTAACCAGGTCCAAGTGTGGTCAGTTTCTGCTATAGTTACCACCAGCCAGGATGGAATGGATAGCGGCTGAGAGGAGCTGAAAGTGGGGTAAATGGACAGCTGTGGGAATCCTTTAGGATTTTTCAACATCAAAATCTGCATTGATCATCTATCTAGCTGGCTGGCTGGCTGGCTGGCTGGCTGGCTGGCTGGCTGGCTGGCAACTGTGGGGGCACCCCTGAAGTCTTGAAAACCAGTTCCCTCCATTCCTCTTTCTGTTCTGCCTTTCTAAAAATTTTGTTGAGTTCTACACCTGTCCATTCGCTGATATTGTCCTCCCATCCCATTTATCATCAGGTTATTGTAAAACAGAACCACTGTGGATTGTACAGAAGATTTGAACACATTGGTTTTTTGCTCAATGAAGAACTACTGATACAATACCATGTCATGATATGAAATGATGTTATTTAAATATATTATATATGACAAGAAAGTTTGTAAGAACTGCTGATACAATACCATGATATGCAGTGATGTTATTTATAAATTATATGACAAGAAGAACGTTTATTATGAAAAAAGAATAGATTCATTAGGAAATGTGAGAAAAAACCCACAAGAAACCCAAAAGGAAATTCAATTAGCATGTTGTTGATTCATATTTTCATGACACTTATGCATTGATTCTAGATACTACTGATGATGTACATTATTGTTAGTGAATCAATTTGAATTTTGTTTGCTTCTCAGAATGTTAACATTACACTGTTTATTATGTAAAAAATAAATAATAGTAAACAGATTTGTTTCATGGTTAATTATCTCAGGAAAAATAAAAAGTGTGCATGTTATTTGCATGCACATAATTCCTATACAGTGTGTGAAGTATGGTGCAATTGTGTGCATGCGTGTGTGCATGCGTGTGTGTCTGTTATTCATTTATTAAAATTTTTTTTATATTCTTTTATATCGAGGATATTGGAATAAGCACTCATATGCTTTTTTATATCCCGTCTCCGTGTGTATGCAGTTTGTTTTGTAAATTTGTCATCTGTTCCCACCGGCACACAATGGCCTACTCTTACGAAAAGTGGAACAGGATTTAAGGTGTGCGCAAGATGTTCTATGTGCGTTCGCACACGGCCTCAGTTTATAGTTTCATCTGAAGGACTTCTGGGGAAGTGGAGTCAGCACTGATGTTAACTCCAGGGGAAAAATCTCCTTGAACAGGAATTGAACCTGGGTCATCAAACTGCGAGTGCAATGTTCTGACCACTAGGCTATCCCGTCCCCTGTCCCCCATGTGTGTGTGTGTGTGTGTGCTAGTTGTCTTTGGATGATTAGTTCTCCACGAGTGGATTTGTTATTACCTTGTCTATTGGCCGCACTGTGTTAGTGCAAACTTTCTCTGTACTGTGTTGTGTTAGTGCAAACCTTCTCTGTACTGTGTTGTGTTAGTGCAAACCTTCTCTGTACTGTGTTGTGTTAGTGCAAACCTTCTCTGTACTGTGTTATATTAGTGCAAACCTTCTTTGTACTGTGTTGTGTTAATTAATGCAAACTTTCTCTATACTGTGTTGTGTTAATGCAAACCTTCTGTGTTCTGTGTTAGTGCAAACTTTCTGTGTACTATGTTGTGTTAATGCAAACCTTCTCTGTACTGTGTTAGTGCAAACCTCTGTACTATGTTGTGTTGAAACCTTCTCTGTACTGTGTTGTGTTAATGCAAACCTTCTCTGTACTGTGTTGTGTTAGTGCAAACCTTCTCTGTACTGTGTTGTGTTAGTGTAAACCTTCTCTGTACTGTGTTGTATTAGTGCAAACCTTCTTTGTACTGTGTTGTGTTAATTAATGCAAACTTTCTCTGTACTGTGTTGTGTTAGTGCAAACCTTCTCTATACTGTGTTGTGTTAATGCAAACCTTCTGTGTACTGTGTTAGTGCAAACTTTCTGTGTACTATGTTGTGTTAATGCAAACCTTCTCTGTACTGTGTTAGTGCAAACCTCTGTACTATGTTGTGTTAATGCAAACCTCTGTACTGTGTTGTGTTAATGCAAACCTTCTCTGTAGTGTGTTGTGTTCGTGTAAACTATCTCTGTACTGTGTTGTGTTAGTGCAAACCTTCTCTGTACTGTGTTGTGTTAGTGCAAATTTTGTGTACTGTGTTAGTGCAAACTTTCTGTGTACTATGTTGTGTTAATGCAAACCTTCTCTGTACTGTGTTGTGTTAGTGCAAACCTGCTCTGTACTGTGTTGTGTTCGTGTAAACTATCTCTGTACTGTGTTGTGTTAGTGCAAACCTTCTCTGTACTGTGTTGTGTTAGTGCAAACCGTCTGTGTACTGTGTTGTGTTAATGCAAACCTTCTCTGTACTGTGTTGTGTTAGTGCAAACCTTCTCTGTACTGTGTTGTGTTAGTGCAAACCGTCTGTCTACTGTGTTGTGTTAATGCAAACCTTCTCTGTACTGTGTTAATGCAAACCTTCTCTGTACTGTGTTAGTGCAAACCTTCTGTGTAGTGTGTTGTGTTAGTGCAAACCTTCTGTGTACGTGTGGTTTTAATGCAAGCCTTCTGTCTACTGTGTTGTGTTAATGCGTGCTGGCAGGCTTGTGGCGACACCACTGCCCAGAAGGCAGCAGCCTGGCTTGAATATAGCCAATTTGGTCCGAACAAAAATTGGTACAATGTATGCACACATACAAGAAAACGCACACACAAACACAAGTGCGGACATACACACACCCTCAAGAAAAAGGCGTGGGTTTTTTTTCGAAAAGATGTGACAAACGAGGCTAGTTTCAGTCCCGTCCTACCCCGACTTTTGCTCAGTAACAGAGCTCACAGCACCAAGAGAGTGCTGTACTGTATGCTACACACAGTCTACTCGCATCTTTACAATGACGGAGTCGGACTTGGGGCGACACCACAGCCAGGAAAGCAGTAGCCTGTCTTCAATATAGCCAAGTTTGTTGGAACAAAAACTGGTACAATGTAGTTGTACGCAACAGACCTGCGTACCTGTACGATTTTATCGTATTTTTAAGATTTTTCACCCTAAATACGAAAATACGATTTTCCTGATAAAAGTACGATTTTGACAACCACAAAAAAACAAAAGAAAAAACTCCACCACGACAAAGGGTCCAAGGGAAGTAACTCTTCCAAGCTATTTACTTTCCTTGTCCGCAATTACTTCCCTTGTCTGCCTCTCTCTCTCTCTCTCTCTCTCTCTCTCTCTCTCTCTCTCTCTCTCTCTCTCTCTCTCTCTCTCTCTCTCACACACACACACACACACACACACACACACACACACACACACACACACACACACACACACACACACACACACACATGTACACTATTTCTCTCCATCCCTCTCTCTCTCTCTGAGTATCTCACATACACAGGCACACACACACATACACACAAACACACACATGCTCTATCTCTCTTGCTCCCTCTCTCTCCCTCCCCCCTCTCTCTCCTCTCTCTCTTTCTCTGTCTCTCTCTACCTCTGTCTCTCTCTCCCTCCCCCCTCTCCCCCTCTCTCTCATATCTCTGTCTTTATCTCACTGTCTGTCTGCCTGTCTGTCTCTCTCTCAGATACACTCACTCTTTCTAAGTCTTACACACACACACACACCTACACACACACACACACACACACACACACACACACACACACACACACACACACACACACACACACACACACACACACACACACACACACACACACAAATACATACATACATACATACATACATACATACATACATACATACATACATACATACATACATACATACACACACATACACACACTTGCTTGCTCTCTCTCTCTCTCTCTCTCTCTCTCTCTTTCTTTTTCTTTCTGTCTCTGTCTCATTCTGTCTCTGTCAGACACACACACACACACACACACACACACACACACACACACACACACACACACACACACACACACACACACACACACACACACACACACACACACACGTACGTGCATTGTGCATTGTGTGTGTGGTGGGGCAATCTCAAACTTTCATATTCTTTTGGAATGTCAAGTGTTAAAAAAGTACCTTCCCACCATACCTGAGAGATCTTTGCAGAAAGTTTTGAATAATTGTAAATTGCTCTGTGAAATTGCTATGCTGTTGAAAGAGAGTTGTGTTAGTAATTTGTTATAGTGCAAGTAAATGTGTCATTCATTGATTTTAAGCAAAGGCATTCTGCCCACCATGGTATAGTTCTCGACATTGTAAATTGTATTGTACATTATATATATATATATATATATATATATATATATATATATATATATATATATATGCCTTTTTTCTGTTGTAGTTACATTAGTTATACAGTTACTTGATGTGTTAATTCAATTACTTCATTGTATTATGGTTATAGTTGTTAGACAGTTCCTTTTCTCTGAATTGTTTGTCTTTTTGTGTCTAATATCACTGATTGTGAATAGACGTTAAATTGAAGAACAACAACAACAACAACACACGTACGTGCACATACATCCCCACTCCAGAAAAAAGGTTTTTGGGGTGTGTGTGGTTTTTTTTGTTTTTGTTTTTAAATATGTGACAAAAAGGGCGGATTTAGTCCCATCCTACCCTTTCAATCCTTTGCTATTACTTTTTTCAGCTGTTTAACTTTACCTCCAGATTATGACAAAACCATTCTTCATAAAACATATCGACTGAATATAATTTAGTATTTTAAAAAATGGAATTGGGAGGATACACCAGAGATGGGGGCAACCCAAGCAAAAAGGTGATGTATATCAAAAGATTTTCACTATTCTTTCTTACTTTAAAACAAAACTATGAATGAAAAAATAACTAACAGCAACAGCAAACCAAATACCATTGGAAAAAAATCAACAACATTAAGATGTATCGCCTCATACACTATCCAAACATAGGATTTTTCAAATTGTGTTAATCAAAAATTAATTTTCAAGGAGTCCGAAAAGGCATAGCATTTATGTGAGAGAAAAAAACAAACAAAACAAAACAAAATAAAAATAAAAACTATACTAACCTTATTTACACGACAAAAATACAATTTCAAATTCAACATAGGAACCAAAACATTTCTATCTAATGATAAGTTTTATGGAAGTTTATTTGAAAGTGGAAGATAGAAAGAAAGGGAGGAATGGAGAGAGAGAGAGAGAGTCTTCAGGTTATATCATTATCAAAACAAACCCAACAACAAAGTATGATAAAAGACCCACAAGAAATCCTTGTATAAAACAATACTATCAATGATATATATCAAGTCAATGTCTGTCAAATTCTTTTCGGCAAAACACATCCCACACATTCCAACTCACATAGTATACATATGGTTGGTTGTCAAGTCTTCAGGGGTGCCCCACAGTCCTTAGACAAAGGGATAGATAGATAGATAGATAGATAGATAGATAGATAGATAGATAGATAGATAGACAGACAGACAGACAGACAGACAGACAGACAGACAGAAAGAGAGAGAGAGAGAGAGAGAGAGAGAGAGAGAGAGAGAGAGAGAGAGAGAGAGAGAGAGAGAGAGAGAGATATATAGAGAGAGAGAGAGAGAGAGAGAGAGAGAGAGAGAGAGAGAGAGAGAGAGAGAGAGAGAGAGAGAGAGAGAGAGAGAGAGCGCTCTCTTGATGTCGTAGGCTCTGTTACTGTGCAAAAGTCGGGGTAGGACAGGACTCAAGCCAGCCCAGTCCCATCTTCTTAAAAATACGCCTTGTTATTGGGGGAGGGGGGGGAGGGAGGGGTACATGCCCTTGCATGCCTGCCCTTGTGTTTGTGTGTGCATTTTCTTGTCTGTGTTTGCAGGTGGTGTCTGCCAAGCTCTTTGCTGTTTATGTGGTGCATCATATCATTCTATTTTATCATTATTAGTTTGTGTACTGCTACATTTTATTGTGTACACTGTACCAGCTTCCGCTCCGACAAACTAGCTAGATTCAAGCAGGGCTGCCCTCTTTGGAGCTGTGGTGTCGCCACAAGTCAAGCACCACACATATCAAAGATGCTAGTAAGTATGCACACAGTACAACGCTTCTTTTAGTGCCCTGAGCTTTGTTACTGTGCAAATGTCTGGGTAGGAGGGGTCTCAATCCGGCCCAATTTGTTTGCATCTTTACTTGCCTTAATCTTGGGGTGTGTATTCGCAGGGGCACATGCGTGCTCGGGCTTGTGTTTGTGTGTGCGTTTTCTTGTGGGTGTGCATGTGGCAAAAAAAATAAAATAAATAATGGGTAGGTGTGCACTTGTGGCACTTGCTCTCCTAGGGGAGAGCAGCCCGAATTTCACGCAGAGAAATCTGCTGCGACATAAAAGTGGTATAAAATAAAATAAAATAAAATGTGGCGGTGGTCCTGCACTTGCTGTTGTGCGTCATAAGGTACATTTTCGTTATTACTATGTGTGCTACTACATTTTATTGCACACACTGTACCAGTTTGTCCCCAAAAGTTGCCTTTTTCAAGCCAGGCTGCCCGCTTGGCTTCCGAGTTGTGGTGTCGCCACAAGACTGGCGCCATGCAAATGAAAGATGATAGTAAAGTGTGTATTTATCATCGTTTCATTATTTATTCATTTTTTAACATCGAGGATAATGGAACAAGCACTCATACGCTTTTACACAGTAGAGCATTCTCTTGGTGCCGTAGGGTCTGTTACTGTGTAAAAGTTTGGAGGGAGGGAGGGAGGGAGGCAGAGAGAGACAGAGACAGAGACAGAGAGACAGAGAGAGAGGACAGAAAAAAGTATATGCATCAAATTCTGTGCACATACTTCACACTGTAAACACACAATCATACATGAACATAACTCCAACCAAAAGACCTTGGCCAAGTTTCAGTTTTCATTTTCAGTCTTATGACTTTTGCACCACAATTCATTAAGTTTGGACAATGTGTCTAGAATAACAGTTTCCTGTTCATTTTGTTTTATTTCAGCTGCGAGCGGGCTACCCAACCCTGACTCCAGCTTTTCTTTTGGGGCTGAAGGGGGAGGTAGGCTTTTCCCAATGCTCTGACTAGTGACATGCCAATGACCAACCAACTGAATTTTTGTCTAATTTTGAATTATCATACCAACATTTGAAAATATCTCAGACCACAATGACGTGTTTATCCCAATATGCTTTTAAAACACTGAATTGACAAACAGCTTAATTGCAGCTATGTTATCTTTTCAGCCAGAAAATACAGACATCTTGAATGAATTAGTGCAAAACATCGGCTTTTTTAAACTTTAAGCCACAGAAGACTTCTCAGGGTGAAACTTGGGATGCTTCTCCCGTTGCCAGAAGAGCAGCCTCACCCATTTTTTTTTTCTTTTCCTGTCTGCAACTGCATTTGTTTCCCTATCATTTTGCCAGGGACAAATCTTGTTGCCGTGGGCTCTTTTACGTTCCTAAAAATAATTTAGTGCAAGACACGGATCTGGGTTTGTTGCATCATCTGAAAGACTACCACCCAGACCATCACTTGTGGGCTAACCGATGGGGGAAAAGTTTTGGGCCTCAAAAGGGATTAAACCACCGCATACTTCCGACCTGGACTTAATTTCTTGGCAGGCGAGTTACCTCTTCGGTAAGTTTTAAAAAGAGGGAGTTGTACAAAGTTTGTATTTTTATCAGGAAAAAGTCAGTTGGGTTGTCAAGTGCCATTAGTGTGTGCTCACCACTAGTTTTAAGGTATAATAACATGTTATAAGATACAGGAAAAATAAAAGCCGTAACTCATAAAATACAAGAAAAATTGAAGGAAATACTGGGTACAGGAAACATCTTTTGTTGATCCTCTAAAAAGAACATGTAACACTTTCCTCAATCATTCCCATGGACAAACTTGGAATTTATCACATAATTATACAGGTACTTGAATTGGGTTGTAAAAATGTATCCACACCACTTCCAGTTGGGATTCTAGAACACCCTTAACTGGGTTCGGAACAAAAAGGATATTTTAGCATTGAAGCAAAAACAAAAAAGTTAACATGCTACTGGCAAAGGGGTTCTACTTTTCTTTCATGCAAGTACAAATGGAAATCAGCTTTAAACAATATATTTTAAAATAATGCACACATTATTTTGACTCTGGAATGATAGGAAATAGGGGGGGGGGGGGGGGGGGGGCAGCACACAAAGTGAAGGGCATTAACTGCGTAGCTGAAGTCTACCAGATACCACCAAACCATTGTATAAATAATTTCACATAAAAAGGATAAGTTAGGGATATGAATTAAGCAACGTCCTCTAGAAAAAAAAACCCTGATACACCAACAGGCAACAAGTTACACACATATACCTTCATTTGTAGGTGAAAAAATGTGGGCATTGTTTGGAATAGTTACATGCGAGTAAACCAGTTAACACGATTAACCAGATAAAGTGGAGACATTTCAAACCTCCAAAACAAATATTGAAAGATCAAATGCCAACAAAAAAATTGATTGAACATGTAATTTTAAATGCATCATGTAATTCATTCATGGACTGTATTACTTTGAAAACATTAACACAAAAAATCAGAAGTAAACTGCTTCACTCTGCGTTGAGTACTTCCAATTAAATTATTAAAAATATAAACATAAATGAAACGAGGTATTTTGGTCATAAAATCCAAGAAAACTCTACAGAAATTACGTTTCAATACAAAATAAAGGACCGATCCATGGGAAAATCAAAGTGAAAAAAAAGAACACTTTAAGTACAAGACTAGCTGTCAACCAGCATTCCTTGATGAGACTTGGGAGGTGTTTTTTTTTCTACTTGAACAAATGATTCAAAGCAAAAATAAAAAGAAAACAATTCAGTCAATTGTTTCATTCAACTACTTGTAAAAAGTTTACAATCATGCTAAAGAAACCCTTTTCTACTTAAAAAAAAGAAGTTTATAAGACATGTTTCTAAAGAGCTCGAAGCAAAAGCATAGAGAAAGGCCGAGCAAAATAAAACAGCCTGTACCACTCTGTTATCGCATCATCTGCTGGAATACATTTCACAACAATTGCTACACTGAAACTTTGGAATAAACACATTTGACATTAAGTCAATATTTTGCAAAAAATATTGGCACAAATGGAAATAAAAGATATAGTACAAAGGTTGGACAAATGAAAGAAAGCAAACAGTAAATTATGCAGCAATGAGTAGGGGTTGATTGTGAAATCTGTCACTTTAGTCTTGCTGACACAAACAGGTTTTTTGTATGGCATCTAACGTCTTTTCCAATTGATTTCTTCATTCTCTTTTCCACTTTTTACCGTTCTTCATCGACGATTTTACTTGTTTCTTAAAGTTACATTATGGGGCATACAACCTATCTTTTCCCCCACTCTTTTCTTTCCAGATTGAACGAAAAAACAAAACCAAAGTCATCATAAAGTACACTTGTGCTGACAATAGAAATCAAAGACTGCTGGGAGTGATGCAGATGGAGCAGTCTATCAATGGGCTGGGAGTGCCATGACCTGGGTAATGGGCATATCTCTGACCTACAGCAAAGCAAAAGGCCAGATGGAAATTAGGTAACGGGATACACCAATTCAAGATGCCTGCAGTCTTATGCTCACAGAATGAAGGGCAACATGATTTTCTTATACAAGATTTTGTGAAAAAAACAAAACAAAAAGAAAATATCTTTTCTGATGCAAGGCTGTTAACTAAGATGTACACAGAACTTTTTTGTCATATTAAAATACTGCAACAATTGTTTCCGTTTGCGACATTCGAATGCTTTCTTCATATCTGCCATTTCCAAAACTATGAAACAGTCAACAAGGTTACAGCCACAAATCCAGCCATTTAACAGGTTTCTAAAAACACACACATAAAACAAATCCAGGACTTTTACCTCAGTAAGTATTGTTATTTTACAACACCCATAAAAATCCACACACACACACACACACACACACACACACACACACACACACACACACACACACACACACACACACACACACACACACACAGATATACACAGACAGACAGACAGACAGACAGACAGACAGACACACACACACACCACACACACACACCCACACGACACACGACACACGACACACGACACACGACACACACACACACACACGAGACAGACAGACAAGACAGACAGACGAGACAGACAGACAGACAGACAGAGACGGACAGACAGACAGATGGGACAGACAGATGAGACAGACAGACGGACAGACAGACAGACAGAGACGGACAGACAGACAGACAGACAGACAGACAGACAGACAGACAGACAGACAGACAGACACACTTAAACAAGCACCCCCTACTTTTGGTTCTAAACAAGCTTTTTTCTAAATCGCTCTCTTGAATTTATTCAAGTAGGATTTCTAAAATCAGCTGCCTTTACTTTTTGTTTTAACTTTATTTTCTAAAATGCTGTCCAACCTCCCCTGAACCTAATGACAGTTTGTCTTCCCCTATCCCTCCCCAATAGAATATGAGTATGAATACTGCTATCTAAAAAAAAACAACAAACAAACAAAAACCCTCCACAAAAAACACCCCCAAACAATCGAGTATGAACATAAAAAAAAAATGAATTTAAATATCTTATCTTACAAAATGAATATTCTCTCAAAGACTCATCCCCAGCTATTACACCTCTTTCCCCATCTCCATGTTAAATACCTGAACATTTACACCCCCCCCCCATCCCTCCACCCCTTCCTGGCATTCTTTTCCCTAAAAATCTAGCACCCCTGCCCCTAGCAACCCAAGCAGTAGTATTTATGATTATATTCTTCTATCCCTTCAGTGGATAGGGCTACCTTAATGGAAGGGGGGGGGGGGGGGGGTGGGATGGTTGCATACGAACAAATCTTACCATCGAGAACCTTTCAGCTCTTGCTAAGGAACCATTGAAAAAATATTGGTATTTGGGTTATGATGATCATTTTAAAATCCTTTCAGTGCCTTTAAATCTTTGATCATTACTGTTTGCTATGCTTTTTTGTTTTATTTTTAAAGTATGCTGCAAAGCTGTTCTGTGCTTATCCATTTGCTCTCAAAAAATGATTCAATTCTTTTCAACCCCAAAGAAAAAACTTTAGCCAGTGTGACAGCATACACCATGTTGTCTGTCTGCCTTTTGTGTCCACATGCAGGGCCAGGGTTAAGAGTTGAGGTTAGTGTTAGAATTAGTGTTAGTTAACAACTGGGATGGGTTGTCTGTCAGCTGGTCGGTCTGAATGTTAGAAGGCACGTGGACACAATAGCACACAGACTAATGGTATGTAGCTATTGACACAATGGTATTTATTTCAAATTTATTTATCATCTTACCGACCACAAAGGATAAATATATTTTGCAACCGTATGAAGCTTTAAATCAGTCACCTGTTCTATAAAAAAGCTGAGGCTATGCAATAGACTTCGGTGTTCGCAAAAATTCCGGTTCTGCTATCATTAAAGGAAAAGTTCAGGCCTCAAATAGTTTGATCAAGTTGCATCGATTTAAAAAAAAGGAGCCTAAAATATAAAAAAAATGCAGAAACTAGAAGTCGGAATGCAGCTACCTTAGTGGTTGGCAAAACGGTTGGGTATGCGCTACTCTTACTATTGGTCAAACCTCGGAGCTTTAGCCTAGGAACTATAAAAAAAAAAAAAAAAGCCAGCCCCCTTTTCTATCCCCACTGCTCTAAATGTGCATCCACACCCCTCCTCAACACCCTTTCCCCTCCATTCCCTTCCCTCTCCTTTCAACCTGATGTCACCTCCCCACAACTATCCCCTTCACCCCCCCCCCCCCCCACACACACACCACACAACAACAACCACACCACAACAACACTCACCACACACACACACACACACACACACACACACACACACACACACACACACACACACACACACACACACCACACACCACCACCACCACCACCACCACCACCACCACACACCACCACCACACACCACCACACACACCCACCACCACACACCCACCAACACACACCCACCAACACACACCCACCCACACACCCACCCACCAACACACACCGACACACACCGACACACACACACACACACACACACACACACACACAACACACACACACACACACACACACACACACACCACTCCTGTTCCGCTTTTCGTAAGAGTAGGCCATTGTGTGCCGGTGGGAACAGATGACAAAATTAACTGCATACTCACGGGGACTGGATGAAAAAAAGCACATGAGTGCTTATCCCATTATCGATACAAAAAACCACACACACACAAAACCACTTTTTAGTGGAAAGACGTTAAAACGCGCGCACTCACACACACCACAACACACCCCACCCATCTCCCTAAAAAAAGTATCTAACACTAAGATTTTGTAAAATAAACTATGAAATTTAGACATCAATCCTGAATTTGGATCGCGGCCACCTTAATGGTAGGCAAGAACAGTCACATATGCAAAAATATATAGGTAAACCTGGAGCTCTAGCTGAGGAAATTGAAAGGGGGGGGGGGGGGGGGGGGGGGGTCTTTTAAACTGATTTTAATAAAGGCAAAAACAGCGGCAAATAATCACAAAATCCATTCCAACCTACTCTTGTTTATAGCCCCACCGACCACAGAGACCACAGAGACCATATCGGAGGTGTCAAATTGTCAATTCATCTCAAATAAAAAGTGAAAAATTTATCTGGATTGAAAACTAGGTTTGAAAACAAGCTACTGATATTCCTTGTATCAACGCCCTTACTTTATATGGATTGAAAACTAGGTTTGAAAACAAGCTACTGATATTCCTTGTATCAACGCCTTTACTTTATATGGATTAAAAACTAGGTTTGAAAACAAACCGATATTCCTTGTATCAACGCTCAGGACAACCCTAAGGGTCAACCCAGGACATTCATAAAAACAAAAATGTTCTTCCTTGGAGAGGCGCTTGGGGTAACCAGTTGGTGACAGTTTTTGTTGGTTACTGGAAAGTCCTTTTGCTGGACTGTAGTGCTTGTCCTTGAATAGAGATGTCCTCAAAATGGCATAGCATCTGCAAAGGAAGAAAATGGTCGTCAAGACTTGCTTAAGGACAAAAAAGTAAGAGAATGGACTGGTAAGGTAAAAAAAAAAATGATAAGAAAAAAAGGGGGGGGGGGGGGGAGTGGACTGTGGTTAAGGGAAAAGATAGAAAAGGAGTGAGAGAAAAGGGAAAAAATTTTATCATTCGGGCAAGATAGTAGAGATTTGTGTGTGTTGTGTGTGTGTGTGTGTGTGTGTGTGTGTGTGTGTGTGTGTGTTGTGTGTGTGTGTGTGTGTGTGTGAGAGAGAGAGAGAGAGAGAGAGAGAGAGAGAGAGAGAGAGAGAGAGAGAGAGAGAGAGAGGAGAGAGAGAGAGAGAAGAGAGAGAGAGAGAGGAGAGAGAGAGAGAGATGAGGATATGAACAGTGATTTTGCTGTAATACAGTGTAAAAAAATAAAAAATAAAAAAGCTGCTGCTATGCATGATAATGAATGTGAATTTAAACACTATAAAACTTACATAGATACTCTTGGACATAACCTTTTTGCAGGGATATTAAAGAACTAAACTTAGCATCTGTGATCCCAATGACTGCTCAGAGTTTTGTTATATCATAGAAATATTTATGAATAACATCTCGAAAAAAATAGTGTTGGGTGCACC
The DNA here is from genome assembly GCA_030674155.1 of Stramonita haemastoma. NCBI lineage: Eukaryota > Metazoa > Mollusca > Gastropoda > Neogastropoda > Muricidae > Stramonita > Stramonita haemastoma. The sequence goes on along the minus strand of CM060325.1, from coordinate 16,087,039 downwards.
TGGAATCTACGATTAGGTAAGAACAATATAAACAAAACACAAGACACACAGTCAAATGCTAAGACAGAAGGAATAGTCACTGATGTTTTGTATTTGTTATCTCTAAACCACTTTTAAGTCATGGACAGATTTCTCTGCCTGAAATCTGGGGTACTCTCCCTGGGGACAACGCATCACCACAAGAGCAGTACCACCTATTTTTTCCCCCTCTGCATGTGTATTTGTGTCCCTATCAGAGTGACTTTTTTCTACAGAATTTTGCCAGGGGCAACTCTCTTGTTGCCGTGTTTTTTTTTTATGTGCGCTAAATGCATGCTGCACACATGATCTCTATTGCCTCTTCCTATATACTAGCACCGAGATCATCACTCACAGTATAGTGGAGGGGGGGGGGGGGGAGGAGGAGTTTTTGACACAAACCCGTTACCTGATCATGTGCTGGTAACTGACAAGTGGCGCTGGATGGTGTGTCCCTTCCTCGAAACTTGATTCCAGTCCAGGTGTTCCTGTAAGCAGATAGGAAGTCATCAGTGACCGGGAAAATGTTGAAGGTTAGCTCATATGCTACAATGATTTTATCTTACCACTTTGAAACAGAATAAATTTACAATTATTCTTTACAAGCATAGATTTATTTAAAACTGTCATTTACAATCCTTTGATATAAAAATGCGTTGACCACATGCCTTCAAAACATAATAAACTCATAATCATTCTTTAAAGACTTTCTTTTTTTAATTCAAATGTTGAAAATGATTTAATTCTATGTGAATGGAAAATAGTTCGCTATCATTCTTTAAAAGACTACCACATTTTGCCATTTGCTTTATAAGCTAAACAATTAGAACGATTTGATGGTATTTTGTAAAAAAAAAAAATCAAAAAAAAATCACATGTTTGAAGACTATCACGTAGCATCTTTTGCTTTGACAAGTCCGATCTAGTTATCAAAATTTGATGCCATGTAGCAAGAATATACAACTTTTCTGTAAAGACACCTTTAACATTTAATCCTTTGCTCGATTACCTAAAATGGATTTGCTTTCAACTTTAAGTTACAATCTAGATTTATAAATACCTTTTTATAAATTTTTAAAAACAAATTATGCCTATAATCTCAATATCAAAATGGTCGAACCATATCCTTTGTATATTAAAAAAACCCATTCATTACACTTCATTACACTTCATCTTTGGTTCTATCATCCGATAGGACAATTTTATTCCCGTCTTCAACCACACACTCTTCCAAAGCATGCCTCCACCTGACGCCTCACTCCCTACGACCACACAGGTTATGGGACACCTTTACCTTTACCATTTACATACACTTGTCCCTAATCAGTCAGGCTCCTCTATCTCGGTAGACAATGGCTGTGTATTCTATCTGCTTCAGTCATGCTGGGAACAATGTCTGGAGCTGCTCGGAAGTCCAACCTTCAGATGGGTGAGTTGATGGTCTGGTTTAGCAGTCTCTTCTACTTTGGATTTCACTGGAACTGTTGTGACTCATATGGTACCTGGTTGAATAGATAAATATCGGATTTTGAAATAAGAAAAAACTAACGGTAGCAGTACTCGCTTTGTCTATTAATAAAGAAAATAAAAAAAATGACCAGCTGCAATGGTGCAGTGGCTGCCACACTAAACTTGATAGTTTACGAGTTCAAATCTAATGAAAATCGTGTTTTTTTCATTGCTTTTCTAAAACTCCATCTTGCTCCTACCTCGAGAAAAATCTACAGGCTTAATGGGAAGACTGGGGCCACAAACTAGAGCATGACTCACTTTACAGATGCAACACTGAGAAATGTTTTAAACTACACCAACACTGCACCAACACCTAAATGGTGACCAAAAAACTGGTCGCATACACAGTAATCCCGCCATTGGCGAACCTCAGAGCTCTATCTGATTATGAAGAGAAACTTGGGCAGGAACAATAGAGAGCAACAACAACAACAATAACAATATGACAGAAAAAGTTATCAGGTCAGAAATGAAAGAAAAATTTAGAAGCAAAAACATCCATACCTTGTCTAGCTTTCAGAAAAGGCAGGTCAGGATGGCTGCCCTCACACAGGTCAGGTCACTAGCACTCGATTCCAGACCCAGAGCCCCTGAAAGCAGTAAGTCATCATCAGTAGACTGAAAACCCTAGTTGTTTCATCGGCTCAGCTATTGTAATGACTGATTTCAGCTGACAAATTTCACCATGCTTCCTCACCAAATAAGTCAAATTCGAGTCCAGCAAGCTCGGAGTGACATATTTAAACATTACATTGGAACAAATTCTCAAATACATTATACCAGTAAATTTTTTCAAATAATTTTCAAACAAGGAGGCTTTCTTGTCAACACAATCTTGATACTCTTCCTTCCAGATTTAGAAGCTGTCGTGTCTGCAGAAACCCAAACCCTGCAAGATCTTTATACCTAAAAAACCTGACTGACTCGGTTTTTTTTTTTTTTTTTTTTTTAAAGAATGGGAACTTAGTTCTCTTAAACATAAGAATCAGAACAAAACTTGATACTTGTCACAAAATGATACAGAAATAAAATTAAGAAAAAAAAGAAAAAATCAGTATTTTAAAAATAAAATCAGAATAAAACAATACCAAATTGTGTATATCACTAGAGTCTCATTTGCAGCTGCACAGTACTTACCGATGCAAGGCTCTGATGCAGCAGATGACTCCAAGATGATGATCAACAGAACTTGGCCCCATCGTCGAAGAGTCTTCAGGATGATCCTCAATGACTCACCACCAGGTTATGACCCATGTTTAATTAATAAAGGAGGGTAAGGACAAGGAAACGCCTTAGGAATGGAAAGGGGATGACCACTTCACAATACCTCATGAAAACCATTTCAAAACCACTGTAGGTATATTTTCAGACATTAGGAAACTTCGTTGTCAGAAAACTTCGCGATAACATTTTTAGACATAAGGAAACCTATCAGAAATGGAAGGGACTGACCCAGTTGCAATACCTCATGAAAACCGTCTCCAAGCCGCTGGTATTTTCAGACATAAGGAAACCCATCAGAACTAAAGGGGGATACCGAATGGCAATACCTCGTGAAAACTGTATGAAAGCCGTTATAGGCTGTGACATTTTCAGGCCAAAGAAAACAGAAAATTTAAGGGGATGACCAAGTCGTAATTCCTCGAAAACCTCTCAAAGCCATTGTAGATGCTGGTATGTTCAAAACATCAGGAAACCCATCTGAAAAGTAAAGAAATGACCAAGTCACAATGCCTCGTGTCCCTTGTTTCCAAGCCATTGTAGGAAGTGGTGGTGTTTTCGGATGAGAAGATAGATCACTGTCACCCAGATTGCTATCAGATTTCTTGCATTGTTTTTTCCCTATTTTATTTCAATTTATTTTTGGTTTTTATTTTATTTTATATTTTACTTTATTTCATTTCATTTTCCTTCCTTTTATTTAATTTTACTCTAGACTTTGCCTTACTTTTAATTCATTTTATCTCGTTTTATTTCAATTTTATTTCTTGTTTAGAATAAACCCTACTTTTTGTTTCATCTCTTAATTGTTTTATTTTTGTTAGATTTTTTTTTAGGTTTATGATTTTGTTTCATCGCATATTTTATTCAAACTAATTTTATTTGATACTAATTTTATGTTAGCAAGGAATACTGATTGCAATCAAAAGGTGCCCAGTGATCATTTGAAGACAGGGGGCATGGAAGCTCTAACAAAGACGGAACCAAAGCTGGACACAAAGACACACCTGGACACAAAGACTCAAACCACACACACACAGACTCAACCCTGAACACAAAGACATAAAACATGACACAAAGACAAACCACACACACACTCGAACCTGGACACAAAGACTGAAAGCTGGACACAGACTGAAAGCTGTACACAGACTGAAAGCTGTACACAAAGACAAACCAAAGCCTGACACAAACACTGAAAGCTGGACACAAAGACAAAGCTGAACACAAAGACCAACCACAGCTTGACACAAAAACAAACCAAAGCCGGACTCAAAAAGACAAACTCAAACCTAGACCCAAAAGACAAACCTGGACCCAAAGACTGAAACCTGGACCCAAAGACTGAAACCTGGACCCAAAGACTGAAACCTGGACCCAAAGACTGAAACCTGGACCCAAAGACTGAAACCTGGACCCAAAGACTGAAACCTGGACCCAAAGACTGAAACCTGGACCCAAAGACTGAAACCTGGACCCAAAGACTGAAACCTGGACCCAAAGACTGAAACCTGGACACAAAGACTGAAACCTGGACACAAAGACTTGCATCTAAGCCAGACCCCAAAGACCTCATCCCATAGTCAGGACACAAAAATTTTAACAGGGGCAAAAATCTGACGAGAGCAAAAGGGAAAATATTGTACAAGTAAAATCTGTAAATCAGCTGAGCAAGGAAGCAGCTAACTGCCCGACAACTGGCAAACTTTGCATTCACGAAAACCTCAATGATGAACACCTAGCTAGACTGTTGCAAACTTGAGTCCACAAAGAAAAACTGAAGAATTGGGGATTACACAACATTCCTATACTGAAGATAACGGATTGACCCCAAGAAAGCAAAACTCTGAACGATTTTGTTGACATTTTCTTTTTGTTATAATTTCCCTTCCCTGTACTACCAAACATGGCTTAACAAGGCAAAATCAGTGCGAGTCATACGAAGTCTAGCATCGAGGTGTTTGCAGGTCGGAGATTGCTGCAAAGTTTCTGAAAATACAGACAAAATAAACGTGTGTGATAAGTAGGGTACAGCGACTAA
>CM060325.1:16075746-16082147 GCA_030674155.1 Stramonita haemastoma | reverse complement strand
CGTCGTGGGGGTCGTCGTCGTCGCCCATCATCATCATCATAAATCATCATAAATCATCATCATCATCATAAAATCATCATCATCATCGTTTTGCTCTTTTCCCCCCTTGGGTCATATACAATTACCCAACCCCATTCCTTTCCGGCCCTTGATCACCCCCCAACCAAAAAATTTTTTTTTTATTATCTCTTTCTTTTTAATTCATAATCATGTTCACCCAATCATCAACGGTTCATCATAAATCGTCGGAAAATTTGTGCTTCCCAAACCCTTCTTTTAGACATATACGCTTATTATTATCATTTTTGTAAATAGGGGCTCACTTTTTTTTTGGGTCACAAAACCCTTTAATGGTTGGCATTATTTTTAAATTATTACCTTTAAAACCCAACCATCTTAAATCACCAAATTGCTATTTTGGGGGCCAAAAATTTTTCCCTTGGGGGGCATTCCCCTTATCGTTATCATTAATTTTAAATGGGCTCTTTTTTCCCTTGGTCACCCCAACGTTTTTTTTCGTAAATCATCAGAAAACATAAACTTTATCGTTTTCATTATCACGTAAAATAAATAAAATAAATTTTCCCAAATCGCCCAATCATTATCGCCCAATATTTTTTTGGCCAATTTCCCCCATGGTCATAATTATACCCCTCTGAACATCATTAATAAAAACGTTGTTCACTTTCATTGGTAACACAACTTTGTTATCATCATCATCATCATCATCATCATCATCATCATCATCATCATCATCATCATCATCATTATTTATAACAATGCTAGTTTAGCCAACTTCCCTTAGCCATATACCTTAGCATTTTTTGTCATCATCATCATCATCATCATCATCATCATCATCATCATCATCATCATCATCATCAATGCTAGTTTTGCCAACTTCTCTGTGGTATCCATCTAACATCATCGTTAATATAAATGTAAGTCACTTCCCTTAGTCACACGCTTGTTGTCATCATTGTCATCAATGTAAATGTGGCACACTTTATTTGGCCATATATCCCTATCATCATCATCGTCATCGTCGTCATCATCATCATCGTCATCGTCATCATCATTGTCGTCATCATCATTGTCGTCATCATCATTGTCGTCATCATCATCATCATCATCATCATCATCATCATCATCAATGCAAATGTCGCTCATTTCCCTTGGACCCACAGCCTTCTCATCGTCACTATCATCACCATCATTAATGCAAATGTGACTCACTTTGTTATGTCCCACGCCTTTTCATCTGTTTCATCATCTTCTTATTTATCATCATCACCAGTTTCATCGTCATCACCAGTTTCATCATAATCACCAGTTTCATCATCATCATCATCATCATCATCATCATCATCATCATCATCATCATCATCATCATCAGTGCTGGTTTGGCCTTTTCCCCTGGACATTATACCCCTATTATCCAAATCCTGTATATGGAAACGTTCTGGTGGCTCCTGCGACGGTACTGGAACCATTCGTATCAGTCATTGCCTTTCCAATAGATTATTCCAGTGGCGTGGAGGGGGGGGGGGTCTGCTGCATGGGTAACAGCTTGCCCTCCATACTTACTTACCCAGGTTTTGCGCTCTAAAGACTAGACACATGTGATTTTTAAAATCGAGAGTTAATATGAATACAACATATCTCAGTATGAATAGTGAACATGTTTAGACAATAGGTGACACATTACCAGTGAGAGGGAGAGAGAGAGGGAGAGAGAGAGAGAGAGAGAGAGAGAGAGAGAGAGAGAGAGAGAGAGAGAGAGAGAGAGAGAGAGAGAGAGAGAGAGAGAAAATTAACTTATAACTAGTGAAACACAATTATCAAATTCTTGTATAGTCATAAGAGTGAACATATACATATTCTACGTAAGATACAAAATTTAATACTTTATACATAATATTATGATCAGTCTTTGTGAATAGCCTATATATTCATAAGAATGAACAACTACGCTATATAATGAAGGTACACATACTCGCTAAACTCAAAGAGGAAGAAACTTAACTAATATCCTCATTACGGAGAGAAAAGTACTACATGTACCAATAAATTACATAGAATATGTGTCCCAGATTTTGAAAAATTAAAAAGCCATAATATTTGGGAAAAATTGCATTTTGATTCTCACACACACACACACACACACACACACACACAGCGCACGCACGCGCGCACACACACACACACACACACACACACACACACACACACACACACACACACACACACACACACACATTCACAGGTTCGCGAACACGTCAACAGCTGGTTTCATGCTAAGGGAAATAAATTCTAAGTAAACTTATAGAACGAAACACAGGAGTGTTCATTATGATAAGAAGCATGTGTTTCCATCATCATCATCATCATCATCTTCATCGTCATCAAAATAAGTGTGACCCATTTCCCTTGGTAAATAAGTCATTTGGATGAAACTATAAACCGAGGCCCCGTGTGCGAACGCACGCAGAACATCTTGTGCACACGTTAAAACCCCGTTCCGCCTTTTGGAGGAGCAGGCCATTGTGTGCCGGTAGGAGCGGATGACAAAATTATAAAAACCAGCCATGCACACAGGTGTCGTGTTTAGACACCATCCCTGCGGAAAAATCGCGGAGTTGGAGTCCCCAGGGACACCAACTCGGGGCAGTAATTTTTTTTTTTTTAAATGGGTAGGCGCTGCACTTGTGGCAACGCCTCTCCCCGGGGAGAGCAGCCCGAATTTCACGCAGAGAAATCTGCTGTGACATAAAGTGGTATAAATAAAATAGATAAAGAGGAATTTATCTCCACAGAGAGAGAGAGAGAGAGAGAGAGAGAGAGAGAGAGAGAGAGAGAGAGAGAGAGAGAGAGAGAGAGAGAGGAATTTATCTCCAGAGAGAGAGAGAGAGAGAGAGAGAGAGAGAGAGAGAGAGAGAGAGAGAGGAGAGAGAGAGAGAGAGAATGTTGGGCACATAGTTTGGGACATAATATATGCTCTTAATACCATAATCTCATGAATATAGTCACACAAAAAACGTACATAACCATATCATGATTATAAGAGATAAAGTGATTCGGTCACACAAAAGGATCTCTAGATAAAAGGTTTACAAAAATCAGTTACATTCCACACATATAATTATTCAGATAGAGAATACAAAACATGATTAAGACATTTCTCAAAACAAATGGTAAACATGATTAAACTGGATTTATTTTTATTTTTATTTTATACCACTTTATGTCAGCAAATTTCTCTGCGTGAAATTCGGGCTGCTCTCCCCGGGGAGAGCATGTCGCCACAAGTGCAGCGCCTACCCATTATTGTTTTTTCTCAGGGATGGGTGTCTAAACACGACACCTGTGTGCATGCTGGGCATTTTTTTAAAATATGATTTTGTCATCCGCTCCTACCGGCACACGATGTCCTGCTCTTACGAAACGCGGAACGTGGTTTTAACGTGTGCGCAAGATGTTCTGTGTGCGTTCGCACACAGGGCCTCGGTTTATAGTTTCATCCGGATGACTTTTGGGGGGAGTGGAGTTAGCACCGATGTTAACTCCAGAGGAAAAATCCCCTCGACCCGGAATCGAACCCGGGTCAAATTGCCAGCGCAATGTTCTGACCACTAGGCTATATCCCGTCCCATGAGATTGATTTGATTTATTTTTATTATTATTTTTTTCATATCGAGGATAATGGAATAAGCACTCTTGTGCTTTTTTTTTTTTTTACATCCAGTCCCCGAGTGAATGCAGTTTTGTAAATGTCATCTGTTCCCACCGGCACACGATGGCCTACTCTTACGAAAAGCGGACAGGATTTAACGTGTGCACAAGATGTTCTGCGTGCGTTCGCACACGGGGCCTCGGTTTAAAGTCTCATCCGAAAGACTTTTGGGGGGAGTGGAGTCTGCACTGATGTTAACTCCAGAGGAAAAATCTCCTCGACCGGGAATCAAACCCGGGTCGTCAAATTGCGAGCGCAATGTTCTGACCACTAGACTATATCCCGTCCCGTGGAGAGAGAGAGAGAGAGAGAGAGAGAGAGAGAGAGAGAGAGAGAGAGAGAGAGAGAGAGAGAGAGAGAGAGAGAGAGAGAGAGTGGTGGAGGAAGGGGATGGGGGAGAGGCAAGTGAGATGAATAGCTCAGGCAGGAAAAGGACGGGAAATTTTGAAGTAGAAAAGGCTGCCTTTTATATTTTTAAAATGTGTTCAATATGTCAATGGACAAAGTATTTCATTTCATTAATATCTTTTTTTAATCATACAATAGGTTATAACACTTTGGATATGTCATAAAAATGCGTGCGGGCTTTGTGTGTTATATTATCATCATTATTATTATTATTATTATTATTATTATTATTATTATTATTATTATTATTATTATTATTATTATTATTATTATTATTATCACTATTACTATTACTATTACTATTACTATTATCATCATCATCCTTCTTCTTCTTCTTCTTCTTTTATAGTATTATTCTTTTATATCGATGATAATGGAATAAGCACTTGTGTGATTTTTACATCTTGTCCCCGTGTGTATGCAGTTTTGTAAATTTTGTCATCTGTTCCCACCGGCACACGATGGCCTACTCTTACGAAAAGCGGAACAAGATTTAACGTGTGCGCAAGATGTTCTCCGTGCGTTCGCACACGGGGCCTCGGTTTATGGTGTCATATCATCGAAGGACGTTTGGGGAGAGTGGAGTCTGGGCTGGTGTTAACTCCAGGGGAAAAATCCCCTCGACCGGAATCGAACCGGGGTCGTTTATTTATTTATTATTTATTTATTTATTTATTCTTTTATTCTATTATATCGAGGATAACAGAATAAGCAACCATGTGCTTTTTTTCATCCGGTCCCCGTGTTTATGCAGTTTTGTAAATATTGTCATCTGTTCCCACCGGCACACGATGGCCTACTCTTACGAAAAGCGGAACAGGATTTAACGTGTGCGCAAGATGTTCTGCGTGCGTTCGCACACGGGGCCTCGGTTTAAAGTCTCATCCGAAGGACTTTTGGGGAGAGTGGAGTCAGCACTGATGTTAACTCCAGGAAGAAAATTTCCTCGACCGGACTCGAACCCGGGTCTTCAAATTGCCAGCGCAATGTTCTGACCACTAGGCTATCCCGTCCCCTTGTGTGTGTGTGTGTGTGTGTGTGTGTGTGTGTGTGTGTGTGTGTGTGTGTGTGTGTGTGTGTGTGTGTGAAGACTGTGTTCAATATCTTAATAGAATAGAGTATTAATCTAACTGGGGGACGGGATCAGTGGTCAGAGCACTCGCTTTCCCCAAACTAAGGTTAAGCAGCAGCGAGCGTGGTTACCTAGTGGATGGGTGACTGTTTGTGCGCCTTTACTTCAGTACAGTCCCCCAGTCCACCCAGCTGTAAATGGTACCTGTTGCCCACTTCCCTTGGACACCCACCGATATCATCATCAATATCGTTATATCGTCACACATGCGAACGCACATGCGCGTGTGTACATGCGTTTGTCTTTGTATGTGCGTGATGTGATTTTTAACATTTCCATCTCTGTGATGACTATTTCAGTTTACTAATGTTTTGTGTGTGGCCTGTGACCACTTAAATTCCTCTTTTTAATGAGGGGATAAAGTGCTTGTATTGGTATTTGTATTATGTATTATCCTGTAATGTAAGCTTCCTGTTGATTGTATACAATCTTGAGGTTTTTTTCTGTGACGTTTTTTTCCTATTCACATTTTATAAAAGGCTTGCAATCTATATGAATTTCTCTGTGTTTCAAATAATAATGTTTAAAGACAATAAAAGACATTATTCCTTAGAATTTATTTTTATTTCAATTTTTTTTTATCGAGTCTTTGATAAATCATTTTCAGAATGATTGAGAAGTTGGTACCTGCACTTGTTTTTCCTCCACTACTTTTCCCTCAATAATAACAATAATGTTTAAATTGAATTTCTTGACCACCACATACATTCATATTTATCCTAGGAGCAAGACTAGCACCCTGTCTGCTAGGTAGGTAGTAACGTTGTTTTTTTTTAGGACTCACTTGTGACCTCCTGTGCTTTGTTTTGGGGGGGGGGGGGGCGGGGGCGTGATGTCCCCCCCTCCCCCTCCCTACAGGGCGATGACAGTCCTCCAAGAGTCCTTGCACGTGCCTAGCTGGCCAGCTGTTCAGGACACCCCCTCACTTCACACCCCGCCAAGGAGAAGGGGAAGGAAGGAGACAGGGCAGTGACACTGGCTGACCAGACAGGGCAGTGTCAACACTAGGCCGAGTGGACAAGTACTGGTAACGGTAACCATCCCAACCATTCCCGATCAGGTGTGTTTTCCTCTCCCCCCTTGCCTCTCTGGGGACTAGAAAAGGCAATGACGAGGATCATTTTCATT
>CM060325.1:16053246-16070746 GCA_030674155.1 Stramonita haemastoma | reverse complement strand
TTGGCGTAAGGCTTTCATGCCATAACCACAACCCTAGTGACCTTTGCACATGCTGTAAACTGTAAGCTGTAAACTCTACCTTAGTGACTTTGGCCTACGCTATGAACACTATCTCTAAGCTAAAACACTACCGCTTACAAACACTTTTTTTTTTTATATATATAATCAAATACTAAGGAGGGTTGCAGGATGTTTAAGGCGTTCGCTTGCCAACAAGTAAATCATGAGGTCCTGGGTTCGATTCCCAGCCTCACATAGGAGGCGTAGCCAGAAATAGTGTTTTTGGGGGTGTAGGCCTGTGCTATAAACACTACTGAGAGCCATCCCTGGCAAATTCTGCAGAAAAAAGACACTGATATGAAAACGAATACAGTAGCAGACAGCGGGGAAAAAAAATAACGGCGGGCGCTGCACTTGTGGCGACACACTCTCCCGGGGGAGAGCAGCCTGAATTTCACGCAGAGATATCTGCTGTGACATAAAGGGATATAAAATAAAATAAAATAAAATAAATAAAATAAAATAAATAAAGTGTTGGAGAAAATTGTAAAAACCACCCCAGATCTGGTTGCATTGTGCATTGCTACATTGTGTGACGTAGTAGGTCAAATTACCTCCCATTGCAAAAGTACATCACCATATGCTACAATATTTTGAACTTAGGTGAATCGTGTTGCCCTATTTTTCCCGGAGTTAGTCGATCTTGACTTGTTTATTATATATATATATATATATATATATATATATATTCTGTTTCCTTCACAGAAAAGTACAAAATGTGTGGCGATGTATAGACTCTTGTTACCCTGGCTAGGAAATGTACCACATTGTGTTGCGTTGTATGTGTGTGACGCTCCACCACGAAATGAGTCGCTTAGCACATTTTCCGCTAGGAGCCATTAAAGAAAGGTGGGGGTGAGGTTGTCGATTTTGATATTTTTGATTGGTTATAAAACTATACACATATTCTACCTTGTAGTGAAATATCAAGGCAGATTCCTTTTGTCTTTAAACGTGCTTTGAAAATAGCGGAGCCCTCATTCTGACCACTTATTAGGATGCTAAACTTGCCAATTTCTCTTTTTGTTATTTCCTGCAGTCTGTCATTTCAATTTGTAATAACTTTTGATAAAATTTTTCGATTTTCAGTCTGTTTTTTGTTGTATAGCCATTTCATTGCAAATTAATAGCATGTCAATAACTCAAACCGACCTCTTGTGCAATGCGACTCTTTATGTGGTGGAGCGTCACATATTGGTGTTTTTAGTTGGCGGCATTATAGTTTCAAGAGCATTCTGTTGTAAAGCACAATGACACAATACTTTTCACTGTGTAAAGATCGGGCTACCTGTACTAGGGGGAATTGCGTCACCTGTAGATCACTGATCCACTCCAGTTGGGGGGGGGGGGGGGGGAGGGGGGGGTAGCCGAGTGGTTAGTGTTGCACTATTGATCTGTCGGTCCGGGAGAGATCGACACAGAGGCGCCTAAAATAGGAGATTTCACCCTGGAACTAACATCAGTACGGACTCCACTCCCCCCTAAAGTCTCTCAGACGAGACTATAAACTGAGGCCCCCGTGAGCGAACGCATGCAGAACATCTTGCGCACACGTTCAAAATCCGTTCCGCCTTTCGGGAGAGTGGGCCATATCTTACCCTGCAGGAACGGGTGACATTTTTTCCAAAAAAAAAAATACAGGGGTGTCGTGTTTAAGACACCATCCCTGAAGTCGAAATTCTGCTACCTCGATGTTTGGTAAAAATGGTCACATTCACAAAATCTCGCCATTTGTGAACATTCGGATGAGACTAGAAACCGAAGCCCCGTGTGCGAACGCACGCAGAACATCTTGCGCACACGTTAAAACCCCGATCCGCCTTTCGGAATACAGACTATCGTGTGCCGGTAGGATCGGATGACAAAATTATAAAAAAACCCAGCATGCACACAAGTGTCGTGTTTGGACACCATCCCTGATGAAAAAAAATAATGGGTAGGCGCTGCACTTGTGGCGACGCGCTCTCCCCGGGTAGAGCAGCCCGAATTTCACGCAGAGACATCTGCTGTGACATAAAGTGGTATAAAAATATAAAATAAAAATAACCTCGGAGCTCTAGCTTAGACACAAAAAGGACGAGGGGAGGGGGGGGGGAGGAGATTAGAGCGTTACACCCGTGACCTGGTGGCCCAGATTCGAGCCACCAACACCCACTTAAAGATTTTTTTTCTTTAGGGTTAACATCAGTGCAAACTCTACTCCCCTGAAGTCACTCGAATGAGACTATAAACCCTGGTCTCTCTGAGAATGCATGCAGAACACCTTGCGCATAACTTAAAACCCGTTCCGCCTTATGGAAGAGTAGGCCACTGCGTACCGGTAGGGACGAGTGATTAAAAAAAAACAACCCCGAACAACTTAACACATGTACACTGGTCTTGAGGTTAGCCATCACCACAAAGTCGGAATGCTGGTACCTTAATGGTGGGAGGCAAAAGCACTCTCATAAGGAAAATGTCACCAAATGTGAACATCGGAGCTCTAACCGAGGAACGAAAACAACAGCAAAAGTGTTGCTGAAGAGGTAGAGAGAAAAATGTGGATCGGCACCATTTCAGAAGGGGCCGTAAAACAATTTTTTTTGTGTTTTGTACCACTTTATGTAACAGCAGATTTCTCTGCGTGAAATTCGGGCTGCTCTCCCCGGGGAGAGCGCGTCGCCACAAGTACAGCGTCTACCCATTTTTTTTTTCTTTTTCCTGTCGGCAACTGTTTGTATCCCTATCAGAGTGGCTTTTTTCTACAGAATTTTGCCAGGGTCAACCCCCTTGTTGCCGTGGGTTCTTTTACGTGCGCTAAATAGTTATGTGTAACACACGGGACCTCGGTTTATCGTCTCATCCGAAAGACTATCGCCCAGACCACCACTCAGGGTCTAATTGATGGGGAAAAAGTTTGGGGCCCAAACGGGGTACGAACCACCGCACACTCCGACTCGGACTTTTCGCTCTCTAGGCAAGGTGCGTTACCACCTAGACCACCGATCCATGTACTAGCAAGGCCGTTTTGTGCATGTATACACACCAATTGTGGGTTTTGTGGTAAAAGCACCAAAATTTGCACAAATGATGTTAAGGACATACTAAGAAAATTTAGATATAGTGCCAGGCTGGATTTTTACCTTTGGGCCTATAAACTGCAAAAATCCAAGATGGCCGCCATCCGTTATGAAATATTTGTAAATTGTATATATCTTTGTAGACAGTTGAGACATGAACATGGATGAGGAGTCTTTTGGTATGTTATTAAACATGAGAAATCTAATGCAGATGTTATTCATGTGATATAATGCATATAAAGCCACATATTGGCCAGTTTTATGTCCGTTTATAAGATGGACAAAATCCGATTTGTGAATATCCATGAGCAGTCATTATATCTAGAATATAGATGTGGACTATCATTTGCATAGTCCCCTACACCCTTTCTTGCACTCACATCACAGCAATTCAGAACATGACACCACTGCTTGTGGCAGCATGAGCAGTCGCTGTGTACAAAATGTAGAATGCAGATGTGGGTTTTCATCATCCCTAGTCACAATCATTGTGGTCACAGTTCCCACTGCACTGTCAGAGTGATGTACATTTAACAGCAGCCCTGACACACTTGCATAGCCCCCTGCACCCTTTCTTGCACTGACCACACAGAAATGCAGAACATGACGCCACCGCTTCTGGCAACATTGTCCAGAATGGCTTCCAGCCTTGTGTTGCACTCTTTCGCCAACCATACATCTCTGGAGATGGAAGAACTGGAGAACAGACCAGTGCCTGTCCCCACACATGTCCACTTTGGCATATTGCCCGTTTTGTGTGGTGTAGCAGGGCTGTTCCTGTTGGTAGTATGTTGTCGATTGATCTACCTTTGGTAGTGAAGATGTGTTTCCTGGCTGAGTTTACGGTAGTGTCTGTGCAAGTGCGGTCATACAGAAGTACAACATAGTTCTCCAACACAGACATACAGTCATCACTGAATGCCAGTGGATCCAAGAACAAGGCAGAAAATACAGATGTGATCTCATCAAAAGACTTCCATGTGTCGAATGCAGTCTTTTCCCCCTTGCCAGCAAACGACAACACAAGTGTCACAACCAGTAAAGGAATGGAACATGGAAAGTGCACATGCTTTTTCACTACCAAGTTCTTTGGCGGTGTCATGTGCAGAAGTGTACCTGAGGTGTTTGCCAGCGCTGAAGGCGACCCAAATTTCAGTGTCTTCAAGGCATGCAACAGTCGAAACTGCCAGAACGATAACATCTGTGTCCACTGTAGGCAGCATAATTCTTCAATACCCTTTGTTTGCTGAATCGACTGCGTGAAGGAGCATTCTGGTGTCTGCTTCTTCATGTGTGCATGGTGCAAGAGATGAAATGTCCTGGTGAGTGTGAGAACACAGCACATTCTGACAATAATATTATGTTGCTGGTATACTCTCTCCACAGCTGTATGCATCGTAAGCTTTGTGCAACAGCATTGATAATGCACTAGCTGTAACTTGGTGTGCATGTCTTGTCTGTGTGACATGGGCTGCTGTCAGGAGTGAATCAGCTGTTCCAGGTGTAGCAATATTTGCTTAGGCTAAAGCATGCGTCCATCCACTGCCATGGAGCAAATCTCCAAGAGTGGCAAAGGATGCCATTTCCATATGTAAGCCACCTAGTAGAATGACAAACTTCTCTTCCCCATAATCATTTGGCCAGCACCATTGAATCTGTTTAGCAATTGCAAACAATGGTTGATCTACTGTCAACACGGGCACCTGTCCAGGATTCAGAAGGTGTACAGCTTGTATGACATCCATCGCATGGCGAATCATTGCCACAAACTTTGAGTCATTTGGGAACAGTGGCAGAAGAGATCCAATAGTGACCTCAAAGTCACGGGATTGCTGCTTATTTGAATGGAATGCCGCCCAACAGATTGGATCATCAACACTCTGGACCCCTTCACTTACAAGTCTACGTGTATTGTTTTGCCACTTTCTCTCATCTTCCATGGCAATGTTAACAAGTTCACAGTCACTGGTCAGTGTACCCTGAATGGAAGGGATAATTGGATCTTTCTTTGCTGTCACTGGGGTCAGCGTTGCTTATGATTCAGGAAGTGGTGGTATCTGTTTGCTAGGAAGATGTAGATCTGGTTGCATTTCTGACTTGTGACGCATGAGTCCATCAGATTCTGTTTCCCTGTTTTGGAAGAGCAAAATGTTCCTGCCATGATAGGCACCGTGAGCAGTTGTTGAGTTCGGGTTGTGGTCTAGATTATCAATAGCAGCTGTGGGGAGCATATTTTTTCGCAGGATAAGGGGGCAGACAACCCCTCCAGATTCATACTGCTGGGCTGCTGAAATGGCATGTCCATGGGAGATGTCAAGAACTCTGTCATAAGAAATTGATGAGCCCAAGTGGAACAAGGTGTCTACACGTTTTCGCTACGTGTATGTCCATGTATCATCATACCCAGATATATTGGTAAAGGAGTCTCCCTGCTTTTGCTATGGTGTATACCAGTGGACCCTCTCTGTCTTCTCACAGAGCTATTGTATTGCAGTAATTGAGTAATACGCAATTCTGCTTGTCTGGATTCATTACTCTCTTTTCGTAGTCTTTGGTCCATCCAAGATCATGCTAACCAGTGCAACAAGTGACTTGGGCACAGATTCTTCTTGGCAACTCTGTGGGAATGAAGTACCATCAAGTTGTGAACACACCCCGATCACATCATATTATCTCGTAGGATTATTTTGGCCGCCTTTGCTAAACAAATCGCTTCATCATCACAATTGTCCAAGCATGCATCTCACAATGCCTGCCCCACATCATCACTAAAGCTCAGCAACACATCTCGTCCTTGTTTATATGCTTGAAGCCATGGCATGTTTGCAAGTATCCGATTTTTGAGGTCGGTGGAATGAATACATCCAGTTATCTCGATTCCCAACTCTACCAGTCAGTCCGTGTAAAGCTTCACAAGATCTACCAACTTGAAGACAGGAGCCATGTCCTTTGCATTCATCTTTGTGTCCCCTGTGTATCCCATGAGCTCCACCAAAGCAAAGTGGAGTGAGCAATAAAGTTACAGGTGGGAATCTGGGGCTGCCCTCGGGATCCACAAACAACATGAGTTTTGTAACATAAATTTGGCCAGTATGCTGCTTTACATGCATTTTATCAACTAAACAATGGTTCCATTAAAATCTGCATGTCTCAAAACATATAAAAAGACTCCTCATTTATGTTCTTGTGTCAACTATTTACAAAGTTATGACAATTTATAGATATTTCATTTCGGATGGCGGCCATCTTGGATTTTTAGAATTTATGGGCTTCTGGGGAAAAATTCAGCTTGGCACTATATCTGAATTTATTTAGTATGTACTTAACCTTATTTGTGCAAATTTTGGTGCTTTTACCACAAAACCTACAATTGTTTCACATATCTGCAGGGCTATACAGTATATGCAGAGCCCCAGGCTTTGACAATAAACATAGAGAAGATCGGTGAACACCCCCTCAGTGTAATGTCCTCAAGAAGAAACACTAATGTCACATGGTACCTTGATTCCACATCCCATTCAATAGACTGGCAGCAAGCCACCAGTCATTGTGCTGGATCGGTGGTCTAGAGGTAACACGCCTGCCTAGAAAGCGAAAAGTCTGGGTCGGAAGTGTGCAGTGGTTTAAATCCCGTTGGGCCTAAAACTTTTCCACCATTCATTAGACCATGAGCGGTGGTCTGGGTGCTAGTCTTTTGGATGAAACGATAAACCGAGGTCTCGTATGTTACATATCATTAATTTATTTAGTGCACGTAAAAGAACCCACGGCAACAAGAGGGTTGTTCCTGTCAAAATTCTGTAGAAAAAGCCACTCTGATAGGGAAACAAATATATTTGCAGACAGGAAAAAGACAAAAAAGACAATGGGTGGTGCTGCACTTGTGGCGACGTGCTCTCCCTGGTGAGAGCAGCCCGAATTTCACGCAGAGAAATCTGCTGTGACATAAAGTGGTATACAATACAATACAATACAATACAATACAATACAATACAATACAATACAATACAATAAAAAAACCCCTCAATTTCAAATAAGATGTAAAAGAAGACTTTTCGCAGTGGCTAGCGCCTGGAAGGTGGCGGGTTTGAATCCCATAGGAGCCATTGGAATTTTTCCAACTCCGGCCGCCTCCTACCCAGACTGAGTGTGCTGTGCAATCATTGGGAAGACTGTGACCATAGTCTAGCTTCATCTGCTTTACAGATGCGAGTTTTGAGTGGTGTTCAAATTATCTGACCAGCACTGCAGGTGTCTGTATCTCTCGGGCCCGGTTGACTCCGGGATAAATTATGATAGTCAGCGTAGAGTACAATCCTGTAAAGTAGTCACAAAGCACATGCAGGTCCTTTGCAGCATCATTAGGTCATTCTCATTCTCATTGATCATCATGAGATAGAAAAAAATCTGCTTCTAATTCGGTGGCCTCGGTTGCTCCAATCTCGTGGTGACATAATATCCGGTTTTCCCGTACACTTCTGTGCCTGTGGTGAATTTGTGTCAAAGCCTTTGGGTTGGAGGTTCACAGGGGACAGTCTTTGGAGGGACTGTAGGGGTCCTTGGAGGGACTGTAGTGTTGTAAGTAGGGGGCTTAGTTGGTAATGTCCTTTGTATGCTAGATCAAAACAGGCACCACTGAACATCATCAAAGTGAAACTGCAGCAGGGCAGCGTACCCCTGAGAATGGAATCTTTACTCTTCACTGCCAGAAGAGAATTCAGTGCCGGTGTAATAAGCCCAAATCACCCTATGCAACAAATAATACCATAGTCATTTTGGCAACGCTGAAAGCACTATCCGTAGTGTTTATAACACAGGCCTACACGCCAAAAACACTGATTCTGGCTACGCCAAAGACACTATCCTCAAGCAAAAATTACTATTCAAGTATGCTTAAACACTATCCGATCAATGATCACACTAAATAAACTACTGTCATGACGTCAAAAGTGCTACTCTCGCCTCTTCCTCGTTTTTAGCTTAGAGATAATGTTCATAGTGTGCGCCAAAGTCATTGAGGTAGTGTTTACGGCATGTGAAAAAGTCACTAAGGTAGTGTTTACAGCATGTGCAAAAGTTACTACGGAAGTGGTTATGGCATGAAAGTCTTACGCCAAAACCACTACAGTAGTCTTTATTGCACGTTAATGTTTTGAGCGTGTTACACCGGCACTAAAATATTCTCATCTTCTTCTAAGTGATCTCCTGAACATGAACAGAGCCCATTGTCTAGTCTCCGTAATAATAAAACACAAACAAACAAATAAGTTCTGTGACTCTTTGAGGTGGGGGAGGGGGTGGTGTGTTTTAACTAAAGGGTTTCTTAGTTCGAGAAATAATTTTGTAATCGTTTGTTCGGGTTTTCCCTGCCACCTCTTGTTATGTTATAATTCCACATTACTTTTTTTTTTTTAATCGCACAGCGCTACGATCATGCTTGTGTGTGTGGTGTGTGTGTGTGTGTGTGTGTGTGTGTGTGTGTGTGTGTGTGTGTGTGTGTGTGTGTGTGTGTGTGTGTGTGTGTGTGTGTGTGATTATACGCTTTATCAATCATAGGTTCGTTCCTATTCAGGAAAAAGTCGTGGAGTAAAAACAAGTGCAGGTACCAAACTCTCAATCATTTTGAAAATGACTTATCAAAGATTCAATATAAAAAAATTGAAATGAAAATAAATTCTAGGGAATAATGTCTTTCAGTGGCAGCATTGTAGGCATTTCTGAGTAAGAACCATGCCTTTAGCCTGACCTGACTCGAGTTCCGGCTCCTGGATGAGCCTTCATCTGAGGTCCCGGCGGTGATTGAAACTCCACCTGCTGTGGTACCTTACAGCAAGACACTTTTCAGAATTGAAAAGTGTCAATTGCATTCAAAGGAATATTTTATATTCCTGTGGCCTTTTGAAGCTGCCCTCAAAAGACGATGATAAAAAGAAAATATGCTTAGAATATATGTTGGAAAAAATGAATAAGAGACAATAAGCACCTAGTGAATCTTTGTGCCTTAAGTTTGTGATCTGACGGTAATGTAATCCGGGGCTTTAGTGAGAGGATTCTCTCATTCCTCGGATGGAGCTCAGAGATTCAACAACGGTGAAAGTTTACGTATGCCACCGTTTTTAATTAACCCACCATGGAGGCAGCCACATTCCGACTTCGGGGGTTATTCCTGGATAATGTATCGGTTTCCATTTCTTTGTAAGTCAGTTGGATAACATTATATATAATAAGCTAGGTTGTCTGTTGAAGTACGCGCATGACATCTTGTGAACACGTTAAAAACCCAGCCCTCTTCTGTAGAGGACAGGATCGACTACAACTAGTGGCATGGGTTATATTCTTTTTTAATTAAAAAATATATATCTAGGATAATGGGATAAGCACTCTTGTGCTTTTTTTTTTTACATCCAGTCCTTGTGTGTATGCAGTTTTGTAAATGTCATCTGTTCCCACAGGTACACGATGGCCTATTCTTACGAAAAGTGGAACAGGATTTAGCGTGTGCGCAAGATGTTCTGCGTGCGTTAGCACACGGGGCCTCGGTTTAAAGTCTCATCCGAAGGACTTTTGGGGAGAGTGGAGTCAGCACTGATGTTAACTCCAGGAGAAAAATCTCCTCCACCGGGAATCGTACCCGGGTCGTCAAATTGCGAGCGCAATGTTCTGACCACTAGGCTATCCCGTCCCGTCCCGTGGGTGACATGACGTGAACATGCCCAGCTTTGAAGTGTACAAGACATGCTGTCCGACAGTTTATGTGCAGTCCCCCCCCCCCCCCCCCCATGACTTCTCGTAAAGGTAAAGGTGTCCCATAACCTATGTGGTCGTAGGGGAGCGAGGCATCAAAGACCTCAGCTTCTCTAGATGCCAGCATATTGAGGGCGGTGGCACCCATCTCTTCCCCCTTGCTGCTTTACCTTCCCTGACCTTAAAGAGGGCAGGTACCCATTTACGGCTGGGTGAACTGAAGAACTGTTCTGACGCTAAGACGAGCAAAATGGTCACTCATCCACTTGGTAACCACGCTCAATGCTGTTTAACCTTAGCTTAGGGAAAGCGGGTGCTCTGACCACTGAGCTATCTCGTCCCAATGAAGTTAAGAGAGAAAAAAAGAAGTCTGTTGATGACTTGAGAACAGAAGTCTGTTAATAACTTCTTATGAAGTTCAAAGAAAAGGAGAAGTGTGTTAAAGATGATGCGTTTTACATTTAGAAAGGCCCCTGTAGGTCCCGAATTTTTTCTAATTCAGGAAGGTTCGTGTAGTTTCTGCTTTAAAAAGAGGTTTTCTAGTGTACCATTTTCATGTCAGAATACATAGGATGCAGACGCGTGTTGTAGACTGTGCGTTTTGCCTCGATGCATCCTATACAGTTTTTCTTGCAGTTGTTGCTGATATATTTTTTGGGCGGGGGGCGGGGGGGGGGGGGGGGGGGGGGGGGGGGGGGGGGGGGGGAGAGGAGGGTGGTTTATTGCTTGCTTGCTTGGTTCATTAATACGTTCATGTGTTCTTCGTTTCTTTCTTCTTCTTTCT
Source organism: Stramonita haemastoma (assembly GCA_030674155.1). Classification (NCBI taxonomy): domain Eukaryota; kingdom Metazoa; phylum Mollusca; class Gastropoda; order Neogastropoda; family Muricidae; genus Stramonita; species Stramonita haemastoma. The sequence continues at coordinate 16,060,099 of CM060325.1, read as the reverse complement.
ATCTTTCCACTTCTTTTGTTTCCCATCCTTCTTTCCTTTATTTCTTTACATCATTCCTTTGTTCTTTTTCTTCCTTGCCTCCGTCTGTCCGTCCTCCATTCATTCACTTATTCATTCCTTCATTTTTTTCTTTTATTCTTTTATATCGAGGATAATGGGATAAGCACTCATGTGCTTTTTTTCATCCAGTCCACGTGTGTATGCAGTTGTGTAAATATTATGTAGCCACCGGCACACAATGGCCTACTCTTACGAAAAGCGGAACAGGATTTAACATGTGCGCAAGATGTTCTGCATGCGTTCGCACACGGGGCCTCGGTTTTCCGTCTCATCCAAAAGACTTTTGGGGAGAGTGGAGTCTGTATTGATGTTAACTCCAGGGGAAAAATCCCCTCTCTCCTCTTTAATTAATTCGTATGTTCGTTCTTTTTTTCATTCATTCACTAATTCATTAATTCTTTCGTTGATTCGATCATTCATTCATTTCCACACTGACAGCGCAACTCGTTCCAATTCACGTCAGTTCAATACAGGTTTATTCATTTCACAGGAGGGGTGACAACAACATGACCGGTCTATAAAGTACAACATCATTATCAAAACAACACCGGTTTATAAAATACAAAATCATTATCAACAAGTAACAACATGTACAACTCGCCAACAATAATGCACACGTACACATCACCAGTTTCGGTTGTTAAGAGCAGAAACGTTTCTGTCCAACAAAATGTGTCAAAATTAATGATGATGAGAAAACAAAAACGATTAGCGTCATCATATCTAAAGACTAAAGGTGTGATAATACATGCATTTTTTGGGGAATGAGACGTTCAAGATATCAACTTCTCCATGGGCCAGCACATTGAGGGCGGCGCCCATCTCTCCCTCTCTCCCTCACTGTTTTACCTTCCCTGACCCTAAATCATCTAATCAAAATTTTATTTCCAGATGGTACATTGAATAAGCATCGATTTACTTTTTTCATCAAGCCATCTATCTAAAGAGAACAAAAACAAAAACAAAAACTAACAAAAAACAAAGCAGAAAATCCCTAACAAACAAAGAAAAAGGGGGGAAAAAACAACAACCCCCCCCCCCCCAACAATCATTTCACCAACATTAATTAGCTAACATGATTTCAACAGCCTTAAAAATAAAATATGCCTGTAGATAATACAAGCAACAACAATAACAACATAAACAAAAAAAATCCCACTCAAAAGTCTCTCTCTCACACACACACACACACACACACACACACACACACACACACACACACACACACACACACACACACGGTTCGCACGCTCGTCCACTCAGCACGTATACACGCACGCGTATGCACGCATTTAAATTTTTTTTTAAAAATCATATAGTGTCAAACAAACAGCTTATATCAGTTACAATATCACCAAAACCATTATTTAAGACTTGACAAAAAGAATCCATGAAATGTCGATAAGCAATTTATGTCAGATTACAAAATCTCCATTCTTCAGTTCATACTTTACATATCAGAAGGAAGAAAAGGAAAAACAACAAACGCAACACAACCATATGATAACACCCATCACCATTGAGAGGAAATAACACATACACCAACAAACATACAATCAAACAAACAAAAAAAACCCAGACAAAAACAACAACAAAAACCCCCGAACAAAATAAAAACAAAAATGGGGAGGGGGACGGATGGGGAGGGGGTATCAAGGAGGAAGGGGAAAACACAAACAGCAAATAGAAGAATTATAGTAATGATTTATGATTATATCAATAAATAAAAATTCCTATACATACGAACTAAAACCCAAAACCTCCCCACAAAGAAACAGAACAAAAAAAGAAAAAAAAGAAAAAAAGAAAGGCCTTAACCACTAACCAAAGTAATATAAATGTAATAGTGCTAATAGTCCCATTAATAAAAGTAATAGAATAAATTAAAAAAAAAAAACCCTTTATACTGAAACTATTGAACAAGGTAAGAAAAACTGCATGAAAAATGTCTCCAATCTAGTCATCAGATCACTGGTATGGTTTTCTCCTGTTGAATTTGCAGAATGTACACGTGTTTACATACACTCTTTTACCCTATCCTGTTCATAAATAATTAAAAAAAAATAATAAACCAAAAAAAAATGAACAAATTGAAAAAAAAAACCCGGAGCTATACGGTCTCTATTCTTGTCTAGATTAGGAATAGTAAACAAAAAAGAAAAAAATGAAACAAGCAATAAACTCAAAGGAAAAATATCGATTGTTTTACACCCAGTCTGCACTCCTTGTTTCATCTTTCTGTTGTTTTTTTAACTGGCTGTCAGCTTTGCCTAAGAACTATCATAGAACATTAAAAACAAACGAATTGATAATAATGGCGTCCGTAATATTGATAATTATTGATATGACAATAATAATAATAATGAAAAATAACACACACACACACACACACACACACACACACACACACACACACACACTCCGTCTTAAATCACTAATTTTATTTTTTTTATGTCAATAAACGTTAAACTGAAGATATCTATTTAACCACACACACACACACACACACACACACACACACACACACACACACACACACACACACACACACACACACACAACGCACGCACACATACACACACACACACACACACACACACACACACACACACACACACACACACACACACACACACAAACACACACACACACTTACAAATACACACGCCCGCACTTCTAGGGAAAGGAATTTGCCATAATTATTATTCCATTGTGACAATCGCTATAACTAAACCAGTTTAGTGAGGTAACGGATTTGTTGACTTCCTTTAGTTAGATAAACTAATAATGAAATAGATATACAGAAAAAGAAATTTGTAAAAGGATAGGCAGAAAGATTCACAATAATTTCTCTATCTTTAAATAAGTAAAAAGTGAATCAATAAATAAAAGAACACAACACAATCCACTTCAATTTGTCCTGTCTTTTGTACGCACACATGTCATCATTAATTCTTTTGAAGTCAAGTCAATATTTTGCGAAACATTAGCCTTAAATGGCCATAAAAGTTAACAGTACAAAAATTGGACTAAACGAAGGAAAGCAGACAGTAAATCATGCAGCAATGAGTAGCGGGCTTTTTTTCTTTCTTTTTCTTTTTTTTAACATTGAAAAAAAAACTCTTACACTTTGCCAACAATACAGAAAAAACATCTGTCATTCTGTCATCAATATTGAAAAAAAAACCCTCTTACACTTTGCCAACAATACAGAAAAACCATCTTTCATTCTGTCATCAATATTGAAAAAAACCCTCTTACACTTTGCCAACAATGCAAAAAAAAAAACCATCTTTCATTCTGTCATCAATATTGAAAAAAAAAACCTCTTACACTTTGCCAACAACACAGAAAAAAAACATCTTTCATTCTGTCACCAATATTGAAAAAAATAACCCTCTTACACTTTGCCAACAACACAGAGAAAAGCATCTTTCATTCCGTCATCAATATTGAAAAAAACCCTTATACTTTGCCAACAATACAGAAAAAAAGCATCTTTCATTCTGTCATCAATATTGAAAAAAAAACTCTGACACTTTGCCAACAATACAGAAAAAAACATCTTTCACTCTGTCATCAATATTGAAAAAAACACATTTACACTTTGCCAACAATACAGAAAAAAAACATCTTTCATTCTGTCATCAATATTGAAAAAAAAAACCTTACACTTTGCCAACAATACAGAAAAAACATCTTTCATTCTGTCATCAATATTGAAAAAAAAACTCGTACACTTTGCCAACAATACAGAAAAAAAACCCATGAGTAGCGGTTTGTATGAAATCTTTCACTTCAGATTTGCTGACACAACCAGGTTTTCTTGTGGGGCTATCTAATGTCTTTCCCAACTGATTTCTTCCTTCAATCTTTCCCACCTTTCACCATTCTTCATCCATGATTTTTTTTTGTTTTCTTAAAATTACATCGTAGGGCGTCCAACCTATATTTTACCATTCTTTTTTTTCTTTCCAGATTGGACGAAAAAAAAAAAAAACCCCAAAAAGTTATCATAGAGTACACTTGTGCTGACAATGGAAATCAAAGACTGCTAGTAGGAGAGATGCAGATGGAGCAGTCTATCAATGGGCTGGGAGTGCCATGACCTGAGTAATGGGCATATCTCTGATCTATAGTAAAGCAAAAGACAAGAAGGAATTAAACAGGATACACCAATTCAAGATGCCTGCAATCTTATGCTCACAGAATGAAGGGCAACATGGTTTTCTTATACATGATTTTGTGAATAAAATATGGAAAATGTTTTTTTTTCTGATGTAAGGCTGTTAACTAAAATGTATTCAGAACATTTTTTTTTCATATTAAAATACTGCAATAATTGTATTTCTGTTTCAAACGCTTTCTTCCTATCCGCCCTTTCCAAAACAATGAAAAATAAGTCAACAATGGTTACAGCCACAAATCCCGCAATTTAACAGGTTTACACAACACACACACACACACACACACACACACACACACACACACACGCGCGCGCGGGCGCGCACACACACGCACATACATACACACACACAGGTTGACAAATACCCATTACAAAGCGCTTTGCTGGTAACAAATACTCCCCCACACAATCTCTCTCTTCTCTCTCTCTCTCTCTCTCTCTCTCTCTCTCTCTCTCTCTCTCTCTCTCTCTCTCCCCCCCCCCCTCCCTCCCCTCGGAATTGAGCATTCTACCTCTGGCTTTTATCAATAGTGTACACACACACACACACACACACACACACACACACACACCACACACACACACACACACACACACACACACACACACATTCTAAAAACCAGTACCCTTACTTCTGGTTAAAAAAACACTTTTTCTGAAAGATCTCCCCTTTAATAATAGTAGTAGTAGTAATAATAATAATAATAATAATAATAATAATAATAATAACAATAACAATAACAATAACAACAACAATAATAATAATAATAATAATAATAATAATGATGATAATAATAATAACAATAATCATCATCATCATCATCATCATCATCATCATCATCATCATCATCATAACCATAATCATAATAATACATGGAATTTATATAGCACTATATCTTGTAAAAACAAATCAAAGCGCTTGCATTCGACCCATACAACACACAAGCAATCAACAACAATTTCTAGTTTTAGCAAATTCGAATGTACACACACACACACACACAACACACACACACACACACACACACACACACACACACACACACACACACACGCGCGCGCGCGCGCGCGCGCGCGCATGCTTTCTAAAACTAGCCAACTCTACTTTTTGCTTTCACCTTATTTTCTAAAATGCTCTCCACCCTCCCCTGAACCCAATGACAGTTTGACAGCCTCCCCCTATCCCCCTACAATAAAATACAAATACTGTTAGTTAATAAAAAATAAAAACCCAAGCAACTGAGTATGAATACTTTAATGAAAAAAAAAATCTATTTGCAACATCTTATCTAAAAAAAATGAACATCCCCAAAACACGAGAAATTCATCCCCATCCTCGGCCATTTCATCTCTTTCTCCATCTCTATATTATGTACCTGATTATTCAACACCCCCATCCCACCCTCTTTCAATCCCTCTACCCCTTCCTAGCATTCTTTTCTTAAGAAATCTTGCACCCCTGCCCCTACCAACCCTAGCACTATTATCTATGAGCTACCTTAATGGTGGGCAAAAACGATCGCATTCGCAAAAAATCTGACTAACTGATGAACCTTAGAGCTATAACCAAGGAATAAAATCTCAAAACATATCTGTTCACTATAATTTCAAAAGAATTTTGGTGCGTTTTAAACTGTACATTGTTACTGCTCGGGTAATCTTGTTTTTGTTTTGTTTGTGAAAACGTGGTATAAAGCAGTTCTCAGCTTAACAATTTAGCCTTATTAAACAATTCAATTCTATTCAACCGAAAAGAAAAAAAAAGTCAAACCACTGTGTCAGCATAGACCAATTCACCTGTCTTTTGTGTCCACATGGGGGGCCAGGGTTAGTGTTGAGGTTAAGTGTTAAGAGTTAAAGGGTTAGTAACGGGGAAAGGGTTGTCAGTCAGCTGGGTCGGTCTGAATGTTAGAACGCTTGTGGACACAAAAGCACACAGACTAATGGTATGTAGCTATCGACACAATGGTATTTATTTCATAATTATTATTCTACCGACCACAACGGTTATAGGGTTATAGGTATTGTGCAATAGAGTAGCGCTTTAAATCAGAATCGCCAGTTTTATCGAAAAGCCTTATATGCACTGGACTTAAAATGAAAATTCCAGTTCTGCTTGCATTAAAAAACACTATGTCCTAAGAAATTTTGAACGAGTTAAATTCATTTAAAAAGAGCCCCCCAAATTAAGCTACGTAGATCTAAGTCGCAATTCATCTGCTTTAATGGTGAGGAAAAAAAAGAGTTGCAAATAGAACAATCTTACTATTGGCGAACCTCAGAACTCCAGCCTAGGAATAATAAAAAAAAAAATTAGCCAGCCCTCTTGTTTCAATCCCTGCTGATGTTTCCCGTAGCCCTCCTAACACCCCTTTCCCAATCCTTCCCTCTCCTCCCAAATGATGTCTCCTCCCCACCAACTGTCTCTTTTACACACACACACACACACACTCACACACAACATCTTGCGCACACGTTAAATCCTGTTCCGCTTTTCGTAAGAGTAGGCCATCGTGTGATGGTGGGAACAGATGACAATATTTACAAAACTGCATACACACGGGGACCGGATGAAAAATAGCACATGATTGCTTATTCTGTTATGCT
>CM060325.1:16049005-16053146 GCA_030674155.1 Stramonita haemastoma | reverse complement strand
CACCCAATTTGCTAATTTTCACATGGCGCAATCTCTCTCTCTCTCTCTCTCTCTCTCATCCTCTCTCTCTTCTCTCTCTCTCTCTGCTCTCTCTCTCTCTCTCTCTCCTCTCTCTCTCTCTCTCTCTCTCTCTCTCGGCCATTGTGTGCCTGGTGGGAACATGACAATATCTACAAAACTGCATAACACACGGGGACTGGATGAAAAAAAAGCACAAAATGAGATGCAAAAATTCATTATCAATATAAAAGAAACAAAAATTGAATCAAATCAAATCAAATCAAATCTCTCTCTCTCTCTCTCTCTCTCTCTCTCTCTCTCTCTCTCTCTCTTCCTCTCTCTCTCTCTCTCTCTCTCCTCTTCTCTCTCTCTCTCTCTTCTCTCTCTCTCACACACACACACACAACTCTGCTGCTTCTATTTCCAACACAAGATTACAGAGCATATTATCCACTCTTCTTTCATTAATTTGTCATCTAGCAACAATACGGGGGAAGGGGGGAAGAATTAACCCTGGGCTCATTATCTAAGGGGGGAGGGACTTTATTCTCTGTCTAGGGATCAATGAAACACCCCTACTTTAGTTCGTCGATGCCTTGATTGACTGGTTGATTGATAGCACAGGTAAAATCAGCGAATCGCCCACACTTTTTTCTATGTTGTTTCTGCTGAATGACATAATGAGATGGGATGATGGAATTTGGGTAGGTAGGTAGGTAGGTAGGTAGGTAGGTAGTCAAGTCAAGTCAAGTCAAAAACACTTTAATCATCACTGAAGGGCAATTACAATACTGACAGGCATATTGATACAAATCATAATCAAACACACGAAGTAGCTACATTTCATATGTTTGATTATGATTTGTATCAATATGCCTGTCAGTATTGTAATTGCCCTTCAGGGATGATTAAAGTGGGTAGGTGGGTGGATGGGTAGGTGGGTGGGTGGGTAGGTAGGTAGGTAGGTGGATGGATGGGAGGATGGATGAATGGGTGGATGGGTGGGTAGGTAGGTAGGTATTTATTTATTTATTTATTTATTTATTTATTTATTCTTTTATATCGAGGATAACAGAATAAGCAATCATGTGCTTTTTTTCATCCGGTCCCCGTGTGTATGCAGTTTTGTAATATTGTCATCTGTTCCCACTGGCACACGATGGCCTACTCTTACGAAAGCGGAAACAGGATTTAACGTGTGCGCAAGATGTTCTGCGTGCGTTCGCACACGGGACCTCGGTTTAAAGTCTCATCCGAAGGACTTTTGGGGAGAGTGGGTCAGGTAGGTAGGTAGGTAGGTAGGTAGGTAGGTAGGTAGGTAGGTAGGTAGGTAGTGCGCTTTTTATCTCGTTCTCTGGCTAGATTCTCCGATGTTCGCCAATATTGAGATTTTTGCGTATGCGACCATTTTTATCCTACATGAAGGTAACTGCATTCCTACTTCATCGATGATGTTGAGTCACAACACCACTGTGCATACGTTTTGTACGTTTTTGTCGTCAGTTTATACTAGCGCTTATCGCATACTCTCCCAAAAGGTAGAACGGGTGTTGGCGTGGTGCGCAAGATGTTCTGCGCGCGTTGGCGTAAAGTTTATAGAATTTTTTCCTACGTTTTCAACGTTTACACCGTATCACTACATAACATGAAACTTAAAACTCTAAAACTGTTTTCAAAATAAAATACACTCATGGAAACGATATTATCTGTTCATAACATGAAACAAAATCATCCTCAGAGTAGTCCCAATCTCTTTCTCTCTCTCAATCTCTAAGCCCAAATTTTCTGGTTCATAGAATTCATTGTGTTTCACTGATATTCTGCCACATCCTTCTGGCTTTGATGAGTGGGGTTTGTTTCCTGTATTAGTGGCTTAATGCTCTGTTTTGTTGGGTTCCAGGTATTTATTCGGTGATTTGGGTTTAGTTTGTTTTTTACAGATTGATTCCTGAATGTAGTGTGTGTGTGTGTGTGTGGTGTGGTGTGTGTGTGTGTGTGTGTGTGGTGTGTGTGTGGTGTGTGTGTGTGTGTGTGTGTGTTGTGTGTGTGTGTGTGTTTTGTGTGTTTGTGTGTGTTGTGTGTTTGTGTGTGTGTGTGTTGTGTTTGTGTGTGTGTTGTGTGTGTGTGTGTGTGTGTGTGTGTGTGTGTGTGTGTGTGTGTGTGTGTGTGTGTGTGTGTGTGTGTGTGTGTGTGTGTGTGTGCGTGTGTGCGATTTCAATTTGTTGGTAAATCTGTTTGTTTTATCTTCACAATCTCCTATGACTGAGTTTTCACATTGTCGTGAATTTTGAACTACCACCACAGTAATTCCTTTTGCCTCTTCACTTTTCATCCTTTAAATCATAACCCAACATATATATATATATGAAACTTAAATTCTAAAACTGCTTTTTCCCAAAAAAAATGATGAAGTTACAACCTTAGAAAAATATCGTCCTTTGTTGTCATGCTACCCCCCAAAAAAAAATCCACCATTGTCCTTCGATTGATTGATTGATTGATTGATGGCAAGCTTTAGCTTTGTTCATCCTCCAAGTCACACTTTGCTGGGTGAAGGATTTCATTGTGTTTCTCTGATGTTGTGCTGTACCCCTTCTGGCTTTGAAGAGTGCTGCAAGTTGTTTCATGATTGTGTTTTGTGGACTAATGGGCTGTTTGATTGCGTGTGTGTCTGTGTGTGTGTGTGTGGGGGGGGGGGGGGGGGGGGTTGTGTTGTGTTTGTGGGTGGGTGGGTGGGTGTGGGGGGTGAGTGTGTGTGTGTGGTCGTTTGTGTGTGTGTGTGTGTGTGTGTGTATGTGTGAGAGGGGGGGGGGGGGTTGTTGTGTTGTGGTGTGTGTGTGTGTGTGTGTGTGTGTATGTGTGTGTGTGTGTGTGTGTGTGTGTGTGTGTGTGTGCTTTTCAATTTGTTAGTAAATCTGTTTGTTTTATCGTCACAAACTCCTGTGGCTGAGTTTTTACATTTTCGTGAATATTGGACTACCACCACAATACTTCATTTTGTCTCTTCATATTTCATCTTTCATAGCCCAACATATTATTCAAACTTTAATTCTAAAACTCTCTTTTTTTTCAAAAACAAAGTTACAACCCTAGAAACAAAATCATCCTTTGTTGTCATGCTACCCCCCCAAAAAAAAAATTCCGCCATTGTCCTTCGATTGATTGATTGATTGATCGATTGATCGATTGATGGCAAGCTTTAGCGTAGTCATCCTCCAAGTCACACTTTTCTGGGTGAAGGATTTCATTGTGTTTCCCTGATGCTGCGCTGTATCCCTTCAGGCGTTGAAGTGTGCTTCAGGTTGTTTCATGATTGTTGTGGTTTGTGGGCTAATGGGCTGTTTCATTGCGTGTGTGTGTATGTGTGTGGGGGGGTGGGGTGGGGTGGGTGGGTTGTGTTGTGTTGTGTTTGTGGGTGGGTGTTGGTGTGGGGGGGGGTCTGTATGTGTGTGTGTGTGGGGGGGGGTCTGTATGTGTGTGTGTGTGTGTGTGTGTACGTGTACGTGTGTGTGTGTGTGTGTGTTGTGTGTGTGTGTGTGTGTGTTGTGTGTGTGTGTGTGTTTTGTGTGTGTGTGTGTATGTGTGGTCTGTTCTTTATTTCAAGTTACCTGTTGGATCATGGGAGTAGTATCAGTCTAGTGGTGTGCGTATTTTTGTGTGGTGGGGGGGGGGTATGACGGGTGTGGTGGTCGTTTGAGTGTGTATGTGTTTGTGAGTGTGTGTGTATGTGTGTATGTGTGTGTGTATGTGTGTATGTGTGTGTTTGTGAATGTGTGTGTGTTTGTGTTTATGTGTGTATTTGTGTGTGGTGTGTGTTTGTGTGTGTTTGTATGTGTCTGTGTTTGTGTTTGTGTCTGTGTTTGTGTGTGTGAATATATGTGTGTGCTTGTGTGTGTGTATATATATGTGTGCTTGTGTGTGTGTGTGTGTGTGTTATCATCATTATTATCATCATCATCATCATCATAATCACCACCACCACCACCACCGCCATCATCATCATCACCATCATCATCATCATCACCACCACCATCATCATCACGATAATCATCCTTATCATCACTGTGTGGTCAGCTGTCTGCCCAACTACATCATGTTAATCCTCACTTTCATCATCACCCTCACTGTGTGTTCAGGAGGA
>CM060325.1:16015126-16020126 GCA_030674155.1 Stramonita haemastoma | reverse complement strand
CATGCTACCCCCCCAAAAAAATAAATTCCACCATTGTCTTTCGATTGATTGATCGATTGATCGATTGATGGCAAGCTTTAGCGTAGTCATCCTCCAAGTCACACTTTTCTGGGTGAAGGATTTCATTGTGTTTCCCTGATGCTGCGCTGTATCCCTTCAGGCGTTGAAGTGTGCTTCAGGTTGTTTCATGATTGTTGTGGTTTGTGGGCTAATGGGCTGTTTGATTGCGTGTGTGTGTATGTGTGTGTGTGTGTGTGGGGGGGGTTGTGTTGTGTTGTGTTTGTGGGTGGGTGGGTGGGTGTGGGGGGTCTGTATGTGTGTGTGTGTGTGTGTGTGTGTGTGTGTGTGTGTGTGTGTGTGTGTGTGTGTGTGTGTGTGTGTGTGTGTGTGTGTTTGTGTGTTCCTCCTCCTCCTCCTCCTCCTCATCCTCATCCACATCATCATCATCATCATCATCATCATCATCATCATCATCATCATCATCATCATCGTCATCACCACTATCCTCGTCTTTGTCCTCACTACCCTCACTATCATCATTATTGTGTGTTCAGGAGGACCTGTTGGTCAGCTGTCTACCCAACTACATCATGTTAATCCTCACTATCATCATCATCACCACCACCACCATCATCACTCATCATCATCATCATCATCATCATCATCATCATCATCATCATCATGTTAATCCTTACTATCATCATGAAGTTGATCCTCACTATCATCATCATTTTAATCCTCACTTTCATCATTTTAATCCTCACTTTCATCATGTTAATCCTCACTTTCATCATCATCATCATCATCATCATCATCATCATCATCATCATCATCATCATCATCATCATCATCATCACCACCACCATGATCTTAATCCTCCCTATCATCATCCCACTATGTGTACAGGAGGACCTGTTGGTCAGCTGTCTGCCTAACTACATCATGCAGCTGATGAGGTGTCGTCTGGAGCTGAAGATGCAGAAGCCCAAGATGACCCTCTTCCATGACCTCTACATCAACAGATACTCCGACGTCAGGTCAGTGGCCGCCGCTGCCTACTTTGGTGGTGTGTGGTGGTGGTGGTGTGGTGGTAAATGTTGTGGTGGGGTGGGGGTTCGTGTGGTGGTGGTGTGGTGGGTGGGTTGGTGGTGGGGTTGTGTGGTGGTGGTGGTGGTGGTGGTGGTGGTGGTATGGGGGAGTGGTTGTGGTGGTTGTGGTGGTGGTGGTGGTGGTGGGTGGTGGTGGTTGGTGGTGGTGGTGGTGGTGGTGGCGGTGGTGGTGGTGGTGGTGGTTGGTGGGGTGGTGGTGGTGGTGGTGGGTGGTGGGTGGTAAATGTGGTGGTGGTGTGTAAATGTGGGTAGGTGGTGGTGGTGGTGGTGGTGGGGTGAAATGTGGTGGTGGTGATGGTGGTGGTGGTGGTTATGATGGATAAGGTAGTCGTGGTGGGTGGATCGTGGTTGTGGGTTGTGATGATGGCGGCAATAGTGGTGTCCAACCTCATTAGGATGAGAAGTATCTAACAAACAAAAAAAGAAACAACCCATTGAAAAAAAAAAAGAACCAAAACAACAACAAAAAACCCCAACCAAATAAAACCACACACAAAAGCACAAACAAAGAACAGTATCTCACCAACACCAAAACTCAATCCCCCTAATCAAGTGACCCAGTTAAGTTATCCAATCAAATGAGCCAGTGCATACACTGACTCTCTGTTGGATGTTTCAGTATTCTGTTCGCCGACATCGTCAACTTCACGCCACTTGCCAGTGAATGCACGGCAGCAGAACTGGTGAAGATGCTGAATGAACTGTTCGGACGATTTGACCAGCTGGCCAAGGTATCTTTTTTTTTTTTTTTTAATTATTATTATTCTTTTATATCGAGGATAATGGAATAAGCACTCATGTGCATTTTTTTTTACATCCAGTCCCCGTGTGTTTATGCAGTTTTGTCAATCTTGTCATCTGTTCCCACCGTACTGGCACACAAGTTGCCTACTCTTAGGAAAAGCGGAACAGGATTTAACGTGTGCGCAAGATGTTCTGTAAACCCTGTGTGTGTCCCTAATGTCAGGTTGCAACAGTGCCAAGATTTCTTTCTTCTTTTTTTTTTTAATATTGTGCATTTTTATATGTTTGTTTGTATCTTTTCTTTGGTTTTTTTGGGGGGGTTGTTTTGTTTTTTTGTTCTGCTTTTGTCAACTGTTCTTTGCGTATTTTATCTATTTACTTAGATTTTGAATAATTTTATTCCATTCTGTATGTCATATTGTGTCCTTTTCATATAATATTATTTGTCCTTCTTTAAAGCTTTCCTTATACGGAGTTTGTTCTCTGTGTGTTTGGTTTATCAGATTATTGTGGGGGGTTTTTCTGATTGTAAACATCACACACACACACACACACACACACACACACACACACACACACACACACACACACACACACACACACACACACACACACACACACACACACACACACCACATACACACATCTTTCCTTTATACAGGCGTCTCTCTATCTATTTTGTTTATTGATTCTTTCATTCATTTTCTCTCTCTACAGAAAAGCAACTGTATGCGGATCAAGATTCTGGGAGACTGCTATTACTGTGTATCGGGAATTCCCGAGCGGGATCCCAACCACGCTGCCAACTGCGTCAACATGGGACTGAATATGATCGAAGCTATAAGGTGAGTCTGTCCGTCTGTCTGTCTACTTGTCTGTCTGTCTGTGTCCGTATGTCTGTGTGTCTGTGTCAAATAATCAGTTATATCTTCTTCTTCTTCTTCTTCTTCTTCTTCTTCTTTCTTCTTCTTCTTCTTCTTCTTCTTCTTCTTCTTCTTCTTCTACTTCTTTCATACCATCGTTCTTTTCTTGGATTTTAAGCCAAATACTTTTTTGTATTCCAAATTATTTTTTTGTTTGTTTGTTTGTTTATCTTTTTTAATTTGTCCTTCAAGTTTTCTTGCCTTCGTTCATTCATTCATTCACCTGTTTATTAAATCTTTCAGTACTGCTTACATTTATGATTCATTCATTCTTTCTTTCATTCATTCATTCATTCATTCATTCATTCATTCATTCATTCATTCATTCATTCATTCATTCACATTTTTGCACAGTCATTCACCAGTTTCTACATTGATTCATTCATGAAGCCCTCCATTTATCGTACAGTTGGTGACTCATTAAGGAAATTCCTTAATCATACATTCACTCCTGTACTCATTCAGGAATTCATTCATTTATCATTGTCTTTTATTTATTTTTCTTCTTTTCTCATTCACAGGGCTCTACGGGAAGGAACTGGCGTGGATGTGGACATGCGCATTGGCATCCATTCCGGGGCCATCCTGTGTGGTGTGCTGGGATTACGTAAATGGCAGTTTGACATCTGGTCTGATGACGTCACTGTCGCCAACCACATGGAATCCAGTGGCATACCTGGGTGAGTGTGTGTGTGTGTGTGTGTGTGTGTGTGTGTGTGTGTGTGTGTGTGTGTGTATGTGTGTGTGTGTGTGTGTGTGTGTGTGTGTGTGTTGTGAGGCGGGGCATTTGAGTGGAAGTGATGTGTGTGTGTGAGGAAGGAGGGATGAGGCGCCCAGGCGCATGTGTGTGTTTAAATGTATGTTTTGATAGATGGGCTGTGTGTGTATGTATGTATGTGTGTCTGTGTGTCTGTGTGTCTGTGTGTCTGTGTGTCTGTGAGTCACTGAGACAGAGAAACAGATAGACGGAAAATGAGATATAAATTGAAAGAGAAAGTAATGCATTGTATTATGTTTATTGCATGTTATTGCATTATACTGATTTGTATTGTGTTGTATTATATACCACTCTCAGTCAAGGTGGATATTGTAGCGTGAACATTTGTTTGCTCTACCCAAACAGCGTGTGTTGCCTCCAGAATAGTGCCACTTTTTTATACCCCTTTTGCATGTGTGTCTTTTTTGTATGAGAATAGCTTTGTTTTCAACTGAAAGTCGCCAGGGACAATCCACTTAATGCTATGGGTTCTTTCAAGTGTGCTAAATGAGTGTTGTATGTGGGACGTCAATTTATCGCCTCATCCGAAAGACTAGCACCCAAACCATCACACTGATACCCTGAAGTTTGGTTTTGATGCAATATAAAATAATACAATACAACACGATAAGATTCAACACAAATCACTACAATATGATGCAAGATTAAAGTTCTACATGTCCAGTGTGTTTGTAAACTTAAAGGTAAAGGTGTTCCATAACCTTTGTAATCGTAGGGGAGCGAGGTGTCAGAGACCTCAGCTTCTCTAGGTGCCAGCATGTTAATTGGCGGCGCCCATCTCCTCTCCCTCGCTGCTTTACCTTCCCTGACCCCCGAGAGGGCAGGGTACCCATTTACAGCTGGGTGGACTTGGGGACTGTACTGAAGCCAAGGCGCGAAAAAGGTCACCCATCCGATGGATAACCACACTCGATGCTGCGTAACCTTAACTTGGGGAAAGCGAGTACTCGGACCACTGAGCTATCCCGTTGTTAACTTACTCATTTTCAAGTCTTTTGACGATTTAACTATTCATCTTCTTTTATATGTGTCTGTTTTACAGGCGTGTTCACATCTCCAAAGACACACTGGACTTTCTAAGTGGTCAGTTTAACGTGGAGCCGGGCAATGGCGCTGACCGAAGCTCCTACCTGAAGGAACACAACATCGAGAGTTTTCTGGTCATTCCTGTAGAGAAGAGGGTGAGTTGAGAAGAAAAAACACGAATAAATGTCTCTTTGATGTTGATCTAACTTTTCAGTAATTAATCTTTGCTTTCGGGTAGTTTTGCTTGCGGTTAAGCTTCTTCTTGATAATCCTTCTCTTGAAAAAATATATTTTTGTACCATTTCATTGTAATATTGTTGTTGTTGTAGTTGTGCGTTCACCAGCTAAACACTCTTGGGGGTCATCCAGAATGTGCACTCTGTCTCAATCATCCAACATGGGAATCACTGTAAGATTACA